>JANBXA010000730.1:42142500-42702500 GCA_030556225.1 Cricetiscus sungorus
AAGTGACTGCTGATACAAGATGGACAGTGTTACAGGATTACTGCTTCGTGGAAGAGTCTGCCAGACATTCTGCACGACACAGAAAAAGTGACTGACAAACTGCCAATACAGGTGGACAGTATAAAGTTTCCTGCTTTGTTGAGGATTCTGGAGACACAATATGGTCTATGGGCTGAAGATGGAACATTACAGAAGAACTTTGGGTGATTGACCAGGCAGTGAGTTTTCTCTGTCATTTTTTTAGAGTTTATATATTATCCTTCTGTGGTCTTTGAAGGAGTTGAAAACGGATAGTTTGGGTTATAGTTTTCCTCAGTTAGGATTAAAGATAAGTTATATATAGGACTTTAGACTCACAAAGATAGGATAAATGATATTTTCTTTAAGTCTTACTAAATGTTAATGGACTAAATAATGTTAACTGTGATTCTTATTTGATAACTGTTGTTTGATATATTTTGCTATGTTAAGGTTAAACACCTTTTTTTATTTTAGACAGAAAAGAGGCGATGATGGGAGATGTTAGCCTGTAAATATGTTTCTCATACTGGTTAATGAATAAAGCACTGTTTGGCCAATGGGAAAGCAAGATAGGCAGGGCTAGGAGACAAGGAGGAAGGAGGATTTCGTGAGGAGGAGTCAGCATGTAGAGCTTAGAGAAAGCAAGATGATGGCCAGCCACGCTGGAATAAGATGACCACATTGAAATACTTAGATAGGTAGAAATGGGTTAATAACTAAGACAGATCTAGCCCATAAACAATAATAGTAACTGGCCAACAAGATTGTATCAAATACAGAGTCTCTCAGTGTTATTGGGGCCCGAGTGGTGGTGGGACCTGGCGGCCAGCAGGGAGGAACAAAGACTGGGACCAGACCGGAGGAGGGAGAAAAATGTGCTTCTAACAGGATTCCAGGAGTTTGGCTGTCTTTATTTGTGGGTGTCTGCCTCTATTTCTATCAGCTACTAAATAGATCAAAGACTTCAACATAAACCCAGCCACACTGAATGTCTTAGAAGGGAAAGTGGAGGTATCCTTAAACAAATTGGTACAGGAGACAGCTTCCTGAACATAACACTCGTAGCATAGACACTAAGATTGGCATTAATAAGTAGGACCTCCTCAAACTGTGAAGCTTCTGTAAGGCAAAGAACAAAAAGGACACACCAAATGGCAGCCCACTGAGTAAAAATGTTCTTCATTAACCCCACATATTACAGAGGGCTGATTTCTAAAATATAGAAAGAACTTAAGAAACTTGTCACCCAAACACCAAAAAAAAAAAAAACCCTTTTAAAAAGTGGGTACAGAAGTGTAGAGATTCTCAAGACAGAAATCCAAAATGACTGAAAGACACTTAAGAAAGCACTCAACATCCTTAGCCATCCTGGAAATGCAAATCAAAACAACTCTGAGATACCATCTTACTTCTGCAAGAATGGCTAAAATTAGAAACAGCAATGACAACTTATGATGGAGAGGAGGTGGAGAAATTGGGACACTCCTCCACTGCTGGTGGGAGTGCAAAATGCACAGCCATTTTGGAGATCAGTATTGTGGTTCCTCAGGAAAAAGGGAATCAGTCTACCATGGGATCCAATAATTTTACTCTTAGGCATATACCAAAATGGACCACATTCATGCAACAAGGACAACTTTTCAACTATATTCATGACAGCATTATTTGTTAAAATAGTATTTTAAATAGGAATAAAGATAGTCATTCTTTTTTCTAAATAATATTTATTTAATTCACTCTTTTTATAGATGAATATTTTATGTACTATTACCATGAAATAGCAGAATAAGGACTAGGATTTCTCAATGCTACATTTTCCTAAATAATATAAGGGGATTATGTTATTTCCCCTTTCTAGATCTTGAGAACAGAGCAGCAATAAACACAGAATAGTAGGTATCTATGGAAGAGTATTGATGCCTTAGAACATATGTCAATTAGTGGTCTAGCTTGGTCATATGGTATTTATTTTTTGTATCTTATATTTTTGAGAATATTCAGCACTTATTTCTTTAGTGGCTTGACTGGTACAATCCCATCAATGTGTAATGTAGGTTCCCTTTCAAGGTTGTTTTGACTTGCATTTCACTGTCTGCCATGCTAATGGAATATTGTTTATAATTTTTTTCTGAAGCCATTTCTTTGTCTTTTTAGAAATCTCTGCTCAGACCCCAGCCACAAATGAATGGTCATTTGATTTTGGTTTGTTGTTTGTGTTATTTAAATATTAGGGATATTAATCCTCTGTCAGATATTTAGCTGTCAAAGATTCTGTCCATTTATTTGAGCTCTTCTCTACTCAGTTGATTGTTTCTTAAGCTTTACAGACAGTGTTTAGGTTTCTGACATTCTTGTTGCCAATTGGTGATCTTAATTCTCATAGAAAAGGAGTACTATTCAGATTGGTCTTTCGTACACCAAGTCTTATAGGATACTGTCTGTATTTTCTTCTAGTAGTTTTAGATTCATGTGTGTAAGTCTGAAATTTTCATTGATTTGTGCAAGGTGATTCTCTGTCCTGACACAATGCTTAATTGGTTTTTGTATTGGGAATATTCTTGCAAATATTTTGGGATCTTGCAAATATTGATAATTTGAAATTTCTTCTATTCATATCTCTTTAACTTTCCTTTCTTTCTTGTTTTAATGCTTTGAGAACAATATTGAAAAGGAGTGGGGATAGCAGACATTCACATCTCATTCTGGACTTAAGGGGATTGTTTTCAGCTTGTCTCTATTTAGGATGATGTTTAGTGTGTGTTTTTTATATATGGCTTTTACCTGTTTACACTAGGCTTTTATCATAATGACATATTGGATTTTGTCAAAGAATGTTTCTATATCTAGAAAAATGAGGTGATCGTTTTTATTTTTTAAAGTCTATTTATGTTGGTTATAACATTTATTGACTTCTATACTTTGAAACATAAAATTAAATTTGAAACATAATGTACTCTGTTTGCAAGTATAATATTGCATATTTGTGAGTTTATGTTCATCAATGATATTGGCATGTAATTTTCTTTTTTGCCGTTGTTCTGCTTTTCCTTATTTGGGTATTAGAATATATCTCCATAGGTGTGTGAGGTGTCTTGAATTTGCTTTCCTTTCTTTTGTTTTAAGATCAAGAAGAATTGAATGTAGACCTTTGTTGAATATCAGGGTTCTGCTATAGATTCAAGAACATTTAAATCCCCATTTAAGTTTATTCATACGTTATGGGTCTGTTCATATTTTTAACTTCCTGTTTTAATTTTGATAATTGGGAGAATCATGGAATTGATGCATTTCTTTTAGATTTTCCAGATTAATATAGTACTGGTTGTTGAAAACAACTTTTTTTCCTCATAATAGTCTGATGTTTTTGTTGTTTCCTAAGCTGTTCCCTTATTCCTGTTCATTTCTGACTCCATTATTTGGGTATCATGATCTTCTTTTTCTTTTTGTTCTTCTTCATCTTTTATTTATCAGTGTGACCAAAGGACTGTTTTGCTTATCTTCTCAAACAACTAGCTTTGCTCTTAGATTTGTTACTTCATTTATTGTTCTCCTTGTTTCTATTTCAATTATTTGGGGCTATGAATTTCATTGTTCTTTGTCTTGAGTTTGGTTAGTTCTTTATTTTCAAAATTTTTACTTCTTTGTTTTTGCATTTTCTAAATTTTGTAAATGTAGTCATTTAATGCTATAAGTTTTCTTCATATGCATGTTTCTATCTCCTTATTGCATTCTGTTTTCAATTGAGAAATTGTCTTATTATTCCATCAGCTTTATATTTGTGTTTTCTTGGGCACTGAGTCAGGATGAGCATTTGTTCTCTTTAATTCCCTTCTCCTTAATTTCATTGAGCTTTTTCTATGTATCTTGTTTAAATTACTTGAATTCTTTCATCAAGTTTAGAATTGTTCCTGAGAATTTGATATGACTTGAGTTAGGAATGATAGGCAAGTCAAGGAAGAAACCTAGAGAAAGGTTGTATACATTCAGGGTTGGTCAGACAGTAGTAGGTTACAGTGAAATTCAGGCTGGACATGGTGAAATTGGGAGAATGTATGGATAAAAAGGATTAAGGAGAGTCATCAGGCTAGGTGCCTGTGAAGGATGTGGTAAATCTGGTTGTGTGAATAGTTTGGATGCAGCACAGAAAAGGCCAGAGTTAGTAGCACATAGGGAAAACCTGGTGGATTACAGTTAACAAATATTATTATTATCACTATATTATTTAATATAAATATATTCTAACCATAGTTTTCCGTCACTCTTCTCCTCATAGTCTTACCCCATCCACCTCTACATTCACCCAGATACACTTCTCCATTTCCATTTAGAAGAAGGCAGTCTTCCCATGGATATCAAACAAACATTACATATCAAATTGCAATAAGACTAGGCATATCCCCACATAATAAGGCTGGACAAGGAACCACAGTAGTATGAAAAGTGTATCAATGGTAGGCAAGAGTCAGAGGCAGCCCTCACTCCCTCTGTTACAAGTTCCACAGGGACAGAAGATCAAGCTACACATATATAAAATAAATGCAGGAGATGTAGGGCAGTTTCATACAGGATCCCTGATTCTTAGTTGAGCCCTGATTAGTTGATTCTGTGGACCATTTTCTTGTGGTACTTCACTCTCTTGCTCCTCACTTTTTCTACCAGACTTCTGAGCTCCAACTAATGATTGCCTGTGGTTATGTACATCTGCTCCTATCAGTTACTGATGTACAGCACTTTCATGATAATTATACTAGGCTCCAGACTAGAAGTATAAAGACAATTGATCACCAGGAATAATTTCATTGCATTTTTTTCAGTCATATTTGATTGTATCCTATGTCTTGGGTCTATACAACCTCTGGTTTCTGGCCCTCTAGGCACCTAGGCATTGTAAGAGGTGGGCTCCCTCTTGTGTCATTGGCCTCCAGATGGATGAGTCAATGATTGGCCACTCCTATAAGTTCTGCACCACTTTTATCCTAGAATGTCTTGCAGGCATAGAATTTGTAGGTAGGTTTTGTGGCTGGGTTAGTGTCTTGATCACTACACTAGAAGCTTTGCTTGGTTGAGGAAGATAGGTGGCTGGTTAAAAGTCCATTTGCCCCATCACAAGGTGTCTTCCTTAGATTTAACCGATTGATTCTTGGGATTTTCCATTGCACTATGTTGTCATTTCAACCCAGAAATGGTGCAAATTTCTTTTTTCTCTCTCAGTACTCTTTCATTTCCTTTGTCACTCCCTCCCCACCAGATTTGTCCTTGCCCATCAACACCCATCCCTAGTTCAACCACAAAACCTGTTCTATATCCCCAACACAGAGAATTCCATGAATCACTCCTTCAGTCAGTTTTTGTTATTTAGCTTTTCTGGGTCTGTGGATTGTAGCATGGTATCATTTACTTTACAAATAATATCAACTTGTAAGTGAGTCTTTAAAGGTTTGGGTTGCTTCATTCATGGTGATTTCTTTTCTAGGTCCACCCATTTGCCTACAGATTTTAAGATGTTGTTTGTCTTTTAACAGCAGAGTAATATGTGTAAATATACATTTTTAAAATCCAGTCTTCAGTTGAAGGACACCTAAATTGTTTCGAGTTTCTGGCTATTTTGAATAAAGCCACTATGTTCATTGTTGAGGAAGTATTTTAGTGATATGATAGATCATCCTTTGGTAACATGCCCAAGAGTGGTATGTGGATGTTGAGGTAGATCACTTCCCAACTTTCTGAGAAACCATAGTGATATCCAAAGTGGGTGCACAGATTTATACTCCAACCATCAATGGAAGAGTTTTACTATTGCCCCACATCCTTAACAGCATGAATTTATGATCTGAGCCATTCTGACAGGTGTAAGATGGAATCCCAGATTTTTTTTTATTTCCATTTCCTTGATGCCTAAGGTTGAACATTTCTCTAAGTGTTTCTCAGCCATTTAAGATCCTACTGTTTAGAAAACCCTGTTTATATTTCAATAACATTCTTTAAAATGGAATGTTTAGTTTGTTGATATCTAGTTTCTTGAGTTATTTATATATTTTGGATATTAGTCCTGTGTCAGATGAGGGTGATGGAAATCATTCAATTATCTGTGGGCTGCCATTTTTTTTCTATTACAGTTTTTTTCTACTTATGAGATTCCATTTATTGTTAGTCATAGAGCCTGCATGATTAGATTTTTTTCCAGAAATTGTCTCCTGTGATGATGTGTTTTAAGCTACTCCCCACTTTCTGTTCTATCGGGTTCACTGAATCTGGCCTTATGTTGAGTTCTTTGATCACTTGAACTTGAGTTCTATGCAGGGATATAGATATTATTCCTTTCTTCTACTTGCTGACATCTGGTTATGTCTGCATCCTTTTTTTAAAAGATGCTTTCTCTTTTTACTTGAATATATTGATTTCTTTATGAAAAGTTAGGATGGCTATAGGTATGTGAATTTACCTCTGGGTCTTCAATTGAATTCCATAGGTCAATGTGTCTGTTTTTATTACAAAACCAAACTGTTTTAATTATTATAGCTCTTTATCTCAACCTGAAATCAGAAATGGTTACACCTCTAGAATTTCTTTTATTGTAAAGGATCATTTATCTTGACATCTTCTTCAAATCGTTGAAGTTTTCATTATATAAGTCTTTCACTTACTATGTAAGAGTTACGCCAAAATATTTTATATTATTTGTCACTATTGTGAAAGGTACTCAGTTCCTTTGTACTTTGTATATAGGGGCCATTAATTTCTTTTGACTAAATATTCTCTACAATGACTGCTAACATGACTAAGTGAATTTAAAATTTTTAATTTATTGAAATTAATTTAATTTTAAATGATGTTACCTTCACCTAAAAAAAAATGATAGTCAAGAGAATAGAATATGTGGCTTGGATGAAGTCCAACATGGAGGCATGTAACTTCATTTCTCTAAACTTTTGAGTTAACGCAGAAGTTTTACTATGAAATAGATTGAAATTAAAACATAACTAGTGCATACAGTAATTTAAATGTTATCCTTATTGTCTTTGATGTGATTCAATAAATATTCCTGATTTCTAGTTCAACCTCCTCATCTTGATTATATTATCTTCAGGGTGATAATGCTATAGTGATCTACTTCATATAATTTAGATTTATCCAACTGAAACAGTTATACTTCGCACCATATCATGCTTTACAAAGCATGAAGTTAGAATAATGAGGTTTTGTCGGGTATAAGTTTAGAGGTCAGACCAGTCTTGGGGTCACAAATAGTCATAACCTGTAATAATTATATTGTATTGAATATACAAAGTGTTTTTTGTTTCAGACTCATCATTTGTAAAATATTACTAATTATGCTTAGCTTCAAGGATGTCTATGAAATTTAAGGAAGACAACATTGACAAAGCCCTTGGCAAAAGGGAATGGCTCAAAGGGTTAGCTGTATTCATGTTGTCACTGTTATAATTTAGCAGTATGAATATAAAAATTTTTCCAATATTTTTAAGTTTCTGGAGGCATTTCCAATACTATGCAATAAAAACACTTAATTTGAATATTCTTTACTCTAATTAGAAAGCATCTACAAAACATAAACACAGTGGGACATCAAAATTAGGTGCCTTTTGGCTACACTTAGGCAGCCACAGTACATTCTGAAGCAATCTGCATGATGAGGGTCTCCCAGAGGCAATATGAGTGAGTAGCACATTCACATAATATATTTTTCTAAAAATTATGATTAGTAACCTGGAATCACAGCCATTAGTGTAGACAGTTTTGATCCAAATTTAGCTTGGCTGGTGTCTTAAATAGCATAACTTTTATGAACTATCTAATGAAAATGAACTACTATATGAATGGATAAAACGCTTGTAATGTTTTCTTAACTGTGGTGCTCAGAAAGCTACATCATCAGATGACTATAGTTTTTGGTTTCTGTAGAGATATACAGGAAAGTAAAGCTATGGAGAATTTTCTTATTTGAAAAATTTATAATCATTGTTTGGGTAAGCATATAAAGCAATGACATTTTTCAGGTTTTGGAGGAAATTTAATACTTAAAATCAAAAGAATTCCTTTAGCATACATATAATGTACAATAATATACATCAATTCTATTATGTTTAGTTTACTAAACACTTTTATTGCTCCTTGACTCTGTTGTGTGGTGAACATAATTAACATTTTTCTTGTGTTACATAACTGAGTTTTCTGCTTTGCTTACTTCTAGCAATTTAGGTTTTCTACGGGTCTATGTGTTATGGTCACTCACTATATATCATCTAATTATAAGTACATCTTTACAGAAGAATGATTAGGCCATTGCCTAGCTACAGATATGCTGCATTAGAAAACTGCTGTCAGTCTTTGCACACTCAGCTATAGAGAGAAGGACAAGGCTTTAGATCAACCAGCTATAAAGAAAGCGACCTTCACCACAACACAGTTAGCAAACATAATTTTAGATCTCAAGGATTTAAGCAGCCTTTCTGGTTTGCTTACACAAAGATAAAATATGACAGTCTATAAATAGTTTGCTAAGCCTTTCATCCAAACAAAATGTTCTTTCATAGTTAAAAAAATATGTGCAAGTTTTTATTGCAGAAAATCCACTAAATATTAATGACATGTCAGTTATTACCTACAATTATTACCTATAATAAAGAGATTCATGTATTAGTTTTTAATATGGTATTGGAGAATGTACATATTAAATAATAAATATTGTGTGGGAAAATGAGTAATACATCATGACACATCAATGATACGAAATTAATTCCATTTTATAGTTTATTTTGTCAACAAACATTCAGTAATTTATACAACCTTACTTGTTGAATATTTTAAATTTTGATGTTTAAAGACTAGAAAATATTTTTTATTTAACTTACACTAAAATATACTTCTAATTGTCTATATCATGCTATTAATTGATTTAATTACGGGTGCTAGCCACTACTAAACAAATGCATCCTTGAACTGTTTTTATTTGTTTTATGTGAAAAAATTAGATCCCATTTCAATATTGTAATCAATTTTGTACTCAACATTAAAACTTTAAACATCCTCAACCGTATATGCATGCATATAATTTGTTGATGTTTTGTACGGGATGGGTTATGTGTAAACAATCTCTCCAGACCCATATTTGTATGAATTTAACTTTATAGTTTTTAATATTGTTTTCCATTCAATTTAGTTTGAAAGACACAAATATTATATTTTAATGTACACACAACATCTGTTTTATATAGTGTGCATATAGGGAGCATAGGGTCATATTATGACATTATATGCTTTATAGATAGCTCTTCATACACACTTATCAACTGGTAACTATAGCCTTCAAAGAAAGGTTAAGAAATAGTATTAATATTCCCAGTCCCACATGTTCTCCTCTCCTCCCCTTCTTTTTCTATTAACTCCCTCTCCACTCACTGTACCCCACTCCCCACTCCCTATATGCTCAGAAGAATTTATTCCTTTCACCTTCTGTGAGGACCTTGTATGAATCTCCTAGGTTCCTCCTAGGTTCCTCCTTCAGTTGGGGGATGAATAGATGACGAGAGAGAGAGAGAGAGAGAGAGAGAGAGAGAGAGAGAGAGAGAGAGAGAAAGGAGAGAGAGAGAGAAAGAGAGAGAGAGAGAGATACCATAATAGATGGAGCCATTATAGGTTTGAATAGAAAACTGACTCTACAGAAATTGCCAGAGACCTACAAAGATGACCCCAACTAACAATCTGAACAACAGTGCAGAGGATAACTTAAATGCCCTTCCCTGATAATGAGATTGATAATTAACTTATATGCCATCATAGAGCCCTCATCTAGTAGCTGATGAAACAGAAGCAGAGATAAACACAGAGCCAAACTACTGTAATACAGATGCAAAGAGGAAGAAGTGATAAGAAAATGGGGGCAAGACCAGGTTACAGAAACACACAGAGACAACTGACCTGAACCAGGAGAGCTCACAGACCCCTAGAATGATAGCTGAAAAACCACCACTGTATTGACTAAGAACCCCTGGACATGGGAATCAATTAGAAGGTTATGGGCAGTCTAAGGGACCTCTGACAGTGTAACCAGGATGTATCCCATGTGAACAAAAGGACCTTGGGAGCACATTCCCCATGGAGTGATTCTCCCTTAGCCTAGAGACAAGAGGGAGGACCTAGGCCCTACTCCAAATGACTGACAGATTTTGATCATCCCTTATGGAATACATCACTCTCTCTGTGGAGTGGATGGGGATGTGATGGGAGGAGGGGTTCGGGGGTCATGGGAGGAAGGGAAGGAGGGTGGGAGAGGGAACTGGGATGGATATGTACAAGAATATATATATAGTGAATATATATATATATATATATATATATATATATATATAGTTTAAATGGATACATTTCAGTATTCTATTCTGGGTATTGTTTAAGTGAACAAAATATGCTTCCTATGCAAGTCTAACCACTTGAGTTTGGATTATCTGGACTCCGTGTAGACCCAGAACAGGTAGTACAAATCTGTAAACCTAACACTTCTATGATGCAGTTGGAACCAGGGGCAGGGAATTACCTCTAAACTGATGGAATAGTTAACCTCATAGTTACTTCAAAGTTCTCACCTCAGAACCACGTGGAAGGCAGAATTAACTCTTAACTGCTAAAAATTGACTGCAATTTTCACTTGGGTGCTGTGTGTCACACACATCAACATAGTTATCCACACACCACATGCACTTACACAAGGGTTTTTTAAAGGCACATTAAAACTGATAAATTAATACTCATCATTATTAAACATGCATTATCTTTAAGTGATATTACTAAGGTAATAAAAGTAGTGCTCAGACTGTGAGAAAATATTCTCAAATATATAATATCCACAGGTTTTTTAGGTATTCTGTATAAAGCACTATAAAAAATTACAAATAGGAAAGAAATCAGTGGAAATGTGGCCAAATGTAAGAGCGATCACATCCACATTCGTGAAGAGGATTTAGCTATGGCGCATTAGTGATTGCCTGCTGAGGAGCTTGCTGAGAGCAGAGTTGGCAGCAGCTGGCAGCATGAATAGCACACTTTTACCCAGCCTGCCTGGTTATCAGTCTCAATGTGTCGTAGATGGACACACACTTCAGACTTTCACTTAAGTTCAGTGAAAGTGTTTCACTTTCTGAAGTCTCTACTTATGGCCCTAGGGTGACAGGAGCAAAGTCAATGCTAGGCTCCTGTGGTCATTTGAAGAGTCAGATATCTCAGGCACAATTCTTTACTATCTTGCTGCGTTTTGGGCAAAGCTGATCCAGTATTTTGGTCAAGCAAGAAGTTAATGTGTATCTTGCCTATACTTATAAAGAGAGAATTATGCCAGGTGCTAATGGTGCACACCTTTAATCCCAGCACTTGGGAGGCCAAGGTAGGCAGATCTCTGTGAGTTCAAGACTAGCCTCGTCTAAAAGAGCTAATTCCAGGACAGGCACTAAAACTACACAGGAAAATCCTGTCTCAAAAATCCAAGTGTGTGTGTGTGTGTGTGTGTGTGTGTGTGTGTGTGTGTGTGTGTGTGAGAGAGAGAGAGAGAGAGAGAGAGAGAGAGAGAGAGAGAAGAATGAATGAATGAATGAATGAATGAATAGTTGGAAGCTGTTTTGTAGTCTGTCTATTGCTCATGGCAAATGGGCCCAAGAAAGAATGGTATCACTGATTTGGGGGTTATTATTTATTTGAAACCCAGTCCTGTATAAGAGTGAATGAAAAAGTAAAGCTGGCCATACAACTGATGAAGTTATGAGAAAAAGTGAGCCATATAACATCCCCAAAACTATAATCATTAATAAAATTTCCTTGTTTCAAGTTGATATATTAAAGCATTTCCTACAGTAACTCAATGTATACACATATACACATTTTGTTTAATTTACTTCTTCCTACTTACTATATGGTGCTCAGTTTTTCTGTTAAATTTATGAACAAATTGATGTCTCAATATCCTAATATATTTACATGTACCATATATATACTTAACATGATCAATATTATTTTATAAAGTTTGTATTTATAGGCTAATACTATATCCACATATATACATATATTTATTACTTATGTTTTAAATATTACATCATATAAAAAATTGTAGTAATGATCATGCTTAAATATGTTAACTATCCTATCTGTTTATAGTTATCATTGTTAATCTCATTATTCTAAAATGACCCAAAGAGAGTAAACTACTTAGCAGAAACCACTGAGATGTTGTATAAAGGAAGGATATGTTCACTGAGAGAAAGGAGAACATTTTTCCAATGTACCACTAAATAGCCAGTCTCTGTCTGAATACATTTCTCAACTATTAAGGACTGGAGACATGCTCTCTCTTATGGCAATTGCTTCTCCTGTGCCTGTCTCACTATCTACTTTTTGTTAAGTTTATGAAAGTATTCAACAAGTATTTTGTATCTAGATCTTTCATTAGAGAAGCTTTAACTTAAAGATCAGTACTTCTCTAAATCAGACCAAAGAAGTCTGATGAATTATGATATTTTAAGTTTGGCCTTCAAAGGGAAACTGGCTCTCATAATCCAATGGAAACTGAAGGAGGTTTCAAATTTTCCATTTGTTGAAGGGAATATTGCTGTGTTTAGAGAAAAAAAAATAAACTTTAAAATTGCAAATAAGGATTTAATTTCTATTATTAAAATAGGCTAATGTATTAGGCTGGCAAGAGGTTAAGATTGTCATTTAAAATAGGATTGGCATATTTATTGAATATTATTAATTATGACATAGTTATTCTGAAATTTTAGAATTTAGAAGGGTTGAAAATGAAATATATCATTCAGAAATGAGCTTTTATTGTAAATCTTATACCATTGTTTAAAAATAGCCTGTTTGATATTTATAAGTAGTTAATTTCCTGAATCCTACTTGTTCTTATCTTTAAATATGAAGTCATTTAATTCCATTAGCAAACAAAGATGATAAATTATTCACAAAAAGCATGTATATCCCTTCAGTGGTCCCAATAATGATAAATAATATACAAATTCATTTTGTCTAGATATGATTTTTTGTTTATATTGGCATTTATTTTTGCTATATTAACAGTCTTATATCAAGAAAGGGAAGGTTAACATTACATTTCATTTCTTAAAAAGATCACTATTAATCTTAACTCTATGAATGTGTATTCCACCCACTTACCCTTATCACTATTCTGAAAACACCAAAATGAAAATAAAATAAGTATGTTTCTCTGTATATATTTTTATAGTTATTATTCCATTGTATAAAGATGTGTGCAAATTAAATATTTTAAAAAATTAATAAAATGTGAAATATTACAGAAGGTAGTTTATTTATTTATTTATTTATTTATTTACATATCTTGTCCTCTCTCTCTGCATCTGGATTCTAGTTTGACTCAGTGTTTAGTTATGGGTGTTTGCGTTTGTTTCCAACAGGTACTAGATGAGGGTTCCATGATGGTGGACAAGTTAGTTGTATATCTCACTATCAGAGAAGGGCATTCAATATTTTTAATCCTTGTTACTAAGTCTCCCATGGTTTGTAAAAGTTCCTTATTGGTTGCTCTAATCTCAAAGAAAAATTTTTAAGAATATAATATTAGTGATGAAACCCTTTGCTATTACAAAAATGTATATATTGTTTAAGTCATGATTTTCTTTGGCTAATATTCCTTCTATGTATGAAGTAAATGCATTCCTAAAGTCCTGCATTGTAAGATTATCTGCCATAGGTATGGAAGAATTGATCTCAGATATTATATCAGCTTAATTTGTGAGGGATGTTGCTATTACCTTAGGTGTAATTCTGCTTTCCTGGAACTTTGATGATTTTAGTTGTAGATCTCAACTTGTTTTAGTTACACCTGGAGGTGTACCACCAAATAGCGTCCTGCAGCAGAGGATCCTTCTGATCGCAGTTCTTCTTGGATGCCATATAGCATCTGGCAGCAGACATCCTTCCAATCCCAGTCCCTGCAGAATAGCTAGGAAACTAAGGCAAGCAAACTTTTGCTAAATGAAGGAGTGAAATGAGCCTTGTGCAGATTGGTTGGACTGTAGGGCTAAGAGCTGTCACCTCCAATTGGCATCTCCAGGCCACGGGAACACACAAGCAAGTCAGGTCCAGAGGCCCGGCCTTGTGTGGGAACACACAAGTGGGGCAGGTGCCACAGGGCTCTGTGCTAATGCAATATGAGAGAATGGGCAGAGATGAGCAGTGGTCTCACAGCTGCTGTGAAGATAAAGTAGTTGTAGGGCAGACACAGACCTCTCACAAGCTGCAGTGTGTCTGCCTGGTAAGGCAAGGGACATGCCTGTTCAGGGATAGTGGGGGCCAAAGGGAATGGCATCTGCCACCTGGGTGTAACCCAGGTCCCGTGAAAATCCTCACACCAGATATCGTGGTTCAATAAGGATCAGGATAAACAAATAGACTGAATAGATGTTTCTTCAGGGAGTATAACTTACAAAATAAGCAGATGAACACCGGCAGGTTCCTGGTTCAAGGTTGCCTCCAGATGCTCTCCAGCAAGAGAGGACTCCAGGCTTCTGCTCAAACCTAGTTCCCCAGGACAAGGCCACTTCCTACCCTTTCTCCACCCTCAATGGGCTTTGTCAGTGCCTCAGATGCAGATAATGAATATCTCATGTCAAGAAATGGTACTGATATAACTGTCAGAGGAGGAATAGAGGAGAGTAAAAAAATGATACCATAATAGAATGAGCCATTATAAGTTAGATGAGAAATCTGGCACTTGGGAAATGTTCAGAGATCTACAAGGATGATCCCAGATAACAGTCTGAGCAATAGTGAAGAGGGTAACTTAAATTCCTTCCCTGGTAATGCCATTGATAACAACCTTATATTTCATCCTAGAGCCTTCATCCAGTAGCTGACAGAGACAGAAGCAGACACCCACAGCTGAACATTGAGCTGAACACTGCGATTCCAGTTGCAGAGAGGAAGAAATGATGAATAAAGAGTCATGACTAGGCGGCAGAGACCTAAAGATAGCTGCCCTGAACAAGAGGGAGCCCATGGACCCCAGACAGCTTGGAAACCACATAGGACTGACATAGAACCCCTGAACCTGGGGCTCAGTTAGAAGACCTAGGAACTCTGTGGGACCTCTAATGATGAATCTAGGATATATCCCTGGTGCACAAAAGAACTATGGGAGCTCATTCCCCATGGAGAGATACTCTCTTAGCCTAGAGTCATGAGGGAGAGCCTAAGCCCTACTCCAAATAACTTCACAGATTTTGATTACCCCTCCTGGAAGGCCTCACCCTCCTCTCTGTGGAGTGGATGTGGAATGGAATGGAAGATTATGGGGCGTGAGGTCATGAGAATATGGGAGGGAGACAGAATTGGGATCAATGTGTAAAATAAGAAAAAAATTTAAAATAAAAAAAAATGGCAAAAATTAAAAAAATAGACTATGATTAGAGCAGGTACAGAAACAGTCATAGATCCTGTTAGTTGGGAAGAGAATTCATTTAAATGAACATGTCCTCTACCTATTAATGTTACTTAAGTACTGAATGTTCTGTCCTTCAACACTTGATACCAAAGGATGCATTCGAGGAGAATGAGAAGCATCTGGGTTATAACCTCAGGCATAAAACTTTTGTCCTTATGTGGAATGCCTCTGGAGTTTTCTTCTCCATTTTGCCAAATGAATATGCAAGTCAAGTTGAAGCTATAACATTATTTCCTGCGTGCCTCATCACCTCATATCTCAATAAATTATTCATAGCAGAATTATAAAAAATAACACATTTTGTCAGATATTTTAATTACAAGTACATATACTATGACTGTTACATTATGAAAAATGTAGGTACATAGAAGAATAAAAGCCATACCATTCCTGCCACCAAAACCTCAAGAGTGTCATGGAGGCTGAACAAAACATCCAGCATCACGTACCATTCCTGTTGTAACCCTCCACCCTCCAATAAAAAGTGGAGTGCCAGAGGCTCTTGCAGCCCACTTTTTCTATTTTGAGTTCCCTAACCTGTAGCCACCAGACCCTTTCTGCCATCAAATCACCCAGAGAGACCTGGACTCAAATCAAAGCATCCAGCTTTGGCCACCATTACTTTCTTGCCCCTGTACCCTCCAGGAGAGAGAGAGGAGAAATTTTTGAACCCACTCTCACAAGGAAATGGAAAGATATCATCTATTCCAACAGGAAGAAGAGATTGGACGGCAATAGTATAAGAACACATTCAACAAGAGAAAGACTTATATGACACCACCAGAATCTAGGAATTTTACACTGGCAAGAACTGAACATCCCAGTGAAGAAGATGCAGAAGAGAATGACTTTAAAAACAACAACTAAGAGACCATGAATGCCAGCCTAGACTACTACACCCAGCAAAAGTCTCCATAAAAGTAGATGGAGAAAACAAGATATCCCATGACAAATCCAGATTTACATAATACATATCCACAAATCCAGCCCGACAGAAAGTATTGGAAGAAAAACTCAAAGCCAATGAAGTTAGTAACACCCACAGAAATATAGGCAATAGATAATCCCACTTGACCAAAAGCCAAGAACTGGGGAAAATTCTTATAATACCACCACCACTAAAAACAAATATATAACAAACAAGAATTGACAATCAAAGGTCGTTAATACCCTTCAATATTAGTGGTCCTAACTCACATATAAAAACATACAGACTAGCAAAATGGATATAAAGACAGAATACATCCTTCTGCTGCACACATGAAACACACCTCAACTTTAAAGTCAGATATTACCTCAGAGTAATCAAATGGCCCTAAAATAAGCAACCTGGTGTAGCTATCCTAATATCTAAGAAATTATACATTAAATGAAAAGTAATCAAAAGATACCAAGAAGGTCATTTTATTTTGACCACAGGGAAATCCATCAAGATAATGTATCAATTCTGAATATATATGCTCCAAATAAAAAAAAAAAAACCAACATTTTAAAAGAAACATTACTTAAATTCACATCACACATTAAACAAAATACACATTTAGTAGGTGAATTCAACACCCCACTCTTACCAGTGGACAGGACTACCAGTCAGAATCTTAACAAAGAAATAATGGAACAAACAGAAGATATGACCCAATTGGGTTTAACAGACATTAATAAAACATTCCATCCAAACACAAAAGAATATACCTTCTCAGAGCCACATGAAACCTTCTCTAAAACTGACCACATACTAGGCAATAAAGTAAACCTGAACAGACACAAACACACAAAGATTGTAATTACCCCCAATATTTTATTTCATCACCATGGCCTAAAATTAGAATTCAACAATAGCGCGAATTGCAGAAATCCTACAAATTCATGGAAACTAAACAATACTCAACTACATCACTCCTGGTTAAAGGAAAAAATAAAGATAGAAATCAAAGACTTCTTAGAATTCAATCAAAATGAAGTTACAACATACCAAAACCATTCTAACACTCTGAAAGCAGTGGAAAGAGGAAATTTCATAGCACTAAGTGCCCACATTGGAAAAAAAATGGGGAATAGCCACACTAGAGACTTAATAGCACACTTGAAAACTCTAGAACAAAAAGAAGCAAACTCACCCAGGAGGAGTAGATGTCAGGAAATAATCAATTTGAGGGCTCAAATCAATAAAGTAGAAACAAAAAAAAAAACAATACAAAGAATCAATGAAATAAAAATTGGTTCTTTGAGAAAATCAATAAGATAGACAAGCTTTTCCAAGCAAACCAAAAGTCAGAGAAAGAACATGCAAATCAACAAAATCAGAAATGAAAAAGGGGACCATGCAATAGACATGAGGAAATTCTCTGAGAAAATCAGGAGAATCATCAGTTCATACTCTGAAAATTTGTACTTCACAAATTAGAATATGTAAAGGAAACAAAAAAATTTTCTGGATAGATATCACTTACCAAAATTCAATCAAGAACAGATAGACAATTTAAATATACCTGTAACACCTAATGAAACAAAAGCCGTCATCAAAAATCTCTCAACCAATAAAAAACCCAGGGCCAGATGGCTTCAGAGCAGAATTCTAACAGAAATTCAAAGAAGAGCTAATACCAATGCTCGTCAAATTGTTCCTCACATTAGAAGCAGAAGGATCATTGCCAAACTCTTTTTACGAGGGTACCATTACTTTAGTGCCAAAACCACAAAAAGACCCAAATTGTACAGAGAAGAGAGACCAATCTGCCTTATGAACATCCATGCAAAAATGTTCAATAAAATACTGGCAAATTAAATTCAAGGACTCATCAGAAAACTCAACCACTATGATCAAGTAGGATTCATCCTAGAGATGCTGGGATGGTTCAACATACAAAAATACATCATTGTAACCTACCACATAAGCAAACTGAAAAAGAAAAATAACATGATATTCTCAGTGATGCTCCAAAGGCCTTCATCAAAATTTAATACCCGTTAATAATAAAGGTATTGAGATATCAGGGATTGACAGGAACATACCTAAGCACAATAATCTGCTTTTTTTTTTTTTAACATGTCGATCCCAGTTCCTTCTCCCTTCCTCCCTCCCTCTTAACCTCTCTCCCCCCTCACATGCACCCTGACCACTCTCCCCTCCCATCCCCCACCCAAATTCCACCTGTAGGGCTAAACCATCCAGGTGAGTTCATGTAAATCTGTCAAGTCATTTGAAGTAGGGACTAGGACTTCTCTCCTGTCTCTAGGTTAAGGGAGTATCCCTCCATGGGGGTTGTGTCCACAAGGTCCTTTTGTGCACCAGGAATACATCCTGGTTCCACTCTCTGAGGTCCCTTAGAGAGTCCTTCCACACACCTATGAATACCTTATTTTTGGCAAAACAGCTAAAAGAATACAATGGGGGGAGTAAAGCATCTTCAACAAATGGTATAGGCACAATAATCTGCTCCTGCTCATCGTTTTCTAGAGTGGCTCCTGTGCTTTTAGCTGAATTATCATTCTTTTGACTATACCTTCAATGTTAGAGTTCCAGACAGCTCAGGACTGAAACATTTTTGTTTGTTTGGTTGAGATTTGTTTGTTTATTTTTGTTTGTTGTTGTTGTTTTGTATCTATCTGCACGTACTATGTTTTGTCTCATTGATGTGCTAAACATTAGAGATTACAAATAACACTACTTACTTTTCCAGTTAGACAAAGTTAAAATGATAAAGTTCAAAGTGTGGAAGTTAACAAGTACAGTTTGTTACTGATGCTCCAGAGTCTGTCTGTATGCCTGTCTTTGTGTGTGTGTGTGTGTGTGTGTGTGTGTGTGTGTGTGTGTGTTCCTCTCTGTTTATCTCTCTGTCTCAATCCATATTGCTCAAAGGGACTAAACCCTTACCCAGCCCCTGCTTTAGCAACCATGACAGGTTACAGAAAAGACCTAACAAGACAAAGGCCACCAAACTCAGCACATGTGCTTAGTTTCTGGCCTTTTGACCTTTCAAGAGCTGTTGTAGTCACTTAGAGGTTAGCTACCCTTTATGTGTCAATGTGAAGTTAGCTGGCAGGGTCTGGGTGTGATTTAAGGTAAAAGATGGCATAAAAGTGTTTTGCAGATCATAGCAACCACCCTGGGAGGGCCTAAAGGCCATAACAACCATTTGACCAATCAACACAGATCAGGTCACATAAGCCTGGAAGCACACTAGTCTTGAGACTGTTGCAGACCCCTAGACACTCCCCTTACTCTGACAAATAAATTTCCTGCCTTGCTGTTTCTCATGGTCCTTCTCATTCCACCTGCAGTTATGTATGGGTGAAGGGCCTCAATTAATACAGTTACCTCGTAAATAATAAAAGATTCTTTTTGGAATCGAACTGTGTCTCTTGGTGATTTGGGGTTCAAATTTTGGATACAATCTCCTTCTCTCTCTTTCTCTCTCTCTCTCTCTCTCTCTCTCTCTCTCTCTCTCTCTCTCTCTCTCTCTCTCTCTCTCTCTCTCTCTCTCTCTCTCTCTGTCTCTCTTTCTCTCTTTCTCTCTCTCTGCTTCTCTCTTCACCCCCTAGCTCTTTTTCACACACACACACACACACACACACACACACACACACACACACACACACAGATGCACAATTTTCATATATGACTTTGCATTTTGTTTTAGCTTTAAAATATAGTAACTCCAAAACAGTAAATAAAAGTGGTACTTATACTTTCTCACTCTCATACTTTAGTAGCTTCAGTAATGACCTCAGAACACTAAACCACTGCTACAGACATTTCTTTTGTGCCTTTGTATGATCATACAGAATTAACACATTGTTCTTCTTTGAGGACCCTAAGAATTATACAGTCACCACATTCTATTTTTTCTGGAGATTCTCTTCTATGAATCCACATAGGCAACACAGTGTGAGATGCCAAGACACCCTAGCTTTGTGGTCCATACCTAGATAATTTCTTCTTTCCAACATTGTAACTCAAATAAAGGGAAAGTAAGAACTTTACAGATATTATCCAAGGATCTATTTCTAGATCCTAGTTTTGATTTTACAAATGAACCTGTAATGATTTCACATAAATGGATTATTCAATATATTAAGACATATATTTAAGCATATAAAAAATGTTCTAATTTTTATTGTTCAAGATTCCCACACACACACTTTTATTTTACCATCATTTTATTAGCTATACTTTACTTGTGGGTGCTATTAGCATGAGAGTGATTGTAAGTTAAAACTCATTGAATCTCAGTGACTATACATACCATGTATCTCAAAAAAAAATCAATAGTTTAACATTTGGTTTAGTATGTGGCACTACAAGAGAAATAATTTTATTATTCCTTAAATTTTAAACTGATTTAGGTTAAAACAAAAATACTTGCATTTTGAATGAGTTTTATAAAAAAATAATATTTGACATCTCTTCCGTGTCTGTGTGTGTTCACTTATAGTTACATACATGTGTATTTGTATATACACTCATTCCTATATCTGTTTGTAATTCCATATAATTTATACTAATACATATACATTATACAAATTTTTCCTTCAAGTGGCATTGTGTTCTTATGATGTTTGTAAAAAAAAATTTTTTTTTATTTTATTTAGGACTTTTCCCTCTAACATTCTAGACAATTAAAATTTTAAAAATTTTAAACTATTTTATTACAATTAGGAACATTAAATTTTTATCACATCAAGATATTGGATCAGTATAAAACTAATTTGCTTCTGGTTACTTAAAAATGCAAAGACAATATCCTCATAATTTTAAAATTGTTTTTGATTAAATCATGACCATACTATTTATTGAGAATATTGTTTCAGGAACTCAGAAATGCACTTTTGTAAATAGTGAAAGTTCATTGATGTTACTTTTTGGCAAATTAATTACACAAAGGAGAAACTTTGACAGCCTCCCTATGATAATCTAAATTAAATAAGTTTATGGGAATGAATACACAATGGTGTTAGGCACAGGAGACAAGCACAGTTGGAAGACAGCTTCAATACATTGAGTTATAATAATGGATTAAAATAATATTGTTTTTTCTCACTATTTTATAAATCATCACACTCCTCATATGAAAGGGGAGGAGGGCAGAACAGTGAAGAGAAAGCCTGATTATTATTACCAGAGTGTTTAGAGAAGAATGCATCAGCAACACTACAAAAAGCTGGCACATTTGCCAAGCTTCTATGATGCAGCTGACTCATTATCTGCAGTTTATAGTTCTCCTTTGATTCAGTTTTTGTGTTCATGTCAGACATGCCCTTAAATAGCTTGCCTTTTCTTGCCTTTTTCTAAGTTGAATATGTTTTTGGATTTTTCTCATTTTTATGTCACTATTAGGAATTTTACTTTCATCAAATACAAGAATCCCATTAAAGAAGTTTTGAAGCTCTCCAGGAATATATGAATTGCAAACATACATCAAGCCAGAAGAAAGAACACACTCCATTAATGTAACAATTCAAGAATACAGTTAGGATCACATTGACATATTTAACCTCCAGCAATGAGCAGAGATGCCAGTAAATTCTGACAGTAAGCAGCAATACTTCTGTCAAATTGATGTAATAAATTGTTAAGCTCTTTAAAAGCATGGGATGGCATGAGGTGTATGTAATCCAGGACCTTATAACTCGGGAAAATTAGCTGTAAATTTTCAGATATGAAAGCATGAACAAAAGCAAGAATGCATAGCTTAAATATAAACCACCTTCTAGCTGAGACCCATATTCAGGGGGTCTGAGTCAGCCCCATGCTGGATTCCCAGCTATCAATTTCAGCAACCAGGGAAAGGCTACTATAAATGCCCTTCCCTGATAATGAGATCAACAACTATATTAACCACCATCATGGGGGCCAATTAGCTCCTCCCCTCCTTGTTCAGGTCAGCTGTCTTTGTGTGTTTCAGCAACCTGGTCTTATCCTCTCTCTCTGCATCTAGATTCTAGTTCGACTGAGTGTTTAGTTATGGGTGTTTGCTTCTGTTTCCAACAGATACTAGACGAGGGCTCCATGATGGTAGATAAGTTAGTTGTTGTTGATCTCATTATCAGGGTAATAATTTATGGTAGCCTTTCCACAATTGCTCAAATTGTTATTTGGAGTCAGTCTTGTAGGTCTCAAGACCTTTCTTTAGGTTCAGTTTTCTCTTCAAACCAATAATGGTTCTCTCTCTCTCTCTCTCTCTCTCTCTCTCTCTCTCTCTCTCTCTCTCTCTCTCTCTCTCTCTCTCCTGTCTTCTATTCCAACTCTGACTCAATCTTCCTAGTTACATGTGCTTTCCTCTTTTCCCCTTCTCTTGCTCCTAGTCCTCTTTCCATTCACTTTCCCCCACCCACTTCCCATGTGCCCTGGGGGACTTGTTCCTTTCCCCTTTTGAGAGGGACAATGATCATATATGAATCTCTTAGAATATACCTTTTGCCCTAATTCCATTAGTGGTGTGAATTATAGGCTGGTGATCCTTTGCTCTAGGTCTAAAATCCATATATGAGCCAGTACATACCCTGTTCCTCTTTTTGTAACTGGGTTACCTCACTCAGGATAGTTTCTTCAAGTTCAATCCAATTACCTGCGAATTTCAAGATTCTGTTTTTTTCTTTTTTGGTTTTTTTTTTTTCTGCAGAGTAGTATCTCATTGTGTAGATGTGCAACATCTTCTGTATCCATTCTTCAGATGAGGGGCATCTAGGTTGCTTCTAGATTCTTGCTATTACAAATAAAGATGCTATGAACATAGTTGAGTACATGTCTTTGTTGCACGGATGTGGGTCATTTGGGTATGTACCTAAGAGGGGAATTGCTGGGTCCTGTGGTAAACTAATTACCATTTTCCTGAGGAACTGCCATACTCATCTCCAAAGTGGGTGTTCGAGCTTGCACTTCCACCAGCAGTGGAGGAGTGTTCCCATTTTTCCACATCCTCTCCAGCATAAGTTGCCATTGGTGTTTCTAATTTTAGACATTCTGGCAGGAGTAAGATAGTATCTCAAACATGATTCTATTTACATTTCCCTGATAGCTTTCTTAAGTGTCTTTAGGCCTCTTTGATTTCCTCTATTAAGAATACTCACTTTTGTTCTGTATCACACTTTTTAATAGGGTTATTTTGTTTTTTGGTGACTAGTTTCTTGAGTTCTTTGTATATTTTGGAGTTCAGCCCTTTGTCAGATGTAGGATTGGTAAAATTTTTTCCCAGTCTGTGGGCTGCCGTTAGGTCTTGTCAACTGTGTCCTTTGCCTTACAGAAGCTTCTAAGTTTGAGGAGGTCCCACCTTTTATTGTTGATCTCAGTGTCTGTGTTCAGGAAGCAGTCTCCTATACCAATTAGTTCAAGGGTATCTATATTTTCTCTTCTAATAGGTTTAGTATGGCTGAATTTATGTTGAGGTATTTAATCCATTTGGATTTGAATTTTATATATAGCAAAACACATGGGTCTACCTGTAGTCTTATACACACTATCGTACAATTGTGCCAGCACCATTTTTTGAAGATGCTTTTCTCCCCCCATTGTATTCTTTTAGCTGTTTTGTCGAAAATCAGGTGTTCATAGGTGTGTGGGTTAATATTGGGAATTTTGATTCAATTCCATTGGCTACCTGTCTTTTTTTTTGTGCCAATACCAGGCTGTTTTCAAAACTATAGCTCTGCAGTAGAGCTTAAGTCAGGGATGATGATGCCTCTTGGAGTTCTTTTATTGTAAAGGGTTGGTTTTTTTTTTTTCCATATGAAGTGGATTATTATCATTTCATAGTCAGTGAAGAATTGTGGTGGGATTATTTTTATTTTTAAACATTTATTTTATGCTGGACATAATTATACATGCCTTTTATTTTTAAATGAAAACAAACAATTATAAACAATATATGGGAATTTGCATGTCGCTCTCTCCAAACTGCTTCCTGCTGGTAGGTGGCACTGTCATGGAATGTTTGACTTCAAAATTTAAGCCTAAGGACAAGTTACTGGGGAAAAGGATTTCTAATTTTGTTTCCACAGAAAAGGAAAAGCTGTGGATTCCTTCAAGATTAATGTGATTTGATCAAGCAAGACCTCCCTGAAGCAATGTCAATGGGAAAACGCAGCCTTGTAGACCACTACAGCCAGGATTTCTGTGTCTTCTTAAGATTCCCCCATGTGCTGGGATTTTAATGGAGATTTAATTGAATCTGTATATTGTTTTTGGCAAGATTGCCATTTTTACTATATTTAGCCGTCCTATCCAAGAGCATGGGAGATCTTTCCATTTTCTGGTATCTTTAATTTCTTTCTTTAAAGACACAAAGTTCTTATTGTATTGGTCTTTCACATGTTTGGTAAGCATTACCCCAAGATACTTATGTTGTTTTTGGCTATAATAAAGGGTGATGTTTCTCTGATTTCTTTCTCAGCCTCTTTGTCTTTCTAATAATGTAGGGTTACTGATTTTTTTTTTTAGTTTATCTTGTATCCTGCTAGTTTGCTGATGGTGTTTATCAGCTGTAGGTGTTCCATGGTAGAGTTTATTTCGTCGCTTATGTAAACTGTCATATCATCTGCAAATAGAGACAGTTTGAGTTCTTTCTTTCAATTTGGATTCCCTTGATCTCCTTTTCTTTTCTTATAGCTTTAGCTAGAACTTCAAGTACAATATTGAAGAGATATGGAGACAGAGGACAGACTTGTCTTGTTCCTGATTTTAGAGGAATTGCCTTAAGCTTCTCTCCATTCAGTTTGATGTTGACTGTTGGTTTACTGTATATTGCTCTTATTATGCTTAGGTATGTTCCTGTTATCACTGATCTTCCAAGACATTTATCATGAAAGGGTGTTGAATTTTGTTGAAACCATTTCAGCATCTAGGGAGATGATCATGTGGTTTTTCTTTTTCAGTTTGTTTATATGGTGGATCACGTTGATAGATTTTTGTATGTTAAACCATACAATGACCGAGGGATGAAGACTAATTGGTCACGGTGGATGATTTATCTGAAGTATCCTTGGATTCGGTTTGTCAGTATTTTATTGAATATTTTTGCATCGATGTTCATCAGGGATATTGGTCTGTAGTTTTCTTTCTTAGTTGTATCTTTGTGAGGCTTGAGTACCAATGTGATTGTGTCCTCGTAAAATTTGGTAAGGAAACTTTTGTTTCTGTTATGTGGAACAATTTGAGGAGAATTGAAATTAGCTCTTCCTTGAAGTTCTGGAGAATTCCGCTTTGTAGACATCTGGCCCTGTGCTCTTTTTGGTTTGGAAGGCTTTCGATGACTGCTTCTATTTTGTTGGGGGTTATAGGTCTATTTAAGTTGTTTGTCTGTTCTTGGTAAGAATTTCATTTTGGTAAGTGATACTTATCTAGAAATTTGTCCAGTTCTTTTGAGTTTTCAAATTTTGTGGAATACTGAAAGTTGTCTGGATTTCGTCTGTGTCCAATGTTACGTCATCCTTTTCATTTCTGATTTTGTTAATTTGCATATTTTCTCTCTGCTTTTCTGTTTGGATAAGGGTTTGTCTATCTTATTGATTTTCTTGAAAAACAACTCTTTGTTGCATTGATTTTTTTGTACTGTTTTCCTGATTTCTATTTTATTGATTTCAGCTCAAATTGATTCTTGGTGTCTACTCTGGGGTGAGATAGCTTATTTTTGTTCTAAGGCTTTCAGTTGTGCTGTTAATTCTCTAATGTGACTATCCTCTGTTTTCTTCATATGGGCACTCAGTGCAATGAACTTCCTTCATAACACTGCTTTCAAGGTGTCTCATATGTTCAGGTATGTCATATCCTCATTCTCATTGAATTTTAAGTCCTTAATTTCTTTCTTCATTTCTTCTTTGACCCAGGTGTGGTGCAATTGCACATTGTTCAGTTTCCATGAGTTTGTAGGGTTTCTGTGATTTGTGTTGTTGTTGAATTCCAATTTTTAAGCATGGTGGTCTGATAAGGGGACTATACCAATTCTTTTGTATTTGTTGAGGTTTGTTATGCCACCTATTGTGTGGTTGAATTTAGAGAAGGTTCCATGTGGAGCAGAGAAGAAAGTATATTCCTTTGTGTTTAGGTGGAATGTTCTATAGATAAATTTTAAACCCAGTTGAGACAAATCTTCCTTTAGTTTTTTGTTTCTTTGTTGAATTTCTGATTGGTGGTTCTGTCTATGGTGAGAGTGATGTGTTGAAGTCTCCCACTATATGTGTATGAGTTTTTATGTGTGCTTTGAATTTTAGTAGTGTTACTTTTACGAATATGGGTGCCTTTGTATTTGGGGCATGGATGTTCAGAATCTAGACTTTGTGTTGATGGATTTCTCCTGTGATGAATATGAAATGACTAACATCATCTCTTTTGACTAATTATGGCTTGAAGTCTAACTTGTCTTTTTATAGGCGAGTTAAGACTATTAATGTTGATGGAGAGTAAGGGCCATTGATTGTTGATGCTTGTTTGTTTTAGATTTGTTTTTGACAGTGGTCTTGTGAATATATTTGTCTTGCTTTACCCTTGGTTTCTAGTGAAGTGGAATTATCTGTTGCCTATGTCTTTGTGAGTTTAGTTAACTTCCTAGGGTTGGAGTTTTCCTTTCAGAACTTTCTGAAGGGCTGAATTTTTAGATATGTATTGTGTAATTCTGGCTTTGTCATTAAATATCTTGTTTTCTCCATCTATTTTGATTGAGAGTTTTGCTGGTTATAGTAGCCTGGGCTGGCATCTGTGCACTCCTAGTACTTGTAGAACATATCCCGAACCTTCTGGCCTTGAGGATTTCCATGGATTTCCAGGTGTAATTTTGATAGGTCTGCATGTATATGTTACCTGTACTTTTTCCTTCGCTGCTCTAATTTCTCTGGGGTGGATTCTCCCCTAGACCCTTCCCGAGAAATCTCTGGGTGGGTCCCAGATGTCACTGCTGCTATGTCCTGTCCTAATTGAGAGTGTCTTGGACCTCTGAGACACCCCCACCCACACCCAGTGAGAGCCTGCCATCCCCCTACTTTCTCCCTTACCCTACTCACTGTTCCACTGCTCTAGTTGAGTAATGAGCTAATTTGAGCACAATAGACCTGCCTACCCACAGGGGACCACCTGTAATTTCCACCCACGGTGGGTCTTCTACTGGAGTTGTGGGCCCCTCCTAGAGATTCACCTATCTCTGCATGACCACTCTGAGCTCCTGAAGGCTAGATCCTTGACCCCCATTGCAGGGCCTCTGCTAAAGAGGTCTCACTCAGCTGGAGAGTGCCAGGTCCCTGCTAGAACTGATGATCCCTGAGAAAACATCCTGTGGCTGGCCTCTGCCAAAAAATGCCCCAGCTGTCCTCTGCTGGAGCCTGATCTTTGACCCCCATCACTGCATGCCTGCCTGCTGAGAGACCTCCTAGACAGCTTGGACCACCTAAAGCTACAAACATAGAAGCTCTGACACACCTAAGTCCACAGAGAGAGGGAGATACCCCACCAACACCTACTGGAAGAAGCTATGGGAAGACAGAAAACAAGAAAACACCTAACAACAGAAAGACAAGCATAACACCACCGGAATCTAGGAATCTACACCAACTAAACCAGAACACAACAAAGCAGATGAAGCAGAAGAGAATGACTTAAAAATTATCGTCATGAAAATGATAGAGGCCCTGAAAGAAGATGTGAGAAATCCCTTAAAGAAATGGAAGACAAAACAAACAAAATTTGGAAGAAATGCATAAATTTCTTAAAGAAAGTACAGAAAGCCAAGAAAAAACTCTTACATAGGTGAAGGAAACATTTCAAGACTTGAAAATGTAAATGGAGACAATAAAGGAATCACAAACCAAAGAAATGCTCAAAATTGAAAAATTGGGCAAACGATTGGGAACTACAGATGAAAGCATAACCAACAGAATTCAAGATGTAGAAGAGAGAATCTCAGGCACAGAAGATAAACTAGAGGAAATGTACTCATTGACCAAAGAAAATCGTAAACATCCAGAAAATGTGGGACATTGTGAAAAGGCCAAACCTAAGAATAATAGGCAAAGAGGAAGGTGAGGAAGCTCAGCTCAAAGGGGCCAAAAAAATATTCAACAAAATCATTGAGGAAAACTTTCCCAATCTGAAAAAAGAACATGTCCATGAAAGTACAAGAAGCATACTGAACACCAAATAGACTGATCCAAAGAAATAAGACCCCTTGACATATAATAATCAAATAACATGTTTTTAAATTGATAAATAATTTATATATATATATGAATTGAAATGATAAAATTGTTGAACGATAGGTCTACCTTAGTAGATAAATACACACTTTTAATAGAAATGATACGAATTTCTATGTTAAAATGGAACTGAAATAATACAACTCAGAACTATGAAGAGTAGAGACCATAGAATGCATTAAATAATTAATAAAAGTAACCAATAAACATCTTTTCAAATGCCATCATCTTAAAGCAAAATGTTACATATCAGATTAATCTAAATATACCCTTCATTACCATAGATACATTTTGCAATTTGCAAAATTAACTAGAATAATCAGTTAATAGAAGTAAATCATAAAACTTATGTCTATTCAGATGTGAACGAGAAGGAAATCTAATTTGAGAATGGGATATAGTATAGAAAGGAAGCAGGTAAAATGCCAAGTAAATCAGGATGTAATGAGGGACTGTGGGGTTTTAATACATGCAAAAGTTTTGTATTGAACCTGTGTAATAGGATATAAGCCATGTAGCTCCTGAAATTAGCTGCATAAATTAAGCAATAGAAATCGTGAAATCTCTGCCATAGCCATATTAGAACTATTTGCCTAGAATGAACAGTCCCCTCATTAGACATTTTAAATAGACACCCATTTAATAATATAACATGTGACAAAATTAATGAAATATAAAAACACATATTAGAAATTGAAACTACTCTTCTTTTGTTGATAAAATAGTCAAATTTATAAATATACATTAATATTTTATGAGAGAATATTAATAATACACATGAAGGTCATAGGACATAAGCTAAAGTGAATGCTAATACAACATTTTAGGTTTTATGATCTATTAAATTACTGATATTAATACTTGTATTTTTTCATATTCTTACTATTTTCATTATTTATTTTATTTCTGTGAGGAGGTGCAGGAACAAGAATAACAGTATTGGGGATGTATATTATGAAATTATTTTGAATGCAAAATAGAATTTAACTAAAACAAAATTTTATATAAATGAAAACCATGTGATTCTTTGATAATATGAATATTGTGTACATTTGGAAATGTTCTACAGGAATAGGATGGGAATAAATCATGTACAAAACTAGGGCTGGAAAGAAGTATAAGTGGAGAAGAACATTTGTTTCTCATGCAAACTGTCAAAGTTTGGTACCCAGAACACATGCAGGACATTTTAAAACTATGTATAGAACATGAGATAGTCTCCTTTGTGTTCTAAGTCATTGTGTCATTGTATATACACACTTGCACACAAATAAAAATATATATTAAAAACAAATATATCAAACAGACATGTAAAGGCAGTGCTACAGATTAGTGACTTCATTAAAATAATTATTTTGAAATGTGAAAACAATCTCTAGAAGACATTGGTCTAGACTCCTTCTTGAATAAGTATCTTGGATCAGTTTGGAAAGGGCCTTATATTACAGTCCCTATGAAAAGGGCACAGAGAATGCAAGGGTCATTTCAATTGCTTACAACATAAGGCATAAAGATAGCTCTGAGTGTCATTTAATCCCTCATCATAGTCCTTAATGTAATTTTGCACATGAATGATCTTGAGAGAATAGCTGCTGTTTCCACTAGAATATGATGCTTTTCTAATGAACAGCTGTACATGATATAATAAATGATTCATTGAATTGCCCACACCAGAAATCAAATTCTGTTCTATGGGAACTATTTTGCAAGTAACCAACCTCTACTAAAATATGCATTTTTACCTGTCTTGAAAAACTAAAGAATACAGAAAATAGATTTTATTTCTTTTAGTGAATTGAATAAACATAAGTATTTAATGTATTTAATGTGAGGGACATACTTAGTTATGGTTAATACTTTCTCTGATTGTGTGAACATCTGAGCCAAAATTACAGCTATATTAAAAATATACTTAAATTATATTTACTTCATACATCAAAATGATAAAAAACAAAAGCCCCAAAGCCATTAAAATTAATCCATAAAGTATTTCAATTTATTTATAAAAAAATAATCTTAATTTATAATCAAAGCATGCATCCCCCGAAGTGAAAAATATAGTGTAGTTTGGTTCAGAAGTGAGATTTTTAGAAAGGGTATGAAGAAATATTAAGTATTTCTGTTTAAGTGTCACTTTTTTTATTTTTAATCACTTTATGACATTTTAAATCTTATTTTAGTGACACAATAAATAACACAAGTTCCTAAATAGCTTCCAAGTCTTCACTATATAAATGTAAATATTCTTCAAGGTCTGTTTCTAGTAAAACACTGTTAATAATATGATGTGTATGTTTCATACTGATATCTTGCAAACATACACCAATTATAACTTACAAAACTTGTTACTACTTCAGCATATTTTTGCAAGGTTCCTATTTTGTGATGAATCCATGTAATTTGTACAGGAAGAGATGGGACAGCAGCCATAATATGATTACTATGAAGCAGACACATGTGGAAACTTGTTGAAAGAAGATAAAGGTATGTCTGACTAAACAAAGAACAAACACATTCTGCAGTTGTCACTAGCTGGTGGTGATTACCTACAGAAGCTTAAATGTAGATACAGAAAGAATGTTATTGCATGGAAAATAAGATTCTGGGACATAATATTGGCTGATTGATGTTTATTGTGGAGAAATCACTTATATCAGAAACAGATGACCACTGCAGGTTTCTGCACCAAGGATGTTCTTGGATGCTCTTAGTCTCTTACCAGGAAGTAAGAGAGAGAGCTGAGGTCCAGGACCCTAGACCTATTCACCATCAGTCATGTCCACACCTGTCCCCATGCTCCCATGGATGTTGTCAGTGCAACAGGTGGGGTAAGGGTGGATATCTCTCTCACTACAATTCACCTTTTATTCCAAAAAAAAAATTAAGCTTCATGCAAAACTATATAAGAAGACAGTAAATATCAAATATGCTGTAGGAAAAGGAAAAGTAAAACATACACACTTAAGACCTATTACCAGTGAGGTAACAAGAGCAAATGGTAAGAACTACAGGATGTCTCATTATGTAATGGAGGAGACAGATATCATTGACAGAGTATGTGAATATTTTTGGACAATGTTTTCTAGTGTTAAATATGAAAGTGAACTCATGTGCAAAATTATCACTATAGACACAAAGGAACCTATCTAGATGAAGAGGGCAGAATGAAAAAGGGAATGAAAAAGGGAAGAAGACCTTCAGTAATGAAAACCCCAAAGTAAGAGTACAGATTGAAGGGCAACATAGACTTAGTCATAAAACTGGTAAAATGTTTTATCATTGGCTTAAAATGTATAAAAATTATTCACAATATTTTAATTGAGTATTTTTTTTAAAAAAAAACTATAATCGTGTATACTTATTATGAAACGAAACATGATCAAATAACAAACCTTATAATAGCTGAATAAAACCAGAAAATGTTTATCCCTAAATATAAGAACATTGCAGCTTATAGCATTAAAAGAAAATACAAATTAAAGACAAGAAACTAATAAAAATCATTTTGGTTTTCTAATTAAGACACATAAAATGAGAACACTAGTTAATTATCAAGTATAGTCACTTATGTATACTATCATGCCATCTACAAACAGCTTGATTTTTCCCTTCCAATTTGTATCCCCTTGATCTCCTATTGTTCTCTTATTTTTCTATAAGTGCTACATTGAATAGATATGAAGAAAGTGGGTAGCTTTGCCTTGTTCCTGATTTTAGTGGAATCACTTTGATTTCTTCTTTATTTAGTTTAATATTGGCTGTCAGCTTGCTGTAAATTGCCCCCAATGATTTTTTAGGTATGTTCATGTATCCCTAATCTTTTTAAGGCCTTTATATGAATGGGTGTTGAATTTTGTTAAAGGCGTTTTCAGCATTTAATAAGAAGATCATGTGTTTTTTTTTCTTTCAGTTTTTTTTTTATATGGTGAGTTACCCTGACAGATTTTCATATGCTTAATTAACCCTGCATGTCCAGAATGAAGCCTCTTTGATAATGGTGGATGAATATTTTTTACTTATTCTTGGCTTTGGTTTGTTAGTATTGTATTGAGTATTTTTGCATTGAGTGTTCATGAGGGAGATTGGCCAATACTTCTTTGTTACATCTTTTGTGGTCTAGGTATCAAGGTAACTATAGCCTCAGAAAAGGAACAGAAATGTTCCTTCTGTTCTATTGTATAGAACAATGTGAGGAGTATTGATATTGGTTCTTCTTTGAAATTTTAGCAGATTTCTGTGCTGAGCATAACTGCTCAATCATACTACAAGTACACTTGCTCAACTATGATTGTAGTAGCTATATTCATAATAGCCAAAACCTAGAAAAAACCTGGATGACTTTCAATCAAGAATGAATAAAGAAAAATGTGACTAGTTTACACAATGGAGTATTATTAAGCTGTTAAAATAAAATGACACTATGAAATTGATATACAAATGGATGATACTAGACAAACTCAATCTTAGTCAGATAACCCAGACCTAGAATTATAAATATCTAGTAGACACTAGATATAAAGCAAAGGATAACCAGACTACAATCTGTAGCTCCAGTGAAGGTAGGTAACAAGTAGGACCCTAAAAGGGGCATACATAAATTCCTCTAGGAATGGAAAATAGATGATATCTCCTGGGTAAGCTATAGGTAGTGGGGTTGTGTGGAAAGTCTAGGGAATAAGACATCAATGAACAGAATGCTCTAGTTGAAGGGGGATGGAATAGGAAAGCAATGAAAGAGATATCTTAATAGAGGAAGCCATTGTGTGTATATGGAGAAATCTGGTACTAGGGAAATTACTAGGAAACCATGAGAATGACCCAAGTTAACACATCCAGCAATAGTGGAGAGTGTACCTAAATTGGTCTTCCCTTATATTCATATTGGTGACTACTATAACTGTCATCATAGAACTTTTATCCAGTAAATAATAGAAGCAGATTCAGAGATCCACAGCCAAGTACCAGGCGTTAGTCTGTGAGCCCACTTGAAGAGAAGGAGGTTATATGAGCAAAAAGGAGGGGATAGTGGTCAAGATCATGATTAAAAATCCTGCAGAGACAGCTGACCCTAAATTATGGGATCTCAGGGAATCTAGACCTATAGCTAAGGAGCCTGCATGGGACTTAACTAGTACATCTGCATGTGTGTGACAGTTGTATAGCTTGGTCTGTATGAGGGGCCCCTCACAGTGGAATCAGGATCCATCCCTGATGCATGATGAACTAGCTTTCTGAAATTCATCTCCTCTGGTGGAATACATTGCTCAGCCTTAGCAAAGTGGGGAGAGGCTTGGTCCTGCCTCAACTTAATATGCTAAACTATGTTAATTCACTATGGGAGATCTTGATCTTTCTGAGGAGTCCATGGAGAGTGGGCTGTGGAGGGATGTAGGGCAGAGCAATAAGAGGTGAGGGAGGGGAAACTGTGGTTTCTATGTAAAATGAATAAAAAAATTAAAATTAAAAAAGGAAAGGAAAAACTAAATAAACAAAAACAAACAAACAACAACAGCAACAAAACAAAACAAACAAACAAAAAAAGTACCCAGTGTAGATGAGAGAATTTCAGAATGCCCCAAACATAGATGAAAAGCTTTAAGGAATTAATGACAGCTGAGAAGGAAAGAGTTCATTTTCACAAGGAAAAAGATCCTTGATAAATCATCCAGTCCTTATGCCCTTCCATGATGGCACTACACACATTTATACACAAACAACACTACATGGACTAATTATATATATATATATATATATATATGCAACAACAACAACAACTAAAAGAGGTCACAATTTAAGAAGCAGGTAGCAATGCTTAGAACAAGCTACAGGGGAATAGGAAATAGTTGGAAAGATGTAAATATAGTATTAATGAGTAAAAGTGTCAAAAATAAAAAATTTGAATTCAAAATTAATTAAAATAAAAAAAGGAAATCGTAGACAATTTGTTGTTCTTTTTCAGCTGTTATTGCCTAAGAAACACAAACATGAGACTCAGAACCCACGAGGAGTTTATTGAGAGAGGGGAGAGAAAGGGTGTAGCTGGTGGCCAACAGAAAGCGGAGAGAGAGGGGGGGTCAAAAAAAAGAGAAGGGGCTCCAGAGAGCAAGAGAAAGAGCGAGAGAGAGATGTGCATGGCACGCTTGCTTTAAAAGAGGGGCTTGTGCATGTGTAACTGGGTCCCCTGCACAGCCATGTAAAGGCTTGAAAAGCCAGGTAAAGACTGACATAGTGATGACATGGCCATGGGCGCCCTGCCCATTGTCAGAGGCAGAGTCAGGGGACTGCAGATTCCCAACAAAATTAAAAATTGAAAATTGAGGGAGAAATAATTAGAAAAGAAATGAAGTATATTATTTAAGAATGTATCTGTGGTCATGAAAGGTGGCTTAGTGCATAGATGCTTGACACCTAGCACAGGGATTAAGTTAAGTCCTGCTGCATACAAGGTGGAAGAACAAAACAAGCTCCTTCAAATTAGTCTTCCATTGTGACATAGATTCCACACATGTACAAATATGCATTAGCAAACACACATACACATACACACACACACACACACACACACACACACACACACACACACACTACATAATAAGCAAAAAGCCCTTCCTGCCACAGAATCCCCCGAGGGACCTGGTGGCAGAACAAAGACCCTACACTACATAAAGCACCATTTCTGCCCTGCACCACCAGCCTCCCCTAGAAAGTAGGAGAGAAACCAACTATACCCACTGGAAGAAGAGATGGGAGACAATAGAGACAATAGTGTAATAATATAATAAAAAGACATTTATGATTCCACCAGAGTCTAGGGATTCTATGCCAGCAAGACTTGAACATCCCAACCCAGATGAAAAAAAAAGAGAATGGCCTTAAAAACAAATTCATGTAAATGATAGAGGCACTCAAATAAGATATGAGAAAATAACTTAAAGAAATATAAAAAAAAAACAAACCAAAAATTTCAAAAATGAATAAATTTCTTAACAAAAGCAATGAAAACCATCACCCCCTCCCCACACCAAAAAAAAAAACAAACGAACAAAGAAAAACAAACACTTCATGACCTGAAAAATTGACATAGAGATAATAAAGAAAACAACAAATTGAGGGAATGCTTGAAATAGAAAAGCTGGGTAAATTTTCAGGACCTACAGATACAAGAACAACAGAATACAAGTGATGGAAATGTTCTGGAAATGTAGGACACTATGAAAAGAGCAAACCTAAGAATAATAGGTATAGAAAAAAGGCAAAGAAGCACAGCTTAAAGATGCAGAAAACACATTTAACAAATGTAGAAGAAATTTCCCCAACCTGAAGGACATGCTTTTGAAAGTACAAGAAGCTTATCCAAAACCATAGAAGAAAAAGTCCTCCCGCCACATAATAAGCAAAACATCAAACATACAGAATAAAGAAAGAATATTAAGAACAATGAAAGAAAAAGGCCATGTAACATATAAAGACAGATATATCATAATTACACCTGATTTTTCAATGGAAACTCTGAAAGCCAAGAGGTCCTAGATATATATAGTTTGTTCTACAAACAAACACTAAGAGACCCTGAATGCCAGCCTAGACTACTATATCCAGAAAAATTCTCTATAGAGAATCACTATGGAAGGAGAAAACAGGATATTTTATGATAAGTCAGACTACACAAAACATATACACATATCTAGCCCTAAAGAAAGTAAAACTCCAACCTAAGGAAGTTAACTACACTCACGAAAACATAGGCAATAGATAGTCCCACTTTACCACATAGCAAAAGAAAAAGCAGGGTAAATACCACCCACAACACATCCAAAACAAACAAGAATTAACAATCAGTGGTCCTTAATTGTCTTTAAAATTAATGGTCCTAACTAGCATAAAGAGGCATAGGCTAACAGAATGGATACAAAGACAGAATCTACCCTTCTGATGCATATGAGAAACACACTACAAATTCAAAGGCAGAAACTACCTTATGTATCACCATGCAAAAAACTTCTGTTGACATAGGCCAAAGACATCAAGGTAAATCCAGCCACACTGAACTTCTTTGAAGAGAAAGTAGGAAGTACCCTTGAACAAATTGATACAGGAGACTGCTTCCTGAACATAACACCAGTAGTACAGACATGGAGAACGACAATTAATAAAAGGGGCCTTCTGAAATGAGAAATTTCTGTAAGACAATAGATACAGTCAACATGGGAGAATGGTAGTCCATTGAGTGGGAAAACATCTTCCCCAATGACACATCTGACAGAGTGCTAATCTTCAAAATATAGAAGAACTCAAGAAGCTAGTCACCAAAATACCAAAGAATCCAAATAAAAGTGAGGTTCAGAACTGAATACAGAATTCTCAATAAAGAAATCCAAAATGGCTGAAAGACAATTAAGAAAGTCTTCAATATCCTTAGCCATCAGGATAATGAAAATAAAATAAAGGAGGATAAGTCTAACATTTGAAAAAACAGAAAGGTATATCCAACAACTAAACCTATTTTACTAAAATTCATGATCTTTCATAGATCTATACATGTGATCTAATATCTAGCTTAAAAGCAAATGTCATTTGTGAAAGAAAAGAGCCAGAAATAACCCTCCAATGATTCATTTCTGTTTCTACAAACCATTGCCAGGAGGAGGCCAACAGTAACTACCAAACAAAAATGAAACAGAATACCTTACTCAACAAATTAGTATGCATGGTTTTGTTATATTTAAAATCTTTAAATGATGTTTTGCTGTAGTTTATTTAGACTTTAATCCAGCCTAACATATCTTCAAGTGTAAAAGTCAAGGAAAAATTATAAATATGAAATAACTCCTAGAATGTTGTTCTCATTTGTCCTTTGACTACACGGCTACATGTGCTCAAAAATAAACAGAAAGCTCTAAAGTGCCTGGAGAAACATCAAGACAAAAGCAGGCATGTTCCCAGGAGCTTATTGTACATGTGGGTTAAAAAAAAAATCCATCACAGGCAGTGAACAGTGTCAGCTGACTGAAGAAAAGAGATTGTTATTCTTTTGTCATTATTGATGAGAGCTTCCTCTTTCAAATCCTTCACTCTATGCTCATTTTTATTATGGGGAGCTGAAGGAAAGTCACCTTCATGATATGCACACCTTGTTATATTTATATTCACTGGGCTTTGAAAATAATTTTTTTATTTTAAAACCAAGTGAATGTAAATGCAAATTTATAATCAGTGGGTAAGAATGTGTATTGCTCTTTCAGAGGATCTGGGATCAGTTCCCAGCCACAACATCATGCTTCAGAAACATCCAAAATTATAGTTCCAAAGTACCTGATTCCCTCTTCTTGACATTTGTAGGCTATAGGCACATGTTTGGTGCACATACATGAATGCAAGCAAAGCACTCATATTCTCAAAATAAATAAGTCCAAAATAAATTGATAAAAGCACTCACTATAAATAACATCTTGCACTACTTTAGTATATTTATTACATCAATGGATGAATTTTTATAGGGTATAATTAGCAAAAAACATACTTCTTTAATGTGTTCTTAGTTATCACCTAATTTATAACATTTTTTCACATCCTTTTTAGGTTGTGATCATATTTAAGCATATGATCTTCATAGATTTTCTTTGCCTGTTACCTGTTGGGAACTCAGCAGTCTGTGGACCCCGCCTCTATGGCCATGTCATCACTATGTCAGGCTTTACCTAGCTGTTTAAGCCTTTACCTGGCTGTGCAGAGGACCCCCTTTTAAAGCAAGCGCGCCAAGTGCACATCTCTCTTGCTCTTGCTCTTGCTCTCTTGCTCTCTTGCTCTCTCTCTCTCTCCTCTCCCTCCCCCTCTCCCCAGCCCACTTTTGGTTGGCCACCAGCTACTCCCTTTTGTCTCCCCTCTGTCAATAAACTCCTCTTGGGCACTGAGTCTTGTGTTTGCGTTTCTTAGGCAATAGCAGCTGCAAAAGAACAACATTGGTGCTGAAACCAGATCAGGCTCTCCTCAAGGACTCCATGGGCGTCTGCTGGTGGGCGGCTAGCCAGAGACACTTTGGGACCCTGATTCCGAACCAGAGGCCCACTTCCATCCACCCATTCACTGGAAATCCCATCCCACACCGGCTTCAATTAGGTAAGGTACCCTTTTTTTTAAAAAAAAAAAAAATTTCAACCTATTTCCTTAGGGTCGGGTACATTCCTCAAGGGTGGAAGACGTGTTGCCCCAGGCAATATATCTGATTCCAGCTTCAAGCCTCTCAGACTGCTGAGTCCTCCAGCCTATGTTGGCCCTGGCAACATTTTCAGGCTGATGAGCTTCGAATAACGCTCTGCCATTCTCTGTTTATTCTGTGGCCACACTCTTTAGCTGACAAGTTCCAAGATTGATTGGTCACTTCTCACTCCCCCATGGGGAATAAACCAACCAAGGAAATACCTCCCACCACTCCACTGGGATGCCTAATAGAAAATTTAAAACCCTTTCACTTAATTCCACTTGTGAAGGCACCCATATTTATTTACGTTTATATGGAAAAGTGGCCTAGATACCCCCTAAAAAGTAATTAAAATTGGCTGTGTAACGGCTTTCTAGATCCCAATATCTTACGGGATCTTTCAAATTACTGCCAGTGAACAGGTAGATGGAAGGAGTTTTTCTACCTCTCTGCTAAACAATCTCTTTCCCTAAACTTGTTTCTGTTCTCTTCCCACCACTCTAAAACTCTCCTACCCGCCACAGCTTCAGCCTGTCTCAGGGCAGTGTTCTGGGCTGAGGCAGCATCTGCTCAAGATACTCTGAGAGTTTCTCAAAATTTTGTAATTTCTGCCAGCTATTGGGAGTGTATTTATGGCAGCTTCCACTTTAACCATGTGGCCTGCTAAGCCCACCCATCCGTGGTTCTTTAACCAGACACCTGGGCAGAGGGATAGTTTAGCCACCTTCTGCCACCAACAGAACCTATAATTCATTTACCTTTTGCCTTTTATTCTTTATCTCTAATTTCTTTTTTATTGACTATGTTATATCTGTACATGTGATTTAAATTATCTTTATATAAAAATAAACTAACTCTATACAACTTAAATTCAACTGTACTAAGTCAAATATTTCTAAATATTATGTGTCTTTAAATGGTGGTAAACATTTAAGGTTATAAATGTCTATTTCAAACCAATAAAATATTTATGCCACCCAGTCCTTTCTGTAAGCTGTTTATAAAGGTTAAGCCTCTATTATCAAAGGGAGGTTTTCTCTTCCTCTTTGTCCTTTACAAGTGTATGTCTAACCTACTAAGTTAAAACCAGTTAGAGTCAGACTGGAGGGCTCTGAGTATAACATCTCTCCACAGCCTCTCAGCTTGGATCCAGTTTTCCAGACAGATTTATTACAGGGATAAAGCCTTACCTAGCCACCTATATGCTTAAGGCAAGTAACTAAAGACAAATTTTGTATACTGAGATATACTTAACAGACAGCCCTCAAATTCTCAGAGTTCTAGGGAATTTGGCATTTAAAATGTTTCATTAAAAAGCTTTTATAGCAGTGAAACTGGCCAGCTGCTGGCACCACCCATTTCCTCCAAGAAGACTGATAGACACTGAAGAAGTTCCACCCACAAAAGTGGCAACACTAGCCACTGAGCAATCTTGCCTTTCATCTCAACTGCTGCAAAGGGCTCTAAGGACTGTGGACAAAAGGCCAATGGAATTGACTTTCTCCACGTTGCTTGGGCCAATGGTAGGTAAGTCTTCCAAAAGCTCCTAATCCACAGGTCATGTGCCAACAGCAGAAGGTAAATGTTCTTAAAGCCTCTAACCTCAACAACAGTGGAGGACCTGGGGGTGGCTGTCCATGCTGCCAGCTAGTAAGTCTCTGTTACTCTCTAATCATTCAGGTAGAATTTTATCCTTCTCAAGAATTCTGATGCTTTTGAAGACTGGTAGTGTTGTCAGCTTAAATCAGCAGCCAAGGTTCCAATTGTTACAAAACATATTTCAGAAATGGATATTTTAAGGTTGCTACTGTTTATAGTCTTAACATTAATCAATAAAATTTTAATGAGCTACTAATCCAATTCTGACAGAGTACTAAACACCATATTATGCCACTATACGATCATAACTGTAACTATTAGCTCATAATTAAGGTGCTTTTCATTGTGCTAAAAATCTGTCAGTTGTATTTATTAATTCTTTCAGCCAAACCATTTCTAACATGAGTATTCTGCTAATGTGTCTTAATATTTATGTTTTCACAAACTCAAAGGATTCTTGTAAGTTCCATGGAGCCAATTTGGACCCATCCACACAGGTCAGATTCACTCCAAATAAATATTACTCAACTTCTTCCTGGCCTCGGAACTTCCTTCCCTTGTCCTGGGACCCCTTTGGAAACTCCTCCCCCACCTTACATTTCTCCTATTAAGTACTAAGACCTAAAAAGAAAAACCTAACCATGTCCTCTGCTCTGCTAACATCTCGCCAGGTGTCAGAGAGACACCAGAGTTCCATACAGTCAGGACTGCAATGAAACAACCAGCTACCAGGACGTGGCAGCACCCCAGCTTTCTTGGTTCCCCCAAAAGACGATCAACACCCCAAGTCAGCAGGAAGCAGTCTTTTGAGAACTCAATGTCCTTATTACCTAACCTGCCACACACAACCCCCACATTTTTAATAGCAATAAGAGGTGGGAATATTTGGAACCTGCTTTCTCCAGGCCCTATTGGGCCACGCCCAACCCCCCACCTTTTTAATAACAATAAGAGGTGGGAAGGTTGGGACTCAGCAGTCTGTGGACCCTGCCTCAATGGCCACGTCATCACTATGTCAGGCTTTACCTAGCTGTTCAACCTTTACCTGGCTGTGCAGAGGACCCAATTACGCATGTACAAACCCCCCTTTTAAAGCAAGGGTGCCAAGTGCACCTCTCTCTTGCTCTTACTCTTGCTCTCTTGCTCTCTCTCTCTCTCTTCCCGCTTTTATCAGGCCACCAACTACACCCTTTTTCTTCCCTCTCTCAATAAACTCCACGTGGGCGCTGAGTCTCGTGTTTGTGTTTCTTAGGCAATAACAGCTGCAAAAGAACAACATTACCATTTCACATTTTCCTTGTTTTTGATCAGAGAGTGAAAGATAAATAAGGAGAGAGAAGAGATGGACAGATAGGCACACACACCTATAAACACACACACACACACACACACACACACACACACATACACACGCATGCATACAGATATATATATATATATATATATATATAGAGAGAGAGAGAGAGAGAGAGAACAAAAGTGATATACTATTAGTGTGGAATAAAGAATAGTGTATGAGTGAAATATGAACATAAAATTTGAAGGCTGTATTCATATATCTTTCTATTTATGGTTTGCTGCTTATGTAGAGTATCATATGAAGCTCAGTTCCTTTACCCAAAGTGCTCAGGTCATTTCTTGCCTGTTGTACAGACAACATACAGAGACTAGAATGATAGTTCCATTAATAAAAGTGTCAATCACGCAAGCAGGACGATCTTTGTTTAGATCCTCAGCACTTATGCAAAAAGATAGCTGTGGCAGTGTAACACTCTAATCCCAACAGGAGGGCAGAAAGGACAGCAGGATCCTGGTGACTCTCTGTCCAGTCACTAAAAATGCCTTGTTGAGCTCCAGTAGAAGTAAAAGAACCTCTCTCAAAAGCTAAGGTAAGGAACTATTGAGGAAGATACCTGATCTTGATTCTGAGTTCCACAGGAATTTACATATGTTCACATTTACACAAACATAAAAACTAGTTAGTCAATTAAAAACAAGGTGAAAATATAGAGATAGTACTTTTTATTTAAGAAAATGTTTTTAATTCACTAAAATGAATATACCATGGCAATTCTAATAGTAAGAATTTTTTCCAGGGCGCTTAACTTATTCTTCCAATTAAAAGTTTTATTGAGTACTCTTCAATAATTTTCTCAAATCTGAAACATGTTACAGCAGGTTGTTCCTTCCAGCCAGCTCCATCCTGCCTGCCACTAGTCTGGGCCCACAGCCGCACCTGCCCCAAATAACACTCAGAGATTCCGTATTTGATACAATCCTGTTAACCAGTTACCATTATTGTTTATGGGCTAGCTCTGCCTTAATTATTAATCCATTTCTACTTATCTAAGTATTTCCACGTGGTCATCTTATCGGGAAGCCGCGACAGGTGTCCTGCTTCTTCCCTGAGCTACATCTCTACTCCTCCTTACCACTTCCTCTTTCCTCCTTGTCTCCTAGCCCCACCTATCTTGCTATCTCATTGGCCACAGAGCTTTATTAACCAGTATGAGAAACATATATACAGAATAACATCTCCCATCAGAAACATTATTTAAAAACTTAGTACTTTTAAGTTACTTTAGGGTAATTGGTGGATGACAATCTCTCAACATTATTAGTTCACTGGAACATTTATTTATTATCACCGAAAACATGATTTATTTTATTTTTAGCATTTATTTTAAAATGTATGTAGCAAAGACATACATGGTAGCCCACTCTTTTAATTCAAGACATCAGCAGTCAAGGACAGTTAGATTTCAATGAGTTAAAGGCTGCCCTGGTCTACATGGTGAGTTCCTTGACTGCCAAATAAACTTAGTGACACAAATCCCATAATAATGAAAAATAAAGAGAAAAGAAAAAGAAGATGTAGTACTATATGTTAAATCTATTAAATGATTATTTTCAATAGAATACATGGGATAAAAATATGTGAGAAACTTTATATATATATATATATGTTTCTACTTCATGTTGTAAAGTAATCATATTATTTATAAAATATGTCTTGATATGTTGTGACAGTAAAAATATGCCATCAAAATTTAAATTAATATCATTAATAACTTTGAAATGTTAATATTGTCAAAAGCTTTCTTAAGCATCCATCCAAAGAAACATATGGTAGAATGTAACCATTCATCCTTCCAGTACTTTTCAGTGTTGTACAAGTCTAGTAATTAGGATTATTACAAATATCAACACACAGGCTTGCAAAGACTGTGAAAATAGATGCAACTCTCTTCCCATGTCTAAAACCTACATAGAAGAGAAGAAAATCCAAATATACTCACAAAAGTACAGAATTTTTTCATTTTCTTAAATTTAAATAAGAAAAATCCTATTTTATATATCAATCTCTGTTTTCTCCCCCTCTCGTTATCCCATGCCTCCCACTGACCCCTATCCCATCCCTCTTCTGCTTTATAGAAAGGGTGAAGCCTTTTATGAGGGATCATCATAGCCTGTCACGTAATTCAGGGCATGGTCTATGTAATCCTCTGTGTGTCTAGGCTGAGAGAGTATTCCTCCATGTGGAGTAGGTTGCCAGTGTACAGAGTACATGCTGGTAGAATGTGTCATTAATGTTGAAATTTTTAGTACAATGTGTATCTTATAATATCAATAGAAAATTTCACTAGTAGGTTTTAATTCAACTGAGATGTTAGTAACCAGCGCAATGTCCCTGAGTATTACTTGTGTTAATGAGTGTGCTGTTCATGCACATCCTGAGAAAACATTTTCTGGTGGAATGGGCTGATTATGTATTCTATAAAGGTTGTCAGGTGAGGGCAAATTAAAACATTTGACCATTTCCTAAAATTCCCAAAAGAAAAAAATAAAGGTTATTAGATCACAATTTCAGTAAATAAGATATTTTATACACTGTTTATTTTTTGTTAATGTGTGTGTTTATGATATGTGTATGCACACATGCATGCATTTTGTGTGTATATTGTGTGTATAATCAGGCACATATGAGTGCATGACAAAATATTAAGATGTCCATGTAGATATCAGAAGACAACTTTCAGTAGTAAATTCTCCACTTTCACCAAGTGTTTTAAGGATAGAAATGAGTTCATAAGGTTTGGGGTGCAACTCATTTTGTTAACCCATTGAGAGATCATGTTTGTCCAGTGCTATATCTTTTTTATTATAGTTTTAATATTTTTCAATTTATAGTATAATTGCATTGTTTCTTCCAATTCATTTACTCATTCCAACATTTCACCTGAAGCTTATTGCTCCCTCTTAAATTCCCAACCTCTTTTTTTTTAAATTATTTCTTATGTACATGTATATTTTCCTAATTTTTTCCTTATTTTGCATATCAATACCAGTCCCCTCTCCCTCCCCCTCCCCCTCCTCCTCCTCTCTTTTTCTTCCATGTCCCCTGACCACCCTCTTATCCCATTCCCTGCCCCACTCCACAGGGAGGGTGATGCCTTCCAGGAAAGGACAAAAGGACAAAATCTGTCAAGTCATTTGGAGTAGGGAATAGCCACCCCCTCCTGCCTCTAGGTTACAAGAGGATCCCCCCATGGGGCATGTACTCCCAATGTCTTTTTGTGCACCAGGAAAACATCCTGGTTCCACTGTCAGAGGTCCCTTAATCTGCTCAGGCCTTCTAACTGAGACTTATGTTCAAGGGTCTGAGTCGGTCCAATGCTGTATTACCAGCTATCATTCTGGGGGTCCATTAGTTTCTCCTTGTTCAGATCAGCTGTCTCTGTGGGTTTCTGTGGCCTGGTCTTGTCCTCCCTTTCTATATCTGGATTCTAGTTAGGCCCCATGTTTAGGTTTGAAGAAAAAACTGACTCTACAGTAATGTCCAGACCTACAAGCCTGAACCCATATAACAATTTGAGCAACAGTGGAAAGGCTACCATAAATGCCCTTTACTGAAAATTATGTTGATGACTAATTCAAGATCATAGAACCCTCATCTAGTAACTGTCAGAAACAGAAGCAGTTACCCATAGCTAAACACTGATTCCTAAGATCTTAAATGCATCTTGTTTGTTGTGCAATTGTTTACTTGTATGTGTGTAATCTCAGGGTTTACTACTTTGTGCTAAATAGGATAACCTCAATTTACAATCCTAAAATAAAAATGTGTTGATCTTAAAAATTACCTTATTTAATGGGAGAAAATAGTACAAACATTAAATATTTATTAGAATATATTGAAATAAAAGTTTAACCTTATCAGTAAAGAAAGTAAAACTTCTCAGCTTTGGACAGGAAAATGTAACAAACCTGAATAGTGTGCCCACAACTCATGTATTGTAAAAATAAGCCAATAAGTGTATTCACAGGGACATTTACAAAAGTTTTATCCAGTATTTTTAGAAATAGTAGTAATATTGTACTTAATATGTGAACAGGTAAATAGAATATTCAATGTTAAGAGATAATTGACAAAGAATTAATGAGTATTCATGGAATAAAATTAAATTTGTATGCCTAATACAAATGTTAATATGAAAAGTCAGCATATCAGATGCATCCAACTTAATGAAAGGTAAAATTAAAAACAATCAAAAGACCATTGGCTGCCAGTTATTAGAAACAAAGTAAAGAAGGACTAATAGGTGAAGAACAGGTCAATTTAGCAGCTGTGAAAATTATTTTATATGTCTTTACTATGGTGGACATATAACATTTTGAAGTTGCAAAATTAATTTTATGAAGAGTGAACATTTATATTTTCAAATGAAATTTTCTAGGCATTTGAGAGTCCCATTAAAAAATAAAGATAATGACAAAATGATCTGATGATGTTTTAGGAGTAGAAAGAAATGAGACAAATCATGTGGACCAATTTAACTTCAGAATAATTTATTTCTGTTAGAGTAAGTCAGAAGCAAGTTCATATAAGTGGCTTGCTTTTGTTCATGGAACATTCCCCATGTGAGCAATGATTCACAACTTTGTTATTATTATCTGTGTATATTGAAGTTAATCAATTGAGTATAGTTATGGCATAGAGTCAGCATTGATTCCATGTTGACTGCATTAAATTAAAGATTAAGAACAGATGAAAGTCAGGTATCCAACAATATTGCAGTTTTGAGCTCTGTAAGGATATTTGTCTGCTTATGTAAAATATAACTAAATATAGAACTTGGGTTCATTGATTTATATGCTCATTCATCTGTTTATTGTCAATCTAAGGGCTTTAAAACAATACATACATTATAATAAATATATTAGATATCAAAGTATTGCTATTTATTAATGATTGATAGATACTGGAATTGTAACTTGGCTTTCAGTTATATTGCACAAGCAATGTAACATTGAACCACACATGTAGACATAGGTGTTTGATATTATTATTATTAATTGAAACATTGAGGTTCCTTGGAGAAGCAGATGATTCTAAGAATGGGACAGAAAGTTTATAAAACAAACATTAAATATCTCAATATTTCTTCTCTTTCAAAGCAATCACTGATATGAAACCCAACCAGAACATGTACTAAAGGATACAAAATCCATGCTAAAATGGCTCTCTGGTCAAGGCTAAAATCATTTCAATCATAAAATAAAGTAATGCTAAAATAAAATAATATTGGGTTACAAGTAAAAAAGAAGTATACATAAGTCTATATTACATTTAATTATTGATAAAATTATCAAAAGTTAAAGATTTATTATGTAAGAAGATCAAATGTATATGGATCTTCCTCGTATAGAAACATAAATAAACCTCAAGCAAGTGTAGTCAGTGTGTAGTGACTTTTAATGACATGAATTATAACATGTAATTAAGGACAAAAAATTTGTAAAAAAAAAAGGTGTGCTAAGCAATTTTGGGAGGTGGCATTTGACTTTATAATTAAAAACAAATCCTGAAAATACTTGTAACATAAATATGTGTACACTTCCCTTTAAATTTTATACCCTGGTTTTGGTGAGAAAGTTCATCAGGTATAGGCTTGTTCACTGGCCTGAGTCATGGGATTATTCCCTTGTGTCCCCATGTTGGAAAGAGAAAAATTACTCTAGCTTGTGCTGATCTTTCCTTAATATGACATAATTGAAGTCTGGATGCTCTTACCCACAGCTACAGCTACCTATTCAACTATTGTGTTTTGTGTCCCACTTCAAAGAAGCAAATTATTTGAGTGTGATTCCTAAAGTCAAATGCTTTTGAATGGCTTGGTTCCATTTTTTATTTTTCTCTGTTAGAGGCTATCACAATTCAAATCTTTAACAAATGCCCTCCTTCTTTCTATCCAAATGATTAACTGACTGGTCCTTATCCTCCTTGCTACACTTATGTTTAGAGCCTCTGTAACCTCATGCTGGAATAGTAATACATTTAACCATCTTCTGGTCTTCTGTACCACTCTTTTTGAGCTATGAACCAAGGTGATCGAAAATATATATCAGATCATACTATTTTTCAGTAATGTTAATTGTTTCCTCTAGTTTACTCATAGGAATATCTACTATCTACTCCATATGCTAAATTCCATTTTGCTTCTCTCTCTCTCTCTCTCTCTCTCTCTCTCTCTCTCTCTCTCTTCTGTCTGTCTGTCTCTGTCTCTCTCATTTTCTCTCTGTCACACTCTCTGTCTCTGTCTCTCTCATGTATGCACATACAAATAGAACTGTATAAATGTGGATGTCAGAGGATAATTTAAGGAATTGCTGTTTGATTTATTTTATGTTAGCCCAAATATTTAAGTTATGACATGTGGCTTTGTTTCAAACACTTTAACCTCATTTCCCTTGAGCCATTATCTCAGCCCTTATTCTACATTTACCTGTATTCAAGTCAAACTTTATAAGCACCTTGATGAGAGTAGTTCATTTTACCAATACCGATTTGCCTCTATATTAAGCCATTTTAACTCTTTGGGATACACAGTATGCTGTAATGTTACATACACATTTTTGAAATATACTCAGAGTTTTCATCCATGTCCAAATTATCTGTGTTCTACACACAGAATCCCATTCATGTTACAATTTTCTCAGCCATGTCCTCTTTATATTTCCTGAATGAATGGGTGGTATATATAAAGTGGAGAGTGGTTGAATTTTAATGAAGTGTCCAACACATTGAGAAAGATATAAACTAGCATGCAAAATTTCATATACAAGTAAATAAGGGAACTGCAATAGTACAAATTAACCCAGGATATATAACTCACATAATAGACATTTGTTGCACAAATTGATAATCTACTATATAAAGTACTTTTTCTAGGGTGGGGAACTTTTCCAGTTTTTAATTTTTATTAATCTTTATCTCATTCCCCTACTGAGGTTGTCTGAACTTAACAGTTAAATAGACATTTCTCATGCCTATAGCCACACAACTGATTCAAGATTTAGAAAGTAATTGACCAGTCAAAGCAAGTAGCTATCTTATCCTTGTTATCTAAAAATGGAAATGTGTAGTGTTGCCCAAGTTCTATTCACTTCTGTTGAGATCATATGCCAAGTCAAGCCTGAAATAGAATTTATATCTGGTTTTTAGATGCATGAAATAGATACTCTTCTGGTTTAATATGGTTTTGGGGAGTTTATCACATAACATAAAGATTTTTAAGTATCAATATGGGTATGACATGTAGGAAATAGCCTTTGACTGGGAATTCTTGAAAATGGGTATTTGGAAAAAAAAGATATAAAAATCATCAGAGCTTGAAGTTTAGAGTAGAATTAAAGAAGAAACTTATGAATATTAAATTGGTTTACAACTACAAAGTCATGGTGATTTATGAATAATAATAAATTCAATAAGAATGTATATAAAGTATCATAAATTACAAGTTAATGGATTATGAAATCCATTAGACATATTATGTGGGACTTCCTCATCCTTCAGATGAGCTAGTTGGCCATACTACTTAGTGGGAATGAAATAATAAATAGGTTTTATACCTCAAATTTATAGAACTACAGCCATACTTAGTGAAAAATTTTAATTGTGCTTAACTAAAGAATGTTTCTGAATAAAAACAACAAGTTGCAAAATACTTTGAAAAACATAAAAATAGCAAAAATACATTGGTATGAAAGTTTTCATAATTATTCATATGAAGACATCATAACTGAAGATAAGTAAAAAAAAGCAAAGAGTGTCACTTTGTTATTTTTACTCATAAATTGGGCTTTGTTTGTATTTTCAATTTTTTAAACATATTAAAAAGAACCATTTCCTTCTTATGGGTTGCATGAAGTCCCAAAATTTGCTCTACTTCATGAATTCAAATAATGAAATCAGTGAAGACAAATGAAAATTCAATTTGGGAGAACATCAAGCTGTGGCAGTACCATCATGACTTTCACTTTTAATAATCTTCCTATAATTCCCTACTTTCCCTTTAAAGAAAAACATCTTCATTTGTCAACCATATATGATGTGTCTGTTGCTTTTATTCTTATAATGAGTGTATTAAAAATATACCTCTAAAACCAGTACATAAATTATACATATGCAATAACATTCAGGTTCCATGGTGTAGTTAGTGATGCATTCAAATGTGTAGACAGATGTTGAATTGCATAAGAATTTATACTGGAAACAGGAACATTTTTGCTTGGAGTCCTTACAAATGAGTTTGGGGAATAAGCAAGAATTAAGCTTGCTAGAGCTTGAAGAGCTGAGCTGAATATAGACACAGGCAATATGGAATCAAAGCAGTTTTACATTAAAGGGCAATGATGTGACAAAGGGATAAGAGTGAAAAGGTTCATGGACATTTTACTGACCAAGTTGTCTAGCTTCACAGAAGCTCATGTTTCAGAGAAGGAATGATGAGAGGTCAAGCAGCCTGGAAAGACACTGAATTTTAATGTTTTGAAATGATGTTTGAAGTATTTAACAATTTTTTGTGGTAAGGCTTTATTGAAGTGTTAATAAAAAAGGTACAAACTAGTATCTTATATTAAAATAAATAAAAAATAAAAATACTCAATGGTTGAAAGTACTTCAGATGCAGGGAAAACAAAGTTACTGAAAATTTTCAGATAAGAGAGAATAAAATTAATATAAATACAAAAATTTGCTGAGATTAATGTACACAAAGAAGAAGAGAGCAGAAAACTGGTGGTTGTTCATTTCCTAGATAGTACATGTAATTTTTGGATATTTGCCTTTTTTAATTTAAAACAATCATTTATTAATTTACATACGAATTCCAGTTCCCCCTACCTCACACCCAGCCACTCCTTAAAATGGATCAGGTCTCTCCTGGGGAGTCAACCAAGTCTGTAACATCAGTTGAGGGAGGACCAAGTCTCTTTCCCTTGTATCTGGGCTAAGCAATGTATCCCTCCATAGGGAATGGGCTACAAATGTCAGTTCATGCATTAGGAATAAATCCTGGTACTGGACAGCATCTTATGGGAAACCAAAGAAGGTACCTCTGTAATAGAGGCCCTCTTACATTCTTGTTTTAGTATATGGAGTCTACACACTCATTTTTTCCTTTCTTCAATTACATGGATTAAAAATAAATCATTGCTAACACTAAAATACTGAAATGAAATAAAACTATTCTGAGAGTCATTCAGTAAAAGTGAGTTCAACAATATATGATTTTTAATTAATAATATAGTATGTTCATATTACAAGCAGAGTGATTGCAAACTTGCATTTTATAACTGAACTTTGCAGAGATTTAAAACAACCTGTCAAACTTCTTGCTTGAGTGCTTCTTATCTGTAGAATTATGAAATATGTTTAAAATTGGAGATCTAAGACATCTTTTTAGACACGTTTTTTTTTACTTAGTCATGTCCTTTTGTCTAAAAGGCCATTGATATTTAAATCTTAGAACATTCCTTGAGAACAGAATTGGCTATGGAGGAACTGGGCAGTAAGTATCTTTATTGACTGGTTACATACTTGAAATTCTGTGCAAGATTGCATTGAAGAAATTGTAACAGAACTCCAAATATTTATCACCATAGTTAGAACTTTCATTAGAGTATCATTCTGATATAATAGTGTTCATAATGGTCATTTTAAAATCTGCTACCCCAGGCTGATAAAGCAGTATTACAATGTATTTCCATCAACAATATTAAAAACATTCACCTCTGGTAAATATTATAATGAAGCTGTACTATAATGCTGACCTAATATTTAAGTAAATGGGAAGAATGATGTTATTGTGACAGACTACCAAAAGATTTAAAAATCTTCAGAACAGGATATTTTAACTTCTGATGAAAAAAATAATCTTTGAAATTTAACTAAATAAATATCAGAGTACACTTCTCCCTTAGCCATTAACGGTTTTAGTCATGCTTCCTGGTAGTTGTCATGCATTTTGTATAATATGAGCTAGAACTGTACTGTACAAGATTGTAGATACTGGTCATATGAACCCTTTAATTGCAAAAAATTAAAAAAAAAATAATAAAATATATAAATAAAAATTAATGAAAAAAACTCTTCTGTGAGTCAATGCTTGAATTTGAACTTGAGCAAAAGAAAATCATCATATTCAATACAGATTTTATGATATTGAAATGTAGAAGACCCATTTCCTATTCATTTAGATTAAATTTATTTACATAATACTATGAAAACCATCAACAGAAACCATTACTATAAATCATAAAAAATGAAATCACCTTCAGTAGCGGTTGCTTATCATCAGTTCTGGAGGATAATCAAGGGCATTGGCAATAGCCTGGAATGGTTAGGGATCTGTGTGATTTTTACCTGACATGTTTTCAAAAGAGTTAACAAATTCCTTCTACTGGACTTTTATTTATTATCCTATGATATTTAGTGGGGAGGGCTTTGTTCTCTTTTATTTGGATAAGCCTTAACATCTTTTTATGTTGTTGTATATTCTAGGCACTTCTGTAATAACAGGCTTCCATGTGTTATTTTCTTTTAAAAGTTTATTTTTATCTTTTGTTTGAATATATGTAAATGAACATGAGTATAGAACCTGTAGAGGCCAGAAGACATCATGGGTTGCCTGGAAATGGAGTTACAGTAGGCCATCCTTTGTATACCACAAACAAATCAGATCCTCTGTAAAAGCATCAATGCTCTATAAGGCTGAGATATGTGTCAGCACCTTCATGTTAATTTAAAACAATGCCTTTAATGGTAGTTATTCCTCCCTCATCTGCACTTTCTTCCAAACCACTATTACATGAAAAATGGAAAACTAAATCACTAAAATTTCAGTCTTTCCAAAGCCCTTACATAAATTAAAAACTCCTTTACTTTAGTAAGAACTATCCTGCTTTCAATGAAGTATTAATAGTTTATAATATGAAATTTATTTGACACATTATTATTCTCATCAGTGTCCATCTCTCACTCATGAGAAATGTCCTTAAAATAATTTCTGTGATTGACTGTGTAGGTAAATTCTATGTTCATCTGTCTGGTTGCCCTCTCATCTGTTTTTCCTTCAACATGCTTTGTCCTTATCTTGTAATTTCACATGCTAAATGATAAACTGAAATGGTTGATATTATTTCAGACAAACATGGCAGCATCAATGAATTGGGGTGGAAGGAAATTGTACTAACTGTAGCTGCCAGTTAATTATGACACTGAGGTTGAGGTTTATTGACTTTGTTTCATTTTTTTCCTCTCAGATTTAGCATTACTTGAAAATAAATTGTTTTTAATAATCACTTATGTCAAAGCAAAGTTATAGTACTTCTCCAGTTTTCTTGAGTCATTTTTTTCTTCCAAATGAATTGTTGCTGATTGTCATTTATGATACACTCTACTATTCTTAGCTATGAAGAAAATTAGCATAGTTAAGACAGGTGTGTTCTCAGCATGTAATACAGGATTCACATATATTCCTTCTATATCTTTGTACAAGAACACTACTTTGTCTGGGAAATTTTTATTGATATTCTCCTGAGACTTCAAACTTGGACTTGGAATTGTTATCTCTAATTTCAGGACACTTTATACCCATTGTTTGCAACTAAAGTTTAGAAGCCTATAATGAAGGAACCACATATATAGATAATTGTATGTTCAAATTTAATAAGATATAAAATGGCCTGCTACACTCCAGCTTTTTGAATCAATGCTGGGTAGACAAAAACCAAAATTATTTACTATATAATAACAGAAAATAGTCAAATGATATACATCAAAGAAGCTATTGATGAAGATAATTACACAGGAAGGAGGGAGAAGGATTCAATAACTTTAAGGATGTCAGAAAAAGTTACAAAAATTTACTTCATTAACTATCTAAAAATCAATGTAATACCTATGTTTGTATTTAAATATACATATATAGTTTAATTTTACCTCTAGGGCTGACAATGTTCCTTCCTAAAACAAAACAATAACATCAACAATAATAAGAACAATAACTCTGGCAAAGACTCCAACACCAGTCATTTGAAGTCCTTTTAAAGTTGTTGGTTAGGGTTGCCAAGAGACTGCTCAAATTACAGACTATTATTGTTGTACTTGGTTAGTCCCTGGAGATTTCTAACCTGGAACTGACCTAATTTTTTTCCTCTCTGAGCTTCTATGATACCAGAAAGCTCCATGCATGTTTAAAGCCAGAGGTCATATTCAGTGATGAAACATGTGAACCACAGCAGTGACAGCTCTCTTACTGACATTACCATACTCAGGAAGAGGGAAGCCACTCCTAGTCCTGGATAATTAACCAACTAATAGGGCCAATGTCCTAAACCCATCTCATCCCTGACCGCATTCTGAATATTTGTCCTTATACTGACAGGTAACACATAGAGATCTTTACAGAAAATCACAAACAAACAAAATGCAGATTTGTGAAATACAGTTTAAATGGATTTATATACAAAATAACTCTCATGCCTAAATGTCAGGGTTCCTTGCAGAAGGGACAGGAGAAAGATAGTAAGAGCTAGAGGATCATGATATATGTTGTAAGACTATTTATCCCAGTAATGTTAGAGTTACACACCATAAACTCTCACCAATATTACTGCATAAAAATGAGCTGAACAAATAAGCTAAAGTATATGAGGGTAAGACCATGAATTTTCAATACTACACAAAGACCTACAAAGAAATATTGATAGTTGAACAAATAATCTTTACTAGGAATTAATACATCAATTGATTACCTAAAATCAAATAGTCAGATTTGAAATAATAAATACAAATAATATTATATAGACTGAGCAGGTTGTATCTATAAATGTGTTTATATATGCATACATATATGTAGATATTCTTATAACAACAATAAAGAAAAAAGGTCATGAACAGTAGTGTACATACTCATATAAATAGATGTGTGAATAAATAAATTTAATAATATTTTTCAAGAAACATATTAGAAAAGTAAAAAAAAAAAAGATGGATTTAAATAGAAATCATTTGAAGAACACTTGCTTAGCATGACTGTGATCCTGAATATGAGACCTGGAATCATGGGATTAAAAATAAAAAGATGAAGAAAAGATTAAAAATTTCAATAATAGTGATATAATAGAAAAGTTCAGACACTGCTACATTTAGAATAAGAAAATGGGAAACAGAAGTATCAGTTCAAATGTAAAATCAATTGATAGTGACTAAAATACACTGTAATATAGTTATACTATGTTGAACTTTGAAACAAAGAATATGTTTGCAACATAAAATAAAATGAAAATATTAATACTAGATGTATTTATATATTATGTAAAGACAGATCATTTAAGAATACATATTATATAAATCAATGCTCACAATATAGGTTTTTCTCTCAGAACAAGAGTTTTTTGTTTTATGTTAACTAGAGTGTTCATAAAAGCTATTTTAAGTTTCTACTTTACTCATCACATTTTCATCTTCCTCATTTTATATGCTGTCAAAGAAAGCCTTTTCTTTATGCCTCAGGCCCTTATATAGCTGCATTTTATGCTGTGCTTAAAAGTGACATGTCCAATAAAAATCAGCAATTTATTTACAAAACAATGACTGCTGTACATATTATAAAGAGTTAATAAAACACTTTATTGATGTGATTTATTCATGTCATATAAACAAGGGTGAAAATACATTCTTAAAGTCTGCCAATACCACAAAATGCTATAACTTAAAATGCAAACAAATATAAATCAGTTTCCAAGCTGTCACTAAGACTTTTACTCTTGAGAATAATTAGAACATGATAATTTTCAGTAAACCAATATCTAATGGACAACTATGTATGTTTAGAAATAAATCCACGTCTGGATCTTGATTTCATGGGAATAATATGCTCATATATCCTCTAAATATTTATTTAGATAGAATAAATGGCATGGAGTTTATATTGTGAAACTTGTGAAAAGATAATGGCAAAAGCCATGGAGCAGACACCTGGATAGATTTTTTTGATGTTAGTATTCTGATATGCAATATGCACATACATATATACAAAACTTATTAGTGCCAGGGTGTTAACAAACTTTAGCTCTAACATTAAAATTAAAGATTACCTTAATAGTTAAGTACATGAGTAAAAAATGTTTTTAATTTTATGAGGAAAATTTTATGTATTTTATTTTAAATAATTCCAAAGATGCTACTTTTAACCATTTATATTTCATAGTGAAAATATTTTACAATAAGACCATGAAGAAAAACTAAGATTTTGTCAATATATCCATAGTGACAAAAGAGTTCATTCAAATATATTTCTTTGTTTATGAAAGTCAGAAACATAACTGTGTTTAGCAAGCTTCTATGTATTTTCTTTAATGTCTGTGAAGTTCTTATATAATTGTTTGAGGAAAAATCACTGGCATTTTGGCTCAGTTAACTAATAATTATATAGTAATATATTGTTATATTTTATCATTAGTTCAATACATTTCTGAGATGGAATGACTTAACATATTTTCCTTTTAGTTAAATATCCCATTAGCCTTCCTGTCTCCAGATTAGCTCACACACAAAATTTCATTTAAGAAAAGCACAGCCTTAGAAAAGATGATTTAAGCCACTAATTGCAATTGCACAAGAAACTTGTTTATTTGTAGTTTTGTCAAGTTAATGATCAGAAAATTTACTAAAATATCAGGCATTATATAGTAACCAGTAACTCTTTACCACTTGTGTCTAGCTAGGGATTTTCAATAATGTGCCCTTCAATTTCTTACAAACATCCTCTAATGTATATTTTGCATATCTTACACAATACTCCATTAAATCAAATAAACATTAATAAAATATATAATACCAGGGAAATATCACTAGTTAATTTTTTGTTATGTGTCAATACTTTCAATTGAAATTCTTATGTAGGTTTACAATAACTCTTCACTACAATTCTGTAGCATTGTTTGACCTTAACTTTCTACCTCACTTTGGCTTTTGTATAACATAGCCTCTGTTTCATCATATTTATAAATAACAAGTTCAGGAAGCACAATAATTACCAGAAAATTAATGCTGATAGAGATATCATATATGTTACTGTTTTTAAATAGTACATAAGTAATTTGTTATGTACTTAAATGAAATTTTGTATGTGAGCTAATCTGGAGACAGGAAGGCAAATGGAATATTTAACTGAAAAAAAATATGTAAGGTCATTCCATCTCAAAAATGTATTGGACCTCAGGGTCACAATAACATAGTAATTCTCACTCCACATCTCTTCAATATTGTATGTGAGGTACTAGCTAAAGCAATAAAATAACAAAATAGATGTTTATTAAGGGAGAAACAACTCACAACACAGACAGATGAACACAGCAGTTAAAACTGGATGCTCCTCTCTCCTTGTCCCGCCAGAAAGGCTTTTCTCCGCCTCCTCCCGAGACTAAGCTCCACAGGTCACTTCCGCCCTTGCTCCATCACTCAATGGGTGTGGTCAGTGCCACAGAAGCAGACACAGTGAATATCACACTACAATTCCCCTTTTAGTCTAAAAAAAAGATTTAAGCTTGATAAAAAACTATATACAAAACAGTGAATAACAAGTGTGCTCTAAGAAAAGGAAAATCGAGACCAAAACCACAAACATACCTAGTCCTAGGGTGAAGGCATAAGGGAGTTTACAATAGAGTTGTCCTAAGCTGAAAAGCTTAAGTCTAGTACTTAATATCTAGCTAGGAAGAGAGAATAATACTAAGATAGTTTAATCTACAACCTCACCAAGACCTGAGAAGGAAAATTACAATACTAGGGTAGACGGGAAGTGCAGATGGGCAACTTCCAAAAGGTGCAGTGAGGACAGAAACAGCAAGCTACCTGGACAGTCACCCAAGGTCTCACAGCAATGTTGGTACAGCCAGATATGACTAAGGCCAGGAGTATTTGACATACCACAACAAAAGCAGGGAGGTAGAAAGGCTGTCTTACATTGACTTGACAAGGTTCAGCAGTCTTCTAAGTTTGTCTCCTGCAAGCATATAAACCACATGTCCAAATCAGTGGTCAAGGCTGAGGCAGTTCCTTGCCCAAGAGGCCATTAGCCGAAGCGAGGATGAACTACAGAAGGAGCAACAACAGTGTCCAACATACTTTCGGGAAAGTGCACGGTGCTGTCAGGAGCAACAGTGTCTAATGTCAACAGAGTACTAATATATAAAACATTTAAATGCCATGTTCTGCAGGTCTATGAAGTGATTGAAGATTAAGCATCTATGTCTGACTAATCTCATAGGCAAAAGAAACATGGGTGAGGATAATCTGTAATACTCAGGAACTTGGCTAACCAGCCTGAATAAAACTTCCTTGAGTAAAGCAAGGATAAATACCTAAACAATATAACTATATAAATGTATATATATATATATATATATATATATATATATATCACATGTAAATTCCTAAAGTAGAGGTAGAGTAAAAATGTCTAAACAAGAGGTAGAGCTCTAAAGGGCAGCAAGACAAATATCCCAAATTGTATCAAATACAAAACGTCTTGAACACAAGCAATAGTATACATACATAGAATATGGCAAGTATAATGTACATAAAACATCATAAATGGAAAGATTTCACACAATACAACAAATATAAGATACAATTCTTCCAGGAAGGGAATAAAATTAATTTTACATAGGTTACCACAAATAATAATATATAACAATGTAAGCTGTAATACTAATGTCTCATTCTTACTGAATAATTCACAAGAAAATAGGCTAATCTACCTATATCCATTCTGAATCATACCTTTCCCAACCATACCCTATTCCTGTCTAAAAGAGATAACCAAGTCTAAGTATCACCTTCCAAACCCAACCCCAAGTAACTAAAACCAACCCTATGAAGATGAATATTATTCCTAAATTCCAAGAGCGGGGGAAGGGGGCATTGTTATCTTAAGATTACTTCCTGCTGAAATGGGACGATGATTTCTCCATGGGATCCTGTTGGAAAAAAATTTTTAGCAACCAAATTTCTAAACAGAACTGGCTGTAACATATGTAGGTAGTCATTGTATGGCAGAAAATGCTTGACTGGAATTCTACTTGAAACTCTGGCCAGGTTGTAATAAGAAGGTGCACCAATACAGCTAGCTAGTCATGACTTGTCTTGAGAAAAGCAGTCTCAAACTGGTTTAGGGTACAGTTTGTAGTCCAGATGCATCAGGTTGAGTCAAGTGGAAATGTCCAATTGGGGCCCCATCTCCTTTCCAGAGTGTTCAAAGATTGATGTTGAGAACTGTTATAGTCCTTGTGGAAAACTTAAATATCAATATCAAGGTAAAATTTTTAATTTTACAGTATGCATTAGGGAAAGGCAACAGTAAGCATTAAAATGTAAATGAGAAAATTAGGATTTCAGACAGAAAATTGCGAATAAGTGAATGAGTCCTTAGATTTAGTTTTATTCTGCCTTACACCAATTGGTTTCTTGATATAAGGCAGAAACTGTGAATTTAATCTTAACAACATGCTTGAATTTAGAGAAGGAAAGCCAAATCGAACTCCAAAGCCAGCATTGTTTTACATGAATCGGGACTACAGAAATATTAGATAGTAAAGAAAACTAGATTTCAGTATAGAAACAGTTTACTCGACTTAAATATTTTTACCATAAATCAGATTCCTCTTCATTAAGTGATTCTTTCTGGAGAGCTGTCTTCTCTTCTGTAGGTACCTACATGTTTAGTGTCCTTTGGTTGTTTGAAGATAGGTGTTCTCTGTTTTCCTGTAAGGACAAGAACAGAACATTTACCCTACCTTTGAGAAGTCTCCACACATCTCATGGGACCTTATTTATTGGATGACTTGTCATTACTCTTCATTAAGATGTTACTCTTGTTCAACCCGGATCTTGATTAACTTAGATGGTATCCATAGCTTTTCTTGTCCTGTAGATACAAATGCAAAACCCCTACCCTAACGTAACACATATCCTGGTTTCCATTCTGAGGTCAATACATCCTTGAAGTACACCGGCTGATGTAGTTCAGAAGTTTTTTCTATTGTCCAGTGTCTTTCTGCAGCTGTTTTTCCTTTTTCATCAGCATTAAGAAAGTTTAATGTTAGTAAAGCATTATGTAATCTGTGTTTGGGTGTTTTGGTTCCTCCTGCCTGTTTATGGAGCATTTCCTTTAAAGTACGATTGGATCTCTCAACTAGTGCTTGTCCTGTAGGATTGTATGGTATACCAGTTATGTGTTTTATGTTATAATACTCAAAAAACTGTTTCAATTTGTTGAAAATATATGCCGGAGCATTGTCAGTTTTTATTTGTGCTGGTATGCCCATAATGGCCATTACCTCTAAAAGGTGTGTGATAACAGAATCAGCCTTTTCAGAGCTCAGAGCAGTAGCCCATTGAAACCCTGAAAATGTATCTATAGTGTGATGTACGTATTTTAATTTTCCCAATTTTGCAAAATGCAACACATCCATTTGCCATATTTCATTTCTATTTATACATTTAGGGTTACTGCCTGGTGGTAAAGGAGTTTGGTTATAGAATGAGCAAGTAGGACATTTCCTTACTATTTCCTTGGCGTGTTGCCAAGTGATAGAAAAATCCTTTTTCAATCCTTTGCTGTCATGGTGTTTCTTATGAAACTCTGAGGGTTCTAGCACACTTCCTATCAATAACCGATCAATTTCATCATTGCCTTGTGCTAGAGGACCTGGCAGACCCGTATGGGATCTGATGTGTGTTATATATATAGGATGAATCCTCTTTCTGATAGTATCTTGTAACTGTATAAACAATGAAGTTAATTCTGTATCATCAGGAATAAATTCTGCAGTCTCGATGTGTAAGACTACTCTCTCTGCATATTGAGAGTCAGTAACTATATTGAGGGGTTCTGTAAAATCCATAAGTACCATGAGAATGGCATACAATTCTGCCTTTTGTACAAAATTGTAAGGGCTTTGAACTACTTTGCTTATTTCTCCTGATTTATATCCTGCTTTTCCAGATTTGTTTGCATCAGTGTAGAATGTAGGAACTCCAGAGATAGGTGCTTGTCTTACAATGCGTGGAAGGATCCAAATCGTCTTCTTTATGAATTTGATTCTTTCAGTTTTGGGATAATTGTTGCTAATTATTCCCCAAAAATTACTGCATGCTCTCTGCCAATATTCATTATCTTTCCATAAGGAGGAAATTTCCTCATTAGTTAAAGGTACAATAATTTCTGCTGGATCTCTTCCTGATAATTGACGAAGTCTTAATTTACATTTTAAAATCAAGTTGGAGATCTTTTCTATATATGCTTTTAGTTTTTATTCTGTTTATGTGGTAAGAATATCCATTCTAATATGATGTCTTCTCTCTGCATCAAAATCCCTGAAGGACATTCTCTAGATGGTAATATAACCAGAATACAGTCTAGATTTGGATCCACACGGTCCACATGTGCTTCTAATATCCTCTTTTCTACCCATTCTAATTCCTTTTCTGCTTCAGCTGATAGTATTCGGGGACTATTCAAATCCTTGTCCCCTTTTAGGGCCATTTTCAAGTTTTTCAAATCATGCCCTTCAACTCCAAAAATAGTTTGCAGTTGAGAAATCTCTCCTAGTAATTTTTGAAGATCATTAAGAGTCTGGTAGCGATTTCTCTTGACCTGTACTTTTTGTGGTCTAATTTTCTGTACACCTATTTTATATCCTAAGTAGTTGATAGAATCTCATTTTTGTATTTTTTCAGGTGCAATTTGTAATCACCAGCAAGGTAAAACTTCCTTCAGTTTCTCAAACATTTTTTCTAATATGTCTGCTTTAGAGTCAGCTAACAATATATCATCCATGTAATAATAGATTATGGATTGTGTAAACTGTTTATGAATTATTTCCAGTGGTTTTTGTACAAAATATTGGCACAGGGTTGGGCTATTTAGCATTCCCTGTGGCAAAACCTTCCATTGATATCTCTTCACTGGTTTAGAATTATTGTAATTAGGTACCGTGAAGACAAATTTCTCTTTATCTTGTTCTTGTAAAGGTATAGTGAAGAAGCAATCCTTTAAATCAATAACTATAATAGGCCATTCTTTAGGTATCAAAGAAGGCAACAGCATTCCAGGCTGTAAACTGGATAATAAAGTTATCCCATTGGCTGGATAACTTTATTAATGGCTCTCAGGTCTGTAAGCATTCTCCATTTACCAGATTTCTTTTTGATAACAAATACAGGAGAATTTCAAGGGCTGGTTGATTCCTCGATATGCCCAGCATTTAGCTGTTCCTGAACCAGGTTTTCTAAAGCTTCTAACTTCTCAGAAGTCATAGGCCATTGCCCTACCCAACAGGTTCCTCTGTTAACCATTTTAAGGGTAAGGCTTTTGGTTCATCTGTTTGTTCAGGACTTGCATTCTGTCTTTGTACAGCCTAGATATTTGGTGTCTGTCTTGTATAGTACTTTATAGTATTTTTTCCACAATCATGAGGTCGTTTATGGTTCCTATCTAATACTGGAGGGATGTTAATCTGTGTATTCCATTGCTGTAATAGATCACGACCCCATAAATTTATCAATACATCAGCCACATATGGTCTTAACCTTCCTCGCTGTCCTTCTGGTCCTATACATTCAATCCATCTCATGCTTTGTTTTATCTGAGACAGGGTTCCAATCCCTAAGAATTGAACATTAACCTCTTTCGGGGCCAATTTCGAGGCCAGGATTTATTAGTTATGATAGTTACGTCCGCCCCTGTGTCCAGTAGGCCTTCAAACAGTCTGTTATTCATTTTAACTATCAATCCAGGCCTTTGACTGTTTATAGAGGTTTGCCAAAATATACGTTTTTTTATTTCCTTCTGTCATGTCTGATTCAATTTCTGTCACTAGTTTGTCAGCCAGAGCAGTATGAGTTTTTACAATAGGCCAAGGATTTTCTAATTATCCTGTGGGAGGTTGTCCTCTACTGTGACTGGGAATGTTCGGACCACCTTAGACATGGGGCCTTCGAGAGGCCCCCCAAGGAGTTTCCCGGTGGTAAAAGGTTTCCTTGCTTGTCTCTAGTTGATCTACACTCATTTGTCCAGGGTCTGCCTTTGCCACACCTTCTATATAACCCAGAAGGCTTAGGCCTTCTGTTCGATTCATTCTTGGGAGTATTATTTCTAGAGATGCTTTGCCTACAATTTCTTTTTAGATGTCCTATCTTACCACAGTTATAACATCTGACATGTTGATATCTCTTTAAACTTTTGGAGACGGCTTCTCCTATCCAAGCTTTTATGTCACCATAGTTACATCTTCTGTTCTCTTGATGACTGCTCAAACCTTTATATATAGCTTCTCCTACCCATGCTTCAGTGTTATTGCTATTATAGTCAATGTTGGCTGTATATAAGACCCATTCATCCAAAGGTGCTGATTGAATTTTTAATGGCCAAAGCACTTGTTTGCATTGAGGATTTGCATTCTAATAGGCTAAGGATTCTATGAGTATTCGCCTAGAATCTATGTCAGCTACCTCTAATTGTACTTCTCTAGACAGCCTTTCTTGAAATACACTGAAGCGTTCTCTTGGTCCTTGCCTTATTTTGGTATAAGATTCTATCCTCTCCCCTAGTTCATGAACCTTATCCCAAGCATTCAGAGCTGCCGTACTGCATAGAGACAAGATATGTTCATCATAGGCAGCTTGGGTTTCTGGGTCAGCATAAATACCCTCACCAAGAATTTTATCTTTGGGAGCTTCATAACCTTTCTTTAAACCCTGAAGTTCAAGAGCCTTTGCTTCTTCTCTCCATAAAGCCCTCCATTATAATTGAGAGGAGTTTTCAAGGACAGCTGATATTAATTGTTCCCAATCCTTAGGGGTTACCTTGTTATTCGTTGCCCATGATTCTATTAATTGCTTCACATATGGTGAGTGCTACTGCTTCCTTTATACTTTTTAAATCTTTCATACATATTAGTTCCCACTGATAAGCAACAACACCTTTTGGGTGTTTTTTCATTGCTGATTTTCCATTAACAGATACAGGGAAAGCTCCTATGACCCTAAATGGTGTGGAAAATTTTAAGTTTTTTACATGCCCTATTACCTGGAGCTCTTCTTCTGATGTATCAGATTGAAGGTCTTCTAAAGCCTGAAGTCTATTAATCATTGCTTCTTTGAGTGTCTGAACTTCTTGAAGCATATCCCTTTCTAGAGCCTTCATTGCATCTGTCAGTTTCTTACTTTCTCCAACTACAAATGATTCCATGTTTTTGATATTCTCATCCTTAGATATCACCTGAATGGCATGTAAACTGCCTTCTAAAAACAATGTTCTATCTGCTAGCTTGCCATTATCTTCAGACATGGAAGAGATTCTATCTGCTATTCTTGCCATCTGATGTTCCAGTTTTTTAACCTTATTAGTAGCTTCACCCAACCAGGAATGAGCTGTTTCTGCTAGCGTGTTAATGCATTGCATTGTTTCTGTTTTGGTTGTTGAGGCAACATCAGACATGGAACAAATTTTGTTTTCTATTTGATCATTTTTATGTTCCATGTTCTGTATTCTACCTGTCAGCTCTCTGTTGCCATCTTCAATATCCTGAAACTTTTTTCCTAAACATTCCATGTTTTGCATTCTGTCATTTTCAATGTTTTGAATCTTTGTTACCAAGTCTCCTATGATTTGTACAAGTTCCTTATTGTTTGTGCTAATCTCAAACCATTTCTTTAAGAATATCATATTAATGATAAAACCCATTACTATTATGAAAAAGGTGTATATATTGATCCAGTCATAATTTTCTTCTGCTAAGATTCCTTCTATATATGAAGTAAAATAATTCCTAAAGTACTGCATTGTAAAATTATCTGCCATAGCTATGGAACAATTGATTTCAGATATTATACCAGCTTAAGTTGCAAAAGATGTTACAATTACCTTAGATGTAATTCCGCTGTCCTGGAACTTTGATGCTTTTAGCTGTAGATCTCAACTTGCTGTAGTTACACTCGGAGGTGTAGCAGTAAAAACAGTCCGGCAGCAGAGGAGCCTTCCAATTCCGGTTCTATCAGGAACTGTACCACCAAAGAGTGTCCACCAAATAGCCTCCGGCAGGAAACAATCCTTCTGATCCCGGTCCCTGTAGAATAGCTTTTAACAAACTAAGGCAAGCAAAATTATGTTAAACGAAGGAGTGAAACGAGCCTTGTACAATTGTTGAGACCACAGGGAAAACAGGAGCCGCAAGCAACTGCAGTGTGTATATTTTCCGCCAGTCCACCGGCCGCAGCTGCTGCAGCTGCCGGAGCCTGCAAGCACACAAACAGAGCAGGCTGAGTACAGGCCTAGTGCTGCAACACAAAAGGCAGGGCTAATGCGGCAGGGCTCTGTGCGAATGCAATCTGAGGGAATGGGTGGAAGATGAGCAGTAGTCTCAGGGCCAAGATGGAGATGAAAGAAGTTCTAGGGCAGGGTGTATCAGCCTGATTAAACAAGAGACCTGCCCATTCAAGGAAGGTGGGGGAAAGGTTGCTGTGGCACCTGGGTAAAACCCAGGTGAGGTGAAAATCCTGATCCCGCTTCTGACACCAGATATTGCGGTTCAATAAGGGTCAGGATAAACAAATAGGTCAAATAGATGTTTATTAAGGGAGAAACAACTCACAACACAGACAGATGAACACAGCAGTTAAAACTGGATGCTCCTCTCTCCATGTCCTGCCAGAAAAGGCTTTTCTCCACCTCCTCCCGAGACTAAGCTCCACAGGTCACTTCCGCCCCTGGCTCCACCCCTCAATGGGTGTGGTCAGTGCCACAGAAGCAGACACAGTGAATATCCCACTACAGATCCCTCCAGGAAGGCATCACCCTCCCATGCAGTGGGGAAGGTGGAGGGAGGGGAGAGAGATTTGAGGGGCATGGGAGGCAAGGAGGGAGGGAGACGGAACAGGTATCAATATGTAAAATAAGAAATCACAATAAATAAATTTAAAAAGCAAAAAAAATAAAAAAATAAATGGCAATACTTGCAATACGATGCAATACAATTACAGATACAATACAATTCTCATCAAAATCCTGGGACAATTCTTCATAGACATTGAAAAAATAATCCTCTCGTTTATATGGAAAAAAAAGAGACCCAGAATAGGCAAAACAACCCTGTACAATAAAAAAATAAACTTCAAGAGGTATCACCATCGCTATCTTCAAGCTCTATTATAGAGCTATAGACCTGTAAACAGCTTGGTATTGGCACAAAAATAGCCAGGTAGACTAATGAAATCAAATTAAAAAAACATAATCGTAACCCACATACCTATGATCACCTGATATTTCATAAAGAAGCTAAATTTATGCAATGGAAAAAAGAAAGCATCTTCAACAAATGGTGCTGGCACAACTAGATACTGGTGTGTAGAAGATGACACATAGATCCATATCTAGCACCATGCACAAAACTCCCAATGGATCAAAAAGTCCCAATGGATCAAAGAACTGACCATAAATCCAGCACTCAAAACCTGTTAGAAGATAAAGTGGGAGGTACCCTTGAACAAATTGTTACAAGAGACCATTTCCTGATCAACATTAGCACAAACACTGAGATCAAAATTAATAAATGGTACCTCCTAAAACTAAAATTTTTGTAAGGCAAAGGATACAATCAACAGCACAAATTGCAGTCCAAAATATGGGAAATAATATTTACAAATGCCACATCAACAGAGGACTAATTTCCAAAGTATACAAATAATTTAAGAAGCTAGTTACCAAAACACCAAATAATCCAATTAAAATTGGGGTATAGAACTAAATACAGAATTATCATTGGAGGAAGCTAAAATGGCTGAAAGACACTTAAGAAAGTGCTCAATATCCTTAGCCATCAGGGAAATGCAAATCAAAGCAATTCTGAGATACCATTTTATACCCATCAGAATAGCTAAAAAAAAAAAAAAAAAAAAAACAGTGATAAGTGGTGCAAACTCATGCAGCCATTTTGGAAATCATTATGCTGTTTCCTCAACAAAATTGGAATTAGTAAACTTAAGACTCGGTAATTCAATTTTTAGGTATAAACCCAAAAGATGCCCTTTCATACAACGAAGACATCTGTTAAACTATGTTCACAGCAGCTTTATTTGTAATGTCCAGAACCTGGAAGCAACCTATATGCCCATCAACTGAATAATGGGTGGAGAAAAAGGGGTACATTTACCTGATCATGGGACTAAAGGTGTGTACTACCACCTCCTAGCTTCTGCCTGCTGGGATTACATATGTATGCATGGCTTCTATGGCTAGCAGCTGGCTTTACTTTCTGAAGGCAAGCTTTAATAAATCATAAATAATATATCACTCCATGAATATTTCAAATTTGAATACCTCACTACTTAATATCAAAATACTTTCCTGTACATATAGAAAAAGGTCTAGTTCTAAAGACAGTCTAAAGACTGCCATGACCAGGCCAGGCATCTGATAAAGAGGTGTCAGCTGGAGAGGGCCAGGCCCTAGCTAGATCTGCCTATCAACACACAATATAATGAAAACACCTAATATAAATATTAAGGATAACAAAGAAAAAGGCCATGTAACATATAAAGGCACCTAACAAAATTATACCTGACTTCCCCACAGAAACTCTCAAGGACAGAAGGTCCTAGATAGATGTTCTACAAGTACTAGGAGTTCACGGATAACAGCCCAGGCTACTATACTCAGCAAACTCTCAATCACTGTAGATGGAGAAAAAAAAATATCTAATGACAAAGCCAGATTTTTACAGCACATTTCTACAAATCCAGCCCTACTAAAAGTTCTGGAAGGAAAATTCAAAGCGAAGGAAGTTAACTATGCTCACAAAGACATAGGCAATAGATAGTCTCACTTCACCAGAACCCAAGGATAAAGCAAAGCAAATATATTCACAACACCACCGCTAACAACAATCTAAAACAAAGCAGCAGTAGCAATCAATGGTCTTTCTTTCCCTAAAAATTATTGGTCTCAACTTGCCTATAAAAATACACAGTCTAACAAAATGGATACAAAGACAGAATTCATCCTTCTGCTCCATACAAAAACACATCTAAGCTAAGGGAAAAGAGCGGTGGAAAGATCTTCCAATAAAATGGACCCAAGAAGCAAGCAGGTGCTGCATCTAACAACTTAGACTTCAAAACAAAATCAATCAAAAGAGATGAAGACAGTCATTTTCTATTCATTACAGAAGAAATCCATCTGCACAAAGTCTCAATTCTGAATGTCTATTCCCCAATTACAAAGGCACCCAAATTCACAAAAGAAATGCTACTAAAACTCACAGCTCACATAAAACCCCACACACTTATAATGGGAGACGTCAACACCCCACTCTCAGACTAGAAAAGACCACCAGTCAGAAACATAACAAGGAAATGACAGAACTAACAGAAGTTATGTCTCATTGGGTTTTAACAGACATTTATAGAACATACCATCCAAACACAAAAGAAAATAACTTATTTTCTGCTCCACATGAAACCTTCTCTATAATCAACCACATACTAGGCAACATACCAAACCTCAAGAGATACCAAAAAATTGGAATAATCCCCTGTATCTTATCAGACCACTGTTACAAACAGGTTTTTCTCTGTCTGTCTTGTCCCACCACCATGCCAGCCCCCAATAACATGCTGAAACTCTGTACTTGATATAATGCTGTTGGCCTGTTACTTGTTTCTTATCGGCAAACTCTTTCTTAATGATTAACCCATTTCTATTGCTAAGTATTTCCATGTGCCTCATCTTTCTGGAGAGCAGGCTGGCATGCTACTCCCTCCAAGCTCTCCATGCTGACTCCCCCCAACTACTTCCTCTTTTCTCCTCCTAGTCTTCTAGCCCCGCCTATCTTACTTTCCTATTGGCCAACAGTGCTTTATTCATTAACCAGTATGAAAAACATATTTACAGAATAACATCTCCCATCATCTCCTTTTCTGTCTAAAATAAAAAGAAGGGTTTCACGCTTAGCATAGCAAAATATATCATACAACAGTTATCAAATAAGAATCACAGTTAGCAATATTTAGTCTATTAACATTTAGTAAGATTTAAGAAAATATTCCATCTATTTTATCTTTGTGAGTCTAAAGTCCTATATGTAACTTATCTATAATCCTACCTAAGGAATACTATAACCATAACTATCTATCATCAACTCTATCAAAGATCAAAAAGCATAACATATAAACTTTAGAAATGACAGAGAAAACTCGCCTGGTCAGTAACCCAAAGTTCTTCTGTAATTTTTCATCTTTAGCCCATAGGCCATAGTGTTTCTGGCAGACTTTTCAGCAATGCACGAAACTTTAAACTATCTTCTTGTATTGGCAGTTTGTCAGCCATTTTTCTCTTTGTCCTGTAGACTGTCTGGCAGCCTCTTGCATGAAGCAGAAATCCTGTAGCAATGTCCATCTTGTTTCAGCAGTCAATTTTCTGTGGGTCCAGCACATTCAGTTTATACAGCATATCATCAAACAGTCTAGACAAGAGCAGTATCTTGTCCGAATGGCTAGTCTTTCCATATGAGAAGCAAACTCCATAACACATTTCTTCAATGACCATCTCCCTTTCTGACACAGGTGGTGTTACCAGGAGCAATTGAGCCTCACTATCAAGAAAAACCCTAAACCATTTTAAATGCCATATTATGTAGGTCTTTGAAAGGTTTGAAGAATGTCTATTCATCTCAAATACATCTCTGCCTATCTAGAAATCCTAACTAACTTAACACCAAGTTTTGACTATCATAGGTAACTCTCTATAATGAGTACTAAATTATACATTACATTTTTCAAAGAGTTATATAAAAACAATACTAAACAAGAGGAGAAATATACATATCACAAAAATGACCTTGAATTTGTATCAATAAATGAAAATACATTCCAAAACAAAGTATTTGTATCTAAACCATAATCCCCTTATTACCTTTAAAAAGAGATTGGTTGTGATAATTAACCATTTTAAACCAACTCCAATTAAATGAAAACAAACATTTATAAACAATATTTGGGAATTTGGGTTTCATTCTTTCTAAACTGATTTCTGCTGTTAGGAGGTGCTGTCATGGGGATCCTAAGAATACATAGATATCCTGGCTGCCTTGTCGCAGCTCTTTTGAATTTTGGATCACCTGGGACGCTGTTCCAGGGGGTCTTGCTTGATTAAACCACATTAATCTTGAAGGAATCAACAGCTTTTCATTTTCTGTGGAAACAAAAGTAGAAATCCTTTTCCCCAGTAAATTTTCCTTAGTCTTAAATTTTGGAGTCAAAGCATTTTTAAAATATATCAATTGAATTAATCTAGCAGCATTTCTTTTAACAGTTGTTGTTATTTCCTCAGCAGTCAAACAATTTAGAGATAACAGAACAGCATACAATATCCAAAGTTTTTCTGTGCTTTTCATCTTTATTTGGCTTTTTTATTACACCATTTCTTTTATTTTTATTTTTACATATTTTGAAATGGGGTTTCTCTGTGTAACTTTTATCAGTCCTGGAATTCACTCTGCATACCAGGTTCACTTTGAAATCACAGAGACCTGTTTGCCTCTGCTTCCCTAGTGCTAGGATTAAAGAGTAACTGGCCACCACACCCAGTTACTCTACTTTCTTTTTTTCTTTGTTAACACATTGTATCCTGTATATCTTTCCCTCCTGAGCTCCCTAGATGCCCCTCATCTGAAGAATGGATTCAGAAGTTGTAGCACATCTACACAATGGAATACTACTCTGTGGAACAAAACAATGGAATCTTGAAATGTGCAGGCAAGTGGATGGAACTTCAAGAAATTACCCTGAATGAGTATCACAGTCACAAAAAAAGGAACATGGTATGTTCCTTATATATGTTTTTTAGACATAGAGCAAAGGATCACCAGCCTAGTTGGATTCTCAGAGATTCATATAAGTTCCCTCAAAGAAGGGGGGTTGGACAAGTTCTCCAGAGCACATGGGATGTGGGGTGGGGGCAATGAATGGAGAGGGAACTAGGAGAAAGAGAAGGGAAGGAGTGGAAAGCACGTGGGACTTGGAAGATTGTGTCAGGGCAGGAATAGAAGAGTGAAGACACACACACACAAACAGAAAGAGAGAGAGAGAGAGAGAGAGAGAGAGAGAGAGAGAGAGAGAGAGAGAACATAAAAGAGGGAGCCATTATAGGATAGAAGAGATAATTGATCCTACAGAAATGTCCAGAACCCTACAAGACTGACAATTTGAGCAACAGTGGTTGGGCAACCATAAATGCTCTTCTCTGATAATGAGATCAACGACTAAGTTATTCACCATCATAGAATCATGGAGCCCTCATCTAGTACTGGATGGAAACAGAACCAAACACCTACAACTAAACACAAGCATAACTAGAATCCAGATGCAGAGAGGGAGGACAAATCAGGTTGCAGAAACTTATAGAAACTGAACAATGAGGAGCTAATGGGCCACAGACTGATAGCTGTGAATCTTGCATGGGACTTACTTAGATCCCCTGAACATGGGTCTCAGCTAGAAGGCCTGAGGAGTCTAAAGTTCCTCATACAGCAGAACCAGATTGTATTCCTGTTGCACAAAATGACTTGTGGTCACATCCCCCATAGAGGGATACTCTAACTTAGAGACATTAGAGAAGTCCTAGTCTCTACTCCAAAAGACTTCACAGATTTAGATGACCCCTTCTGGAAGGAATCACCCTGCATGTGGAGTGGGGGTGGGGTGGGAGGGGAGGATAGTCAGTGCCCATGTCAGGTTGGGAGAGCAGGAAAGAGGGAAGGAGGGAGGGAGGGATGATGAAAAATGGGAGGGAGGTAGGGAGAGACAACTAGGATCGATATGTAAAATAGAAATAAAAAAATAAAATAATATTAAAAAAAGACTGCCATAACCATCACTTCAAGTCTATTCTTCATGGACACAATATCCTCCTTGTATATTGAATTAGAAAGAAATTACTCTGTGTGTGTGTGTGTGTGTGTGTGTGTGTGTGTGTGTGTGTGTGTGTTTATAATACCTGGATTGTACCTTAAAAATTTAATTTTTAATCAAAACACAGATTTTGCTTATTTCAAATATATTTGTTGGGATTTCAACTATGGTTTTCTTACTGTAAATATGTGCATAATTTGTTCACTTAACTTTAAAATTATGCCACTTGTACACATTCATGAATTATCTTGTGCTGCTTTGTTCATTGGATATTAAAGGCACCAGAAAAATTAATGTACATGGCATCTTGGACTCTGATATATTCTTCCTAGGTTAATTTGTCTTGTTCTCTTTACTTGGCTTTGGACTCACATATTTTTTTCTCATTTCCATAAAATAGTTATTGCTATTATAATAATCTATTGCAGATGAACAAGTTCTTAAAATATTTGAATTCACTAAAATTCATTTACATTAAATGTGCACAAATTGTAGAAATAATCTGTGGTGTTTATTTATCCATCCTTTCACAGACTCTGATTTATATTGAATTTACTTTAAAATTACAAATAAAATTATTTTGTTGTTGCAATAATCCCAATATAGACAACCTTGTTGGTTTTAAATTTATTGTTCTATGGATCAGTCCCTCCTCAGTAAAAATAACAAAATATTATTTCCACATATATAATTACATGGAATCTTATCTGTCTCTTTCTTGAGACAACATTGAAAAATAATACTCAATATATTTTAAAGTTTCTATCTTGTAAAACATACTCTCAATTTGGTGAATGGTTTGTAACGAGAAGGGGAGAAGAGATTGCTGAGCTACACATCTGAAAGAGGACTAAAATATAGAGTATAATTAATTCAAATACTTAAAGATTATAACAACAAAGATGGTTAACTCACAGCTTCTTGTGTAGTCTTCCTTAACCTATTCAAGACTGGTATATTATTAGTCAATCACAGATCCACTACGGATTAATGGGAATCTATTCTCCCTTGCTAAAATATTGATTAATGAATTTTTTGGGGCATGTCACTGTCTTTACATCTACATCCGTAGTTGAGTTCATTATGAGCTGATGAACCATTACAAACTCATGATAACATAGATATCCTTATACATCCTATAGGATAACAAAACAAATATGTAAAGACATTAATCTAAGAAAGGTGACTGTCGTGGCACGAGTCTTCACAGGGGTACTGGGAAGAGAAAAGTTAGAGGTAAAGGTGAGCTAATGCATTGTATATAAGTAAATAATCATGAACACACATTTAAAAAGACAAAAAAATATACAATTTGGTTTTAAAAGTGAAGAGATGTTGAAATAAAAATTTATAGTTGCTTGCATACTGTACAAGTTACCTTTGGTTTGATCCCCAGTGATATAGACACTGAAAGTGATTACCAACACCATTAACAGTAGGGCTCTGCAACATAGACTGGAAGATTAGAAGTTAAAAGGTGTTTTAGCTAATTGCAGTCAAGTCTTGCAGCATAGGAGACATTGGCTTAAAATTCACTATTTATTTAACTAATTGTCCATAAATAAATATGAAGATATCCTATATTTCTAATAGTACTAATGAATGTGAAAGACATTATAAGGGAAATTGTCCAAACACAGAGAGACAAATAGTAAAAACTGCTGCTCATTCATGTGACATAAAATAATATTATTACCTTGTCCTAAGAATGCTTGTGAAAGGGAGGGAATTAATGGTTATAAGAAACTATAGCCATAGTTTCATCAATATGACTGACTGAATAGAACAAGAGTGACACCAATAGACATGCCAAGGTGGACTCACAAGGCCTTTGCCCTACACAAAGTTCTATAGAAACTGAGGAAATCATGTAAACATAGGAGTGGTCTTCCTCAGTGAAGAGCAGAACAACTGGTTGGTCAGAGCCAAATGATACATACAAGTAACATTTCAATGGAACTACTTATACATACGTACATGGACGCATACATACATACATACATACATACATATATACATACATACATATACACACACACTCTTAATAGCAATAAGTGAAAAAACAAAATTAAAGGAACATAAGTAAAATTCTATAGGAGTATTTAGAAAGGAGTAAGAGCAGGGATAAATATAATTATATTTATAACATCAAAAATAAAATTTAAAAATTTGAAAGAGGAGATAACTCAAGTAATTCTCATTAAAATGAACAGGAGAGAGTTGCATTAGTTGTTGTAAATCTTAATTCCAGTGTTTAACAATATCCCATGCTCCTAAATGCTGCTAAGACTATGAATGTACAACATGTTTACCATGAATCTGATGAAAATTTGGGTTTATTTTGAAAGCAAGTGAAATCATCTAGGTTTGTCTCATTATAATCCTTGTATCAAGGGTGAGTTTCAGATGTATAAGTATGAAGGTTTTTCTTTTTAATGCATTCTTGAAGAACTTTTCAATGAATAAGTTCAATGTAATATAGAAAATAAATTTGATAAGTTCGGTACATATTTAATACATGAACTTTGCAATGTTACTATCTCTCAGGAAAATTCATCTCATTATAGGGTGTATCTTATATGGATGATATGAAATTTTAATACAATGTTTTGAAATGCATTTATTTTAAATAAGGATAAATTTAATTAATTAAACACCAGTGTAAATATATTAAAACTATATTAAGCAGTGTTTTGGTATTTAGGAAATAATTTCATCAAATGTAAGTACCTAAATAAGTAGTGACAACTACCTAAATAACAGTCTCATAGATTCCTCTGAATCAGTGATGTGTGAACTTCAATGATGGCCTGTCAACAAATGCAGACTTCACTAATTATAACTTTTAAAAAACCAGTGCCTATCTTTAACTGATGCTTATTTATGCAAGAAAATAACACATTCACATTCCTAATGAAACAATGAAAAAACAAACTTGTGAGTTGTGAATATATCTTTCAATTAACAACTGTGAGCTAACTAGTAAAAAAAAAAATAGAGTTATTTATGATTGCACAGACTACCACAGGGTTGGAAATGAAAATGAGGAAGGCAAACATTTGTCACCTTATCTTTTGCCACAGTGTTGTCACATGTAGCACTGAAACTAACACAATTGGTATCCATTGTCAGGCTTCCAAAGGAATTGTGTGCTATATCACCCACACAAAAGAAAAGATATGAGGAAAAATGTTTCTGGATAGAACAGATGACTTTTCTATCAAGCGTTCTTGAACCTCTTGGCTGAGAGAGTACACAGTAAAAAATTGCAGAGAAAGTTCAGGTCAGCAGAATCTCTTGGCAGGAAATCACTGGACATGTAGAAGCAAAATCACTGTCTTATTTATTTGCCACTCTTGGGAACACTAATATGAAAGTGACTAATATGGTATAATAGTTCCCAGAACCAATTAATTAATCATAGCATGCCATTAATAGGTGGGTTCCTTGGAGAGTATATTTCATGCTCAGGGAAATTAAACCATTTTATTATGATAAAGTTTCCACAGTCAAAAATGCTTCAACTTTGCATTTTCGCACTATTACTGAGGAGGCTAATTCTTAAGTGATGAATACATTTTCATTTGGTCTACAGGTTATTAGGGGGAGAGATCATTAAGTCTCCTTGTGGGATGAAATTGAAAAACTGGGTCTATATTATTTTTAATTTATACTAACAGAATAATCAGTATATTGATATCATTACCACTCGGGAAAATATTAGACATTTTCCCTTTATAGTTTACAAATAATTAAAATATCATAAAGACAAAAATTGAAGATTTCTATAGTTGAGTATATCATATTTCTCTAAATTTCAAGTTTTTTCCCATGGAAAAATTAAATACTTCTAGACTGAACAAGCCACATTGTAAACAAAGTTCATTGTACTTGTTTTGTCTTTCCTCCTCTGAGATGCACTTGCCATTATGCTACAATTGATAATATATGTCTGCACTGCCAAAAGAAATGTCATAATTCTAATCATTGTCAATATATCCAACATCAGATATAAGGTGAAATGTTAAAATTGAATATAAAAATGTATCATGGTTAATATAACAAAGACTTACAAATAGGAAAACAGAAATAATGATTCTCCCACCCTGTTTCCAGAACTGTCCTATAATTGGTAAAAAAAATTACCAGAGATGTAACATAGATCTGTGTAAAGCTCTGATTTTACAGAAAAAAAATTAGATACAAAATGGTCATTGATTAACCTTATCTTCCAGATTATACTTACTACCAGGAGACAAGCCATTATCAAGTCAGTTTCAGGATGTGAAATGATGTATGGGCATTCTAATTAAGATATTAGTTCCTTCTTAAGTAAAAACAAACAAAAACCAAGATGAGGTACACATAACACAATTTAATTGAGACATTCCTCATGAATTCTGTTAGCTATTTTTAGAGAACTTATAGTGATTATAATATAAAGTTTCAATGGCAACTGAGTAGTTCCTATTACGTCTCCATTATAGCAAATGTATATTTTAACTAAATACTTTTGTAAATACTACAGATAAATAATATTTAAAACTTACTGTAATTTTAGGTGCTCTAGCAAAGATAATTGAATTGCAATATGTAAGTCACCAAAGGAGGTGGGGAAATCCCTTCTTACTAAAGCCTTCTTGTGTACTTCTGGAACTAGCTGATTTTATTTAAATTTGGCTCTTTTTCTTTGACTTTGAAATGCTGTCCATTTGCTCAGGTGAAATGCTTCTCTTTCAGCGTGATCCTATGAGAAGAGAGGCTGTGGAACATGTAGGTGGTAAAGTCTTGTTACAAGAATATAATTAGTGTTGAGAAAGATTGAGAAAGATGCTTATAGCCTGAGGATCCCAGGCTCCATCTACTTCTCATTTGCTGACCTCACCCATGATGTAGAGCTGCTTCCATCACCGTCTCGTTCTACTATGATATTCTATTTAAGGCCACAGTGCCAACTAGGCAACTGCCTGAACTTTTATGAAACGTGAGTTAAAATAAGAATGTGATCCTTTAATATATATGTTTCAAGTAATTTTTTCTAAGCAATGTAAGAACAACTAACAGAGTTACAACATTTTGTATTTAGATGTGGATAGGAATTCAGTGTATTATTTTAGTGGTTTCTTAAGAGATTTTTGAAATATTTTTATCACTAATTAACATTAATATAGGCAAGCATTGTATTTGATTTCAGATAACATAAAACATTAGACACAATACTTATATTTTATGTTCCAATTCAAGAATCTCTTGTCATGTCACTGTATTCTTGAAATTATGAAGGTTCTGAAATAATTTGGAATCATTTTTAACATAAAAATATGGAAATTAAAAATTAAAAATAATTGTAAATGACAGAACAAACATGTCATTAATAAGTGACTACTCAATTAAGGGTGAGGGACTAAACCCATTTAGCCATGAAATAAATACAGTTAAATGTCCATAATGGGACTTGCTGGAAGAGTTTTCTTGTTACAGTTATAATTGTGATACTGATTAGATACAATATTTGCAAAATGATTTAACTTATTTTTGTAAACTGTAGTAAAATATTGGTAGTGTTGGACAATAAGTGTATAAAATAGTTATTTGCCAGATTTTCACTTATAAAGCTAACCACAGATACTCAGAAACTTATTCTCAAAATATAGACACAATTTTCATCAGATTCATATACTTCATACTTAACATGCAAAAATAAGTTGGTGCTGTTTCCACAAAAGGATCATGAAAACTAATCAACCATCATTTTTCTTTTTTATGATATTTTATTATTTAAATTTGAAACAAGGTTGTTTTACATGTCATCCCATTTCCCTCACCCTCTTCTCCTCCCTTGTCCCCATCCCAACACCCATCCCATCACTTTTAAGCTCCCCAAGGAGGGTGAGGCCATCAATATAGGATCTTCAACATCAGTCATATCATTTGGAGCAGGGCCTAGGACCTCTCCCATGTGTCTACACTGAGAGAGTATCCCTCTATGTGGAATGGGCTCCCAATGTCGATTCATATAGTAGGGATTATTACAAGTAGTTTTTCCAGCTGGTCTGATCCCAAAGCCACACCAGCCCCAAATAACACACAGAGATGCTGTGTTATATATAAAGCTGTTGGTCTGTAACTGGTTTCTTATTGGCTACCTCTGTATTAAATATTAGCCCATTTCTATTAATCTAATTATTTCTAAATGGTCTTATAATTACAGGAGAGAAGGTTCAGAATTCTAATCTATTCGTCCTCCATGTTGGATCACCTCCCTACTACTTCCTCTCTCCTACTGGTCTCCTAGTCCCACCTACCTTGCTTTCCTGTTGGCCAACAGTGCTTTATTTATTAACCAATATGAGAAATATAATTACAGAATGACATATCCCATCATCCCCTCTTTTCTGTCTAAAATAAAAAGTAGGGTTTTAACTTCAACATAGTAAAATATATAACCCAAGTTATCAAATAAGAACCACAGTTAACTATATTTAGTTCATTAACATAAGCAAGATTTAAGAAAATATTTGATCATCTATCCTATCATTGTGAGTCTAAAATCCTATAAGTATCTTATCTTTAATTCTAACTAAGGAAAACTATAACCATAACTATCTGTCTTCAACTTCATCGAAGACAACAGAGACCACTCACTGCCTGGACAGTCACCCAAAGTAGTTCTGTAATATGCCATCTTCAGCCTGTAGGTCATAGTGTGTCTGGCAGACTTCTCAATAAAGCAGAAAACTTTAAACTGTCCACCTGTATTGGCAGTTTGTCATGTCCAGTTTACACAGCATAAAGCCAAACAATCCTGACAAAAGAAGTATCTTGCCCAAATCGCTAGTCTTGTCATATTGAAAGCAAACATTTCTTTGATGTACATCTTCCTTTCTGATTCAAATGGTATTGCCAGGAGAAGTTATGACTCAATATCAAGAAAAACACTAAACTATTTTAATGTTGAAAGCTTTGAAGAATACCTAATCATCTCAAATATATCTATATATCTAGAATACCTAACTCACCTAACTATATGTTTTGACTATTGTAAGTAACTATAACCTGTGCTAAATTATAAGTTACATTTATAAATGTGCTACATAAACACAATACCTAAATAATAGGAGAAATATACATATCACAATATTGACCTTAATTTTGTATCAATAAATGAAAATCCATTCAAAAACAAAGTTTTCATATCTATACCATAATCCCCTTTTTACATTTAAAGAGATTGGTTGTGGTCATTAAACATTTATAACCAACCCCTTTTAAGTGAAAATAAACATTTATGAACAAAAATTGGAAATTTGGGCATCATTCTTTCCAAACATTTTCATGCTGGTAGGGGGCACTCTCATGGGGAACCTAAGAAGATGCAGAAATTTTGGTTTTAGTGGTCTGCAAGGCTGCCTTTTCCCTGGAACAATGCTTCAGGTGGCCTTGCTTGATCAAACCATGTTAGTCTGTAAGGAATCCACAGCTTTTAATTTTCTGTGGAAACAAAAATAGAAATCCTTTTCCCCAGTAAACTGTATTTAGACTTAGATTTTGACGTCAAAGCATTCTTAAAATATATAAATTCGATTAATCCAGCAGCATTTCTTTTAACAGTTGAGTTGTTGCTATTTCCTCAGCAGGCAAATAATTTAAAGATAACAGAACTGCATATAGTATCCAAAGTTTCTCTGTGATTTTAAACGTTATGTGTTTTTTTTATAACTATTTCTTCTACTTCTATTTTTTTTTTATTTTTTTTTTTTTGAGAAACAAATTTTCTAAGTAACTTTTGCCTGTCCTGGAATTAACTCTGTATACCTGGTTCGCTTTCAAATTGCAGAGATCTGCTTGCCTCTGTCTCCCTAGTGCTGAAATTGAAGGCATATGCCATCACACTCAGATAATTTCTGTCTTATCATTATTTTTTCTTAAACCATTTTATCCTGTTTCATTTTCTCCTTCAAACATACATATATCTTATTTTATTTTACATATTGATCCTAGTTCCCTCTCCATCCATCAAACCACCCTCCTCCCTGCTTTCTCTCTCTCGTGCATTCCCATGTCCCCTGACCACCCTCCTCTCCCATTCCCCATACATGTAGGGGTTATCTAAATGTGTCAAGTTATTTGGAGTACGGACTAGGCCTTTCTCCTGCCTCAAGATTAAGGGAGGCAATGCACTCCCAAAGTACTTTTTGTGTACTAAGGATATATCCTGGTTCCACTGTCTGAGGTCCCTTAGACTGCACAGGCCTTCTAACTGAGACCCATGTTCATCGGGTCTGAGTCAGTCCCATGCTGGATTCCCAGCTATCAGTATGGGGACACATTAACTCCTCATTGTTCTGGTCAGCTGTTTTTCTGTGGCCTGATTTGTCCTCCTCCTCTGAATCTGAATTCCAGTTCAAATCAATATTTAGTTGTGGGTGTCCACCTCAGTTTAATTAGCTACTAGATGTGGGCTTTATGATGGTGGATAAGTTAGTCATCTTTCTCATGTCAAGAAACAGCATTTATGGTAGTCTTTCCACTGTTGCTCAAACTGTTAGATGGGGGCACTGTCATACATCTATGGACATTTCTCTAGATTCAGTTTTCTCTTCAAAGCTATAATGGATCCCTCTTTTATGCTCTCGCTCTCTCTCTCTCTCTCTCTCTGTCTGTCTGTCTGTCTCTTACTCTCTGTCTCTGTGTCTGTCTTTGTCTCTCTCTTTTCTTACATCTATTCCTCCACTGGCTCAACCTTCGTAGTCCCATGTGCTTTCCTTTCTCCACTTCTCTTTCTCCCAACTTTCTCTGTACTTACTGACCCCCCACTCCCTATATGCTAAGGGGATGTTGTCTCTTCCATCTTCTATGAGGGACCTTTTATGAATTTATTAGAATCCTCCATGTATTGTAGTTTCTCTGGCCGTGTGAATTATAGGCTGGTGATCCTTAGCTCTATGTCTAAATTCCATATTTGATTGAATACATCCATAACATGTTGCTCAATTTATGACTGGGTTACCTCATTCAGGATGGTTTATTCATGTTCCATCTATTTGCCTGTGAATTTTAAGATTCTCTTTTTTTCCAGAAGAGTATTATTCCATTGTATAGATGTGCCACATCTTCTTTATCCATTCTTTACTTGAGGGACATCAAGGTTGCTTCCAGGTTCTTGACATTACAAATAATATTCCTATGAACAAAGTTTAGCACATGTCTTGGTTGCATGGATGTGGATCATTTGGGTACATGCCTGAAAGTAGGATTGCCAGGTACTGTGGTAGACAGATTCCCATTTAACTGAGGCACAACTATACTGATCTTCAAAATGGCTGTACACATTTGCAATCCCACCAGCAGTGGAAGAGTGTTCCCCTTTCTCCATATGCTCTCTAACATGAGGTGTCAATAGTTTTTGTAATTGTAGCCATTTGGCAAGAGGAAGAAGGTATCTCAAAGTGTTTTTTATTTGCATTTTCTTGATAGCTAAGGATGTAAGCACTTTCTTAAGTGTCTCTCAGCCTTTTTGATTTCTTTTATTGAGAATTCTCTCTTTGTTCTGTACCCCAATTTTTAATAGGGTTATTTGGTGTTTTGTTGACTAGTTTCTTGAGTTTTTTGTATATTTTGGAGATTAGCCATCTTTCAGATATAGGAATGGTGAAGATCTTTTCCCAGTCTGTATGCTGCCATTTGGTCTTGTCAAAGGTGTCCTTTGCCTTACAAATCTTCTAAGTTTGAGGAGGTCCATTTATAAGTTGTCAATCTCAGTATCTATGCTACTAGAGTTATGTTCAGGAAGCAGTATCCTTTATCAATATGTTCAAGGGTACTTCCCACTTTCTCTTCTTAGAGGTTCAGTGTTGCTAGATTTAGGTTGAGGTCTTTGATCCATTTGGACTTGAGTTTTGTCCATGGAGATAGACCATCATCCAGTTGGGCCAGCACTATTTGTTAAAGATGCTTTCCTCCTGCTATTGTATACTTTTAGATGTTTTGTGAAAAATAAGGTGTTAGTAGTTATGTGGGTTAATATCAGGATTTTTGTTTTGATTCCGTCGGTCTACTTGTCTATTTTTGTGACAATAACAGGCTATTTTCAGGAGGATAGCTCTGTAGTAGTTTAAAGTCAGGGATAATGATGATGCATCCTGACATTCCTTTATTGTACAGGGTTGTTTTGGCTATCCTGGGTTTTTTTTTTTTTTTGTTTTTCCATATAATGATGATTATTGTCCTTTCAAGGGCAGTAAAGAATTGTGCTGGGGTTTTAATGGGGATAGTATTGAATTCATAGATTGCTTTAGGCAAGATTGTGATTTTTACTATATTTATCCTATTTATCAAAGAGCATGGGAGATCTTTACATTTTCTGGTATCTTCTTTAATGTTTTCTTTAAAGACACAATGTTCTTGCAATATAGGTCTTTCTGTTGTTTGGCAAATGTTATCCCATGATACTTTATGTTGTTTGTGACCATTTTAAAGTGTGATGTTTCTCTAATTTCTTTCTCTGCCTGTTGTTCATCTGTATATAGTAGGGCTGATATTTTATGCTAGTTTACATCCTGCTAGTTTGGTGAAGGTGTTTATCAGCTGTAGGAGTTCCCTGGTAGAGTTTTGTGGGTCACCTATTTAAACTATCATATCAACTGCAAATATTGAAAGTTTGACTTCCTTTCCAATTTGTATCTGTTGTCTTATTGTGTAGCTGGAACTTCAATAAAATATTGATAAGTAATGGAGAGAGAGGGCAGCTGTGACTTGCTCCTGATTTTAGAGGGATCACCTTAAGCTTCTCTCCATTCAGTTTGATGTTGGCTGTTGGTTTACTGTATGTTGCTTTAATTATATTATGTATGTTTCTGTTATCCCTGATCTTTCCAAGACCTTTATCATGAACGGGTATTGAATTATTCAAAGGCTTTTGCATAATCTAGTAAGATCATGTGGTTTTTCTTTTTCAGTTTGTTTATGGTGCCTCACATTGAAAGATTTTCCTATGTTGATCTATCCCTACAATCCAGAGATGAAGCCTACTTGGTCATGGTGGATGATTTCTGATATGTTCTTGGATTTGGTATTTTATTGAGTATTTTTGAATCATTCTTTATGAGGGATATTAGTCTATAGTTTTCTTTCTTAATTGTGTCTCTTTGTGTCTTGTGTACCACGGTGACTGTGGATCGTAAAAACAATTTGGTAATGAACATTCTGTTTGCATTGTGTGAAACAATTTGAGGAGTATTGAAATTAGCTCTTCCTTGAATTTCTCATAGAATTCTAAACTGTAGCCATCTGGCACTGGGCTTTTTTTTTTTTTTTTTGGTTGGGAGGCTTTTGATAACTGCTTCTATTTCATTGGGGGTTATTGGTCTAGTTAAGTCATTTGTCTGATCTTGATTTAATCTTGGGAAGTGATAATTATCCAGAAATTTGTTCATTTCCTTTGAATTTTCAAATTTTGTGGAGTAAATGTTTTCAAAGTATGACCTGAACATTGTCTTGATTTGCTCTGTGTCCGTTGGTATGTCCCCTTTTGGCTTCTGATTTTGTTAATTTGCATGTTCTCTCATTGCTTTTTTATTAGTTTGAATAAAGGTTTGTCTATCTTGTTGATTTTTCTCGAAAAACCAACTCTTTGTTGCATTGATTATTTTTGTCTTCCTGGTTTCAAATTTATTGATTTTATCCCTAAAATTGATCATTTCCTGGTTTTTACTTTTCCAGGGTGAGTTTGCTTTTGTTCTACGGCTTTCAATTGCACTGTTAATTCTCTAATGTGATTTTGCTCCATTAGCTTCACATTGGCACTTAGTGCAATGAACTTCACTCATAGCCCTTTTTTTTTAATGTGTCCTATAAGTTAGCTATGTTGTGTCCTCATTCTCATGGTATTTTAGAAAGTCCTTAATTTCTTGCTTTATTTCTTCTTTCATTCAGGTATGGTGCAATTGTGCATTGTTCAGATTCCATGAGTTTGTAGGGTTTATGAGAATGTTGACTTCCAACTTTAAAGCATGGTGGTCTTATAAGATACAAGAGAGTATTCCATTTTTTGTATCTGTTCAGGTTTGCTTTGCCACCAAGTATGTGGTCAATTTTAGAGAAAGTTCTATCTGGAGCAGAGAAGAAGTTATATTACTTTGTATTTGGATAGAATGTTCTATAGATGTCTGTTAATACCAATTGAGACATAACTTTGGTTAGTTCTTCTGTTTATTTAAGTTTCTGTCTATTTTCCAGTCTAAGGGAGAGTGAGGGGTGCTAAAGTCTCACACTATGAATATGTGAGATTTGTGAGCTTTGAGTTTGAGTAGCATTTCTTTTAAAAACTTGGTGCCTTTGTATTTGGGGCATAAATGTTCAGAATTGAGACTTTGTATTGATATATATTTTAAAACATGCTTTAAACTTTAGAGATTTTTGTTAATCTGAATCTCTCTTTACTGTAAATCATTTTTTTTTGTAGCCACAAGTCTTTAATTTGTGACCAACAACCTTGCTAAAATGAATGAAATAGTGGTTTTAGCAATGGTCTATCTAAGTTGTGGGGGATGTACATTTACCTTACCACCAGAACTGAGAACTTTGCCTTGGTCTATGCTGTTATTCAGCAGCAGGTTGCCCACTTGGAAAAGTGGTCACTGCCATTGTCCCCATTCAGTTGTTAGCAGAGCTCTTGATATTTTTTCCACTTATGCTGCCAGGAAACTTCCCTTAAAGGAGTGACACTAATCTCTACTTCTCTTCAGTAAAACTGATTCTGAGAGAAAAATTCTGATACCCAGAAGCCTTGTTTGTCTCTTTTCTTTTGTTTCGATAACCCTTTCTTAAGCTTTTGTTAAGTTTTAAGTGGAAGTTATTATTTGCCACATTGCAGGAGCCATTTTGTTATGGGCAGAATTATCCTGCCAGCTTGGTTCTACAGCCAATCTGCCCCAATTAATACACAGAGACACTATATTAGATATAAAGCTATTGGCCTGACCCATGCTGGTTTCCCAGCTATCAGACTGGAGTCCACTATCTCCCTCTTGTTCAGGTCAGCAGTTTCTGTGGGTTTCTCTAGCCTGGTCTTGACCCCTTTGCTCATGACTCCTCCCTTTCTGTAACTGTTTAGCTGTTGGTGTTTGCTTCTGCTTCCATCACATACTGGATGAAATCTCAAGGATGGCATATAAGGAAGACATCAATCTCATTATCAGGGAAGGACATTTAAAGTAGTCTCTCCTCTACTACTTAGAATCTTATTTAGGGTCAGCCTTGTATATCTCTGGACATTTCCCTAGTGCCTGGTTTCTCTTTAAACCTATAATGGCTCCCTTACTATGGTATCTGTTTCCTTTATCTCCTCTGCACTTTCCCTGTTTCTTTTTTTTTCTACTATCTCATAACCTTTTCTCCCCTCCTTTTCTCCCCTTCTCTTTCCCCTAACACCCTCTCCCCTCCCCCCATGTTTCCAATTTTTTAGTCTCAGAATATATGGTATATGTACTTGATAAATCTTAACACATTTCTACAAAAATACTAAAAATTATATCATTTTTGCTAAAAGAACTATAAACCAGATAATTGTAAACAAATGTTTTATTATCAGTCTACACACAGAAGCACACATGTCTGTGTGCGTGCGTGTGTGTGTGTGTGTGTGTGTGTGTGTGTGTGTGTGTGTGCCTGTGTGAATGCAGTAAACTAAGTAGGAAGAAAAATATACTTGTACACTGGATGAATCAGTATCTATATGACAAAGAAGCATTTCAAAGTATCTTTACATAGTTCAAACAGGAAAGAGCTAAGAGATTCCAGTTGTCACAGGGAAGATCATATATTTTGGACTAAACAGATCCTTCACTTGACATTCATATCACTATGAGATCCTAATTATCCCACTCTTTGTGCTTCAGTATACACATAATCTCCCAAGAAATGCTTTTGTATCTTAAAATTACAATAGTAATGAAAGTGTGCCATCTGTTAATTTAGGTCATCCTCTTGTACCACACACTGTCATAGAGTATGATTTGAAAAATTGGTAACACTTTTGCTTTGGTACATATGACTTGATTCTGTTGTGACCTATGACTGTAAGTACTCATTAATATTGTTTTCTATAGACATTATTTTTTGGATATATTAAAGTAGGTGGACTGAATAATACTCAGCATTTTTAAGAAATAGATCCAATTATATAAAATGAATATTACACATACTCTTCCCTCATTAAATGTTTGTTTATAAAATACTTAAGGAAAAAAAAAAGCCATGGAACCAGAAGTGTTAATCTTGTTTTACAGGTTAGAGTTCCTCATCTACAGAAACTAAACAGGATGTCAAGCTGGGCCCTGGAGGCAGGAAGTGAAGAATGGACATGTAGGAATGCTCCTTACTAGATAGCTTTTCTTCCCTTGCTTAGTTCTGTATTCTAATACAATCTAGGATTACCTGCCCAGGCTTGACACTACCTCCAGTAGGTTGGGCCATCATTTAAGAAAATATCCCACAGATATTCCCAAAGGCAAATTAGATGTGGCTTTTTTTTTTCCTAGTTGAAATTCCTTCAGGTAATTATAGGCTGTTTGGTAGGTTGGCTAAGTACAACAAGGTCCCTTTGTTATTTAATGTGTTAGCTGGCCCATGTGGTCTCAAGGTTCTCACATTTCTATCTCTCTGCAGGCTCACTGAGACTACTGATGTTACTCCTACTGGGTCTAGTTTGCATGGTAATTCAGGGGATACAAGCAAGCACAGCAATTGTTTTTACAAGTGAGATGAGCTTTAATTACAATTATTAATCTGAGAATATTCATATACTTAGACTATGCTGCCAGAAACAAACAAACAGCTGAGTTCCACATTTGTGAGCCTGGTAATATACTCAGACATAGGCCCTCTAGATCATCAAGTTACCCTGTTTCTTAGATCAGCAAAATCTCCCTATAAGCCTTAGTCATTTACAGCCACTAGGTATCATATAGATTTTTTGTGTAACATTACCTACAATAATACCATTAAAAATAATTTGCATAGAAAAATCAAGCAGTATACAAATAGGTATAAGTGGAATCCTAATTTCAAAATATAAAACACTATTATAATTCATCTCAACCAAATTACTGATGGGAAAACTTCTTATAGAATATTTATGTTTTATTTTTGTACTATTAAAAGATATATATATATATATTTAAATACACACACACACACACACACATATATATATATATATATATATATATATATATATGTATATATATTTGAGACAATATCTCACTACATATGCCTGGCTGTCCTGGATCTCAGTATTTATGGGCAAGTCTGAACTCAATCACAAATATATACCTGTCTGTGCCTCCTGTGTGTTGGGACTGAAGGCATGTTCCTTAACACTCACTACTTAAAAGCTATCATATATTTTAACACTACTAAGTCACCTAATAATTTTTCCTCAGGGGACTCCTTCTTGAAGTACATTATCAATTATAAAACAAATATAGAAACAGATGAATAGTGCTTCATAAAAAAACAACCAATCCATATGCAAAATGCATATATGAACAATTACACAGGGTAGTCCACATGTCATAAAATAGTTTTCTCAGTATAAGTCAATTTATATATAGGTAAAGTAGAAGATAATGATTAAAATATAAGTAATCATTTGTAAATATTTATTGACAGTTTTTCTTCTGGCATTTTCCTGTGTGCTTATCAATGAAAATCATTGCTTTCCAATGACAAAAACAATCTCTTCAAGTATGAAGGTTAGGACATTGACTTCACATAACATTAGAAAAAATAATACTATGGCATATATTATCACTGTTCAAACAAAGGCAATTAAAAAAAAGGTCAAATAGAACTGATGATAATGAACACATGAAACCAAACTTACTCATAATCAAATTTTGACACTTTAAATTTGTTTTTCTCACTGAATTACTCTGTTTTGTGGTCCACATAATTGGTAATGCATTGGTCAAAAGATTATAGAGAAATATTTTGAAGACTAGCATAAATATAAGAATTATTTTTATCTGTGATATCAATTTCTAGAGTTCAACACCAAAACTAAAAGATAACTTTAATGCCATATTTCAAGTTTTATACTAAAAGAGAATAAATCACATTTTTAAAAAGTAAAAAAAAAAAAATGTTTGTTTCATTTTAACAATTATAACCTTCTTTAAAACTCTCTTTCCCAGATATAATTACATGCTCTGAAAGACAAATTTACAAGAGTAAATTTTGGTTTATTGAAATTATATATTTATATTTGTCAGATTAAAAACCACAATAAGTTGTTCTGAAACATTATTAAAAGAATTATGGTTTCACAATGAGATATTATAAAGAAAACTTTTATCCAACTAATAAATCTTGTACTTTATAAATATCATTGTATTAATTATACCTTTAAGTTAAGTCATATAATTTAAAATAACTGCTCTGATACAGAGGATAATATTTACACAGTCAAGATTTCATGTCTTATTGAAATTGTTAAATTTACTTTTGAGCTATTTCCTTTTTTGACATTTTAATCATGTAACTTTTGCTCCTCTTTTCTAACTCCACATCATCTAATATACTTCTTCTTACTCTTAAAATTTATGTCCTTTTCTTTTATTAATTGCATTTACATATATGTGTATTCACATGTTTATTCCTAAATACCTTCTCAGTCAGTATAAAATGATTTGTACATATGTTTTCAATGCTGATCATTAGATTTTGAATAACGAAGTGGTGTACTAGTCTCTATGTAAGATTATTTCAAATAGGCCCAGCATTCTTTAGTTGTCTCTAGTTCCTTCCAGTTAGGTCTGCCTCATGTCGTTGTCCTGATTCAGCTCAGGGTTAGGCAGGCATGTTCTTCAGAACTTATTTGTGTAGAAACTTGAGTAAATTTGTTTTTTAACATTTTTGTTCATTTCTAAGAAAATTTGCATTTCAGAATAATAGAGGAATGATTTATTTTTAAATTTTAAATAGACATTATGCTTCTTGATAACATGTCCTTATGTTGTTTCTTATAAAGTTCAGTAATATTTATAATTGAAGACTCAAAAACAATCATCATATAATGGTGTATATTCTTTTGATTGTATGGACATTAATTACTCACTATAATTTCATAAAAATTATTCCATTTTATGTTTTCCTTAATATTCTGGGCACAAATTTTTGTCCAATAGATTTTATGTTCATAAATTAAATTTTAAATTTCATTGGAGATTTTTATCACATTCTTATTATTTTATATAATACCATGAAATGTGAATACACACATTTTACATTACTAGTAGTTATAGATAACACATTTAATTGTAATGCTTATTCATTAATTTATGCTTAAAACAATTTTCATATTTTAAAAATGAAACACTAATTTTTTTTTAATTTATACCTCTATTTTACTCCTTGCTGTAGGTCTGTTTAAATTATTTACTTGAGCTGAGTATAATTTTGATATTCCATTTAAATCTAAATATTGAGCAGTTTTCTTTAGATTTTCAATTAATTGCATCATGCTTTTCTAAATTTTCCCAGTGTCTTTTATAACATTTCCCTAATTAAACTGGATTTTATAAATTATTTACAAGAAAAGTCTAGACAGATGGCTCAGTGGGTATGAGTTATTACAAGTCCCTTTAGAGGACATAAGTTCAATTCTCACAACCCAATTCCAAAAGCTCAGGGCTGCCTGAAACTATAGCTCCAGGGATTAGTGCTGCTCTTCTAGTCTTCATGAGCACCTGAATATTTCTGGCATTTAGTCACACATGACACATATACACATAAATAAAAATGATAAAAAAAATCTTTAAAAATCATAACTATCAATTTATAAACTATTTTTTAGAATAAGCTAATTTTGTGCTTCTTAGCTTTAGACCCCAGCTTTATTTATGAAATTGATCCAATATTGGAGTAACTCCAAATAAAGATTTAAAAATTATCAATTTGATAATGTAGCACATTATCAAATTATAAAATTATACAATATAAAGTATTTTAGAGGCCAACAATAGAGTGTCTAAATGATTTATAGAGAGTAGATGAGAAGCTGAGCATACACAGTATCAGTGCATACATCTGTGGTTTTGGATAATTGGGAAGATGGTACTGCTTTGATCTTAGAAGCTGGAATCTTCAGAACAATCTAAATGGACCTTAGACAATTCTCAGTTAATTTTCAAATTAAAATTAACTATCATATGCAGTAATGAATATTAAATAAAAAACAATTATTGTTATTAGCAATTAGTTTAAAAAATCTATGTATAGATTTCAATTATTTAAAATTTTTTGTGCAATCAGTAATGAAAACAAATACTATAAATACCATGAAGCTACTGTCAAAAATACATCAACCACATTCAAATGATAAAACATTGTGATATTGCAAGTCCTTTAATGAATAAAATGCATAATTTATTAAAGAAGATGCTAAATTCATAAAGAAAGTTTAGAAATTATATATGACCTTTCTAAAATATTCAGAAAAGTTAAGGTTTTGGTGAGAAAAATACAAATTAAGATGCTCTATTTTTCCTTGTACTGATTGCTTCTTCAAGTAGATCTATCTCACCAGGCATAATGTAAACTTATTTTTAGAAAAAAAATATACATATATGTATATACATATATATATATATGTTTCTCTAAATGTGAAAAAAACTAAGTACTTTCTATGATTACACAGAAATAATATAAAGTAAATAATAAAATTATAATTAAAATTTAAATGATCTCATTTAAATAAAAGTTTGTTTCAAACGAACAAAAAAAAAACATTAGTTATGTTTTACCATGAGAGAGTAGGCAATAAGTTTTTGTCAAGTTTAGCTCATGAAACTTTTAGATGGTACAGGGAGAATTATAAATTGGAATAAATTAATCTGTATTTTTTAAGAAAAAGGAAAAAAAATTGATCAAGAAAATTTCCCTGTAAGAAAATCCTGTCACCAAGGTAACTTCTAAATCTTAACTATTTATTATTATCTAACAAGGGTGCAAAGCTAAAAAAAAATAAATCGTAATTGTCTTGCCAAATGTTGAATGCAACTTACTAAATTTATTTAAAGTCATTACATATAGATCAGAAAGAAATTAAAGAAATAGAAAAATAATTCAACACATTTTTCAGCATCTGCAAAATAAAAGCCATAACTGTAATATAAACTTGGATAACCCAAGGTACAATAATTCTTCCTCACAAAAAAATCTTGGAGTAATTTTCAGAGATTGTAAACTTGCTTGACAGCAGCTGTCCAACATTCTGTAGAATCCTATTATCCCAGACTTCAAAATAAAATTCTACACTATCTTTATAACTACAAAAATCCTTTATAAAATGATAGTGTGATTAAAAAGTGATCCTTATAAGTTTGCTATGTAAGTATGTCCATATAGACATGAATAAATCCAATAATTGCAAAAGCAGATTAACAAATTCAGTAAAGCAGATCAGATGATGGAGGCCTAGGGAAACCACCAAAAACTAGTGACAGAGCTTTATAGAATTAATTTTAAAGATATTTTTTTTCAAGTATTAATATTGATTTGTGCTCCAAAACAGGATCTTCACATGCATTATGAATTTGATACAAGGCTTCTATAGAGATTAAGATTGTTGCTTAATAAGGAGATAATACATGTACAGAACACGTGCACTGGGAGATTAAGCCCATACAAACACTTCATTATATATTTTGGAATGCATAGCAGTGTTAGGGTAAAGAAAGATGATTCTAGGTAATTAACATTCCACAAAGTTACCACCCCTATAAAATTACAAGAAGAGAGTTAAGATTATGTTAACATTTTTGTCATTGTTGTTTTGTTTCTTTTGTTTGTTTGGTTGATTTTTTGTTTTGGTTTGTTTTGGTTTTCTTGAGACAGGGATTCTCTTTTTACTGCTGACTGTGTTGTTACAAGCTCTTTAGACCAGCCTTGCCTTGAACTCACAGAGATCCACAGGCATCGAACTCACAGAGATCTGCTGATCTCTGCCTCACCAAACTCTGGGTATAAAGGCTTGTGCTTCCACCACTTGGCCAAGAGTATATTAATTTTTAAAAAATGAATAATTGTATTAAATTATTACCATATGTTTTTAGGTAAATTAAGGTATTTTACCATATATTTAAATAGTGTGTTTGGTACCTGCTGAATTGTGTGAAATTGGTGTTGGTAAAACATTAAGCAATAAAATGAATTTATTGTTATCAATGGGATTTTTACAATGTTTATTCTGTACATTTAGTGAAATGACATTCCATTATTGTCTGTATTGAACATTGCAGTTATCAATTTAAATAAAACAAGAGGAAAGTTGTAGCAAATTATGTTACTGAAAGTCTCTAGGGAAGTTACATAATCTTCCTTGGCCTGCTTTTCTTCTATTTTAAATGGTATCATACAAGTGAAATGCTTCTCAGATAAAAAGTGACAGCAAATTCTGGGTGCACTATTTCAAATCTTTAATAGATTCTGTATGGACAACTTTCCACAACCATTACCTGGCCTTTAGGATGAGATAACATTTGATCATTTTGTGCAGAGCTGAATAACATATTAAAGTATCATGATTCGTTTCAGTCATGTAACCAACCCTGTTCATACTTTCTTATTTACTTCCTGAGCCTGCCACTTAATGTTGATATTTTCCTCTTTCCAGGAATATTTGACCTCAGAAAGATGATTGAAAACAGTATAATAAGTTAGGCTTTTTAAAACAAATCTGAGAGTATATTTAACATTCATAAGATTGTTCCTCTCTTATAATGTCATTATTATAACCTATGTTAATATCTTCCACATTTAAAATAAAATACAAAGAAATAGAATTTAAATAATTATTCTGTTTTAAAATTTCAGAATATCATACTTTTGCTTAGGGAAAATGAGTTACAGAATTGTATTTAAACTATGTTTTATAGAAAAATTGCTGATACATGAATCACTAAGAGAGAAAACACTGACAGCTTAAAAACCATGCTGTCATTTCATATTTTATTTTTTTACCTTGCATGCAATGATACTAGTAAGCCAAATGATCCTCAAGAAATATGCATTATTACAATGATGTCTATGGTTCTGGCTTTCCATGGTGTAACTGATTTTTCTCTAGAATTTGCCTGTCACCATTAAATTCAAAATAACTCCTTTGAATATATTATATTGGTCAGCAACAATATTGTGTTAATGTAACATTGGGGATATCATCTAAAACCACCCAGGTTTCATCCTGGCAGATCCTATATAGAAGTACCTATTGCCAATCTGCCAATCTATTGTCAAATAATTTAAATTTTGTCTTAATATAACTATTTGTTCTTTTTCTCCAAGCTTGCCAGCACACCTTCAGCTAAAGACCATGTGATGTCACAACAATAGGAAACAATTCTCTGTTCCACAAGGGCACAACTGTTTTGTGTGTTGTGGACTTCACTGACCCACCACTGCTATAACAAAGGTATCATACATTACCCTTTCCTTGAAGATCCTCTATGAAGTTGGTCTTGCAGTATCCTAACAGATTTAAGAAAGACAAGGTCTTCATCATGTTGGATACATCCACACCAGGCAGTCTGTATGCTATAGAAAGAAGAACAATATCTAGTAGTGCCTATTACAAGCATAAGGTGGTGAGTCTCTGCTGACCACATGCATTAATTGCATATGAATATGAAACCTGTGTTGAATCCCTTTGGAGGTGGTAAATGCAAATAGCACAGAAGGAACTTCTCCACTGTCTTCAGAGACAGCCTTCTGCACATGATGTATCCAGTTGCTGTCTTCAGATTGGGCAGCATTGTAAAACCAATACTGTGTAAGACAGAATACCTATTGGGCCAAAGAGTTGGCACAGTATTTAATTGCACCTGTGGCTTTTCAGTGTATCCAAGATTGATACCCAGATATAATTGATGTCTCTCAACCATCTACCTGTATGTTCAGTGATGAGATTACTTTCCTGGCCCTTATGGGTGCAAGGAGCATACATGCATACATAAATAGATGCTGGCAAAAGAAACCCATATAAGTACAATAAAAAGAATCTTAACTTGCCCTCAAATAACACTATATATTTATTTTGCAATGACAGCAAAATACTAAAACATAGAAAGAATCAATACTTATTTGAAGATATTCTAATGAAGTAATGCATTTTATGGGAACATAGGTGAAATTTGTACTTTATCAAAAAAAGAATAGTATGTTATTATAGAATAGCACATCTCATTATCCAAACAGTTCAGAAGCCAAGTATTATAAATATTTTGGTAATTAATGAGAATAATTAAATCTTACAACCAATATTTTACAGATACTGAAAGTTTACTATAATGGTAAACAAATCAAAATTGTTGTTGTTCAATTAATAATAGATTATTTCATAGTACCCAAGTAAAACTTTATATCATTAATATCAGTTTTAAGTTAAAACTTGGCAAGGACATTTCCGTGAATGCAAAAAAAATATTATTGAATAAGGCAGATCAATGTAGTTGCATGGTGGTAATTAAAAATGCATAAATAAAGACATTGGTTGGAGTAGGTGTCCTTAACATTAGTGTAATGCATTGGTCCTTGTCACCTTGTCTGCTGATACATGTTGATTCCTATATCCTAGCTCATAACTATTTAAGCTAATATAGACTTAGGAGGAAATAAACTTTGAGCATAAGTAGTATAGAAATATTTTTTATTTGGAAACTATATAATAATGCTTAGGTTATTTATAAATAACTTAGTAAAATTACACAATATGTAATGCTTCTTCTCAAAATCAATATTTATTTTATTTTATTTTGTTATCATAAATGATAACTTTCTAAAAGACATTTTCATTAATTATTAGGGATAAATGATGAAGAAATTGAGTAAGCAATTTTGGCAATTTCTCTTCAGACAGATTGAAGATCAAACTCCCTGTATGATCATGATCTTGAGATAAAATAACCTATATTCTTGAAGTACCTACTCAGATTTTACACTTGATTTTGTTTACATGACAACTACTAAATGAGAAAACTTTTATTATATTTTAGTAGACAATAGAATATTCCAGAAATAGAAGCATAGATATAAGGAAGTAATTGCAGATTACTAAATCTGTATGTCTCAATTTCTCATGACTCTATAGTATTGTGTAAACTCAGTATTCTCTCAAAAGACTGATTTGCCAGCAGCTAATGCAGGGCTGCAATGAATGTTTTCTTTTTCTTTCATTAATTCTTTCTTTTTTTCTCTCTTTTTTGACATGGGAGAGGCTTTACATAGTGTGGCAAATGGTTATGGTATCACAAACTTGTCTTTCAAGTTTCTTCTATTTCAGATAAGAAATAATGAATAGACAAACGTAACTAATAATTATCAATTCCAGAAAACACACTTTCCCCTCAGCAATTATTTTAACTTCTTTTAAAATAATCTGGTATTTGTTTTTGAAAAGTTAAACAGACTGTAAAATTAGCATACAAAAAACTTTATCCATGTGATGATTAAAAACCCAAAGAAAGGCAACTTTGTAATCTCAAGAGAAAATTACAAAAATATATACAAAGTCATTTGATGAAATCATTAGAAAAATAGTTTAGTCTCTATAATTTACTGTTCAACTACAGCTGTCCTCACCATAATTATCAAGTTTATTTTTGAATGATGTTTGATGAGATAGTTCCCTGAAAGCATTCATATATTTTCATTCTATTTTTAGTTAGAAGCAGATCATAATCAAAATATGCAAACATCATTAGAGAGGAAATTATACTTTTGACAATATTTTTTTATTTTAACAAATGTAATACTTCTATTATATGTGTACATTATTTTGGGATTCTGTAGTTCTGCATTTATTGAGAAAATAGCTTTGTATTAAAGTCATGTTTAATAATTATGTTAGAAGGACAAAAATCTCCTGGTTGTAGAATATCTGACCTAGGTGTGAAATAACATTCCAGTTAAGCTGCTTATATCTCCTTGATTAATGGTCCAACCTAGGAAGGTGGGCTTATCTTTCATAGTGTAGAGAGAGTCAGAATAATTTTATTATATTATGAGCTACTATAATTTATTTCCCCAGAGTTTTGTACCTAGTGAATCAGTTTATGGTCCAAAACTATATAACATACATATTCTCACTTCAGAAAAGTGTATTTCTTTTTTTTCTGTCATTTGAACATCTTTTCCAAGTATATTTCCCTCAATATGTTGTGCTTCCACTCCAACATTTCTGGTATTCTTAAACTATTCCTAAATTCCTCCTCCTTATCTTTTGACACCTTATTCCCCACCACCACCACATGTCTGACTTCCATGTCAGATTAAGACACAATATTTATGATGGACCAGATAAGTGTTGATGAAATAAAGGGACCAAACAACAAACCAATAAGCTCATTAGCATCCCACTTTATTGTCTTCCTTCACTGGGGTCTCTTGCAAACCACAGATATTTTAAGAAGAAGGTGGTAATATCAAATCTTCACTTGCTATGTTTTTTTTTTTTTTAATTCAAGCTTAGATTCTCAGAATCTGAAATTCTAGAGGAGCTACTCAGGGAAGTGGAGAATCAGCTCTGTGGCATGTGACATGTTGAAGTGGGTGATTCTGAGCACAATGAAGCTTTGAGTGAGTGGACAGGAGAGACGGAAAGTGTGGGTACAAGAATTCCTTAAACGCAAAGCTACTCTCCACTCCAGCACACTCTCCTTCAAAATGATGCTTCTCTTAAGGTGGTTACTTGACTATGTGAGTCAAAACTCCCAGGAGAATTTTCATCCTATGGAAACCTCTTTTCAAGGCTGGCAGACTGAATTGAACTTTGTGATCATGGAGAATTGAAATATTGCTATTCCAAAGACAAATTATGTTGGTATTTAGTCCCCTTAATACCTATTTATTATCTTTGTGAACAAATATCCTTGTGATTACCATGTGAAATCCTCTGAGATGCATTACACTCAGAGCAAGAGCATTCAAACCCAAAATCTAAGAATGTAACCAGAGAGCATTGAAGGTATTACTCTATTTCTGTCAACATATTCCGAAAGTGCCTCAATTCATGGCTTTCTTTTATGTGTAACTAAAGCTTCCATAAACAGTTTCTACATTGCACATGCTATTGAGGGCTATATAAATCTGTGTCCTGACCAACTGTCTTTCATATTCGAATTAAGAATAAACTATTTCATATTCCCTTTGGTGAAAAAAAGATACAATAGTTTTTTCCTTCTCAATTACCATCCCATAGTGAGCTGCTGAGTTTTGTAGCTTTTCTTAACCTGAAGTTTCTCTTTCAAATGCTAACAAAGTTAACCATGCATTTTGTTTCCAAACTTATTGAACACAAGGAAATATTGGTGCCTACATAGAGCGGTCACACCTATGGTCTCATGTTCATGGTACTTGCTTGATGACACTTAATGTACTACCAAAGGTGAAGGTAATCACAAACTCAGCTATAAACTCTGCCTGCAAGGTGCTTGTTGCAATTGAAAAGTAAAAAATTTACTAGCTATCTGTAAGGATATGAACTCGCCACCCTAGGGCCTCCATCCCCTGCAGGTGGTCGCTCACGGAACTCTCTTGAGAAAAATAGTTCCTGAGATAACTCCAGGATGTCCCAACGACCTCTGTGGAATGTTCCAACGCCTTGTTTAATACAATACATAGCTTAACTGATAAGTAAACATGTAACTCCAGATCTCCCCTACCCCCTCCCTAGTCAGCTGATGAGTAAACGTGTAACTTTGGACTTCCCCTATTTCCTTCCACTCTTTTGCGGTTTTTGCCTTTATAAGCTTGTCACAAGTTTGGGTCAGGGTCGAACTCCTCTACTCCCGCGTGGGTGTATGAGTCTCGACCCCAGCATGCTGGCCTGAGATCTCATCCAATTCCGTTTTCAATAAACTTCCTCCTGTGATTGCAGCAAGTCCGGTCTCGGTGCCTCACTGGGTGTGCTCTATTCCCGAGATTTGAGTGAGGGTCTCCCTTCGGGGGGCTTTCACAATCATTACCCAAAGCTTGTGAAACTAATAAGCCAATATCTGATTGTATTTAAAACCCACTCCATGAGACAAAACCAATCCCTGAAACTACTCAGGTGAACAATAAGCTGACATCAGATAGGTCAGAGAAGTAGGGGAAAACCAAAGATTACTTAGAACTCAGGCATAAAATGATTGCTAATGCCATACTTCTATATTCATCAATCAGTGTCTTAGTCAGCCATCATCTGATAATTTTCTTTCTACAGTAGAAGCAACCAAATACAGAGTCTTAGAGCCAGAAAATGTGCAAAAAGTGAGACACCTTGGAACACTCAATCCTAAATGAGAAGTCTCCAAAAATCACTCCAGCCAGGACTCAGGAAAGCCTTCATAAGAGGAGATTATAATAGCCAGATGGGATCAAGATACCAAGAAAACAAGGCCTTCTAAAACAGCAAGATAAAAGTACACAGGAACTTGCAGAGACTTTGACAGTGAGCACAGGGCCTTAACAGGTCTGTGACAAATGGGTTGCCAGTGCTGAGAAGAAAGTAAACACAACCCTCATCCTTAATCCAGCATTCCCCAACTAATAACCACTGTTTGAGCTCTCTCTTAAACTATTTTATTTATTTATTTTATCTGGTGTTTCGAAACATGCCAAGCTTGCTTTGAACTATAGATCTCCCTGCCTCTCCTATTTGCACGGTTTCAATATATACACCACTGCCACACAGCTTAAATTCTTTTACTAATGAGGACATGAACTTTAAAGGTGGGTTGGAGTCTCCTTTCCTTCTGGGACTATTGACCACAAGTTCAAGAAGGGAAAGAATCAGACAGACTGACAAAAAGCTTTGGAGGTCCATGATCACAAAAGTAGATAGACTTCTATGAGAAAGACTTCAGTGAATCAGCTAAATTTTATTCCAGTGTATCAGCAATATGTGAGGTAGGAGAGCCTGGGGACAAAGCCTAATTTTTATTAAGTGGCAACCTCTTATGACAAAGGTTATAATGTAGCAGCAGGGTCCTATAGCAGTGCTCTTATCGTAAATCTTCTCATCAGGGAACTGTGCTAAAAGTCATGATCTGGTTTTAAAGGCAGCTTTTAGATAAGGTCAGTCCTTAATGCCCAGAGCAGGTAGAAAGAAGGAGTTTGGTGGAAGAAGGGAGCTCCATTTTGTCTAGATTATTGAGATAAGCTATTAGGCCTGGGGAGGCTGAGACCTCTAACCAGCCAGAAATGTCTTTCAATAATAGGGGACTTTTATTAGCATTGTTTCAGTTATACAAATCAGGTAGAGTGAGAATTGGTCGCCCTCTCTCCATCCTTAGCTGTCTCTGTTTGTCTGTCTTATTCTTTCTTCCCTCCTTCCCATAAGCACGCATAATGTATGGGATGTTGTAGTAGAGATGCCCAGTTTAGTCTGAGCACTAAATAATCACTTATTTTCTCCAAAGGTTTAAAAATTTTGATAAGCATTGTCACCACCACTCCTTTTTAATACATTATGTATGTTCATTTTTTGAGAATTACATCACAAATTGTCTTTTGATGGAGTAAATATAAACAATGAAAATAAGTGGAATTGATGTAAATTAATCACAAGAACAGCTTTATTCTTGTACTTTGTGACAACTCAATATGAGTGAATTCATTCCTTTAAGCTGTTGAGGCCATAAACACTCAAAGAAACTTATAACAGCAACTTTCTTAAACATGTACAATTTCTAGCTACATTTCAAATTCTGATTCTGAAACCCATTAGTGATTGACATCCCTCATAAAAGAAGCTTCTTTTTTTCAGAATACAGGGATAATTTAAAAATTCCAAATTTTTCAAAATGTAAAAAACAACTTACTATGTTATATGCAGCACAACTTACCTATCTCTAACACTAAAACTACACCAGAGGCTCAGGCAACACTGTGCATGAAGGAAGAATGATTTTAAGAGCCAGAGGACTGGGACACTCTCTGTGAGACTGTGTCTTCTATGTAGGAGAAAGAAGATGCACCCATGAAATTAAAATGTCATTTCCTAAATAAGACCTGCACAATGAACCTCAGATGACATACCAGTGTGGATGAGAAAGGGAACAACCAGTTGACATGCCAGCCTTAGATGAAGATTTTTCATAGAATTAACAGCTAATGAGAGACTAGGAATAGTCTACTAGAATGTGAGCTCTAATGACCTATCCAATAAGAACTGATCAACAATAAAACATTATAAATATAAGCATATACATATATATGGAAGGCATATATGCAGTACTAAATGGATTTTAAAGAGTCTATCTACATATTAATTTGATTATATATGTATTCATCATAACTAAAGAAGTACGATTTTGAGAGGAAAGAAGCTGGGATAGACATAGGAGGAATTGGAAGATAGAGAGTGGTTGGAGAAAATGGCACAAATATATTACACATTTGAAATAAAAAATATTCTATCTTAAATTTTTTATTTAAAAAAAATTTAGAGACCTTTTTTGTATGTAAAAATTCGTTGGTATTCACAGGGTCACATGAGCGCAGGCCTTAGATGGCTTTCCTGTAGTACTGTAGCACATCATCACCTAAGAGCAAAATTTCTTTCCAATTTTAGCTTAAAGGTTGAAAAGAACATTTGCTATGAGACTGGCTTCATTGAGTGTAACATGTTTAATATAAAGAAAATTGAATCATAAAGTATTTATTTAAATACCATCATCACATATGAACACTGGTTTAAATTTCAATTATACATTTTAAGTATATATTGATATCTATATTAAACTAGACATAAAGTTTATATTGTCCTCAAATTAAATAACAAATAAATAATATGGAGATTATATAAAATAAAGTAATAAAAGTAGTATCGAAAAGAAATTAATTATATATGCATATACCATAGTAAGACATATGGACATCTTATTGCTATTAAAAGACAAAACTATATGCATGTTCACACACTTGCTTTTGTGTACTTGTATGTAAGCTTGAAAGTTTCACATGTAAGAAGAGAGGAAGGAAATTGGTGAGGACAAAAAATAGAAAAAAGCAAAAGTTGGAAAAGTAAAAATTATCTGATTGGTTGTGTAGATGGAGTATGTTACATTCCAAATTTAAAGTGATAAACAAGTAAGGAGTCGATGTTTAAAGCTTTCCAATAAATGACCTAAGCTACAAAGATACATCTCCTGTTTATTTATTTATTTATTTATTTGTTTGTTTATTTGTTTATTTATTTATTATTTCCGGAAACTCTGATTCCAGAGGGAGAATTATGTGAAGAAATTCGTGGAGTTTCAGGCATATTACACTTATATATAATTCAGTCTTATGTTTATTTCCATTTTTCTCTTCCTCCAAATTCTTCTAATGACGCTGGGAAATGATTCTGTCAGAAAAAAAACAAACAAACAAACAAAAAAACTTGTTTGATTGCAATGTGATTTCGTTTCCATCGTTAAGCTTAAAAGTAAAAACATTTTATGTATTGTGTGTAAAATTTTTATCTATGATATGTTATTTTTTCCAAACATTATGTGTTCCCCTCACTCTCTTAATTCTAGTCCATTTGTGTCAACACACATGTGCGCACACACACTCAAACACACACACACATACCCACAGACATGGCAAACACGTACTACTACACAGCCCACTGCTGTAACTCCCCACATATTTACTACACAGAAAGCTATTTTAATTTTTCCATCATATTCTCCAATCTTATCCTCACGATTTCTGTGTCATTTAAAAAATTAATGTTATAAAAGATTAATCATTTGATTTTGCAAATAAATGATTTTTCCCATGCAAGTTCCTGAATGGCTATATTTGAATTTTTAATCATAATTATTATATATTGATAAACTGTTTAGCTCATACTAGAAATGCTCAGAGTAAATATTGTGTAATTATCTATTACTGAAAGAAAATATAAAACGCAGTTTTGAGCCAATAACTTTAATTCTTTCATTATCAAGACAATACCTGATGTTTCTCTAAGCCATACTAGCTACAATTACATCTGACAAGATTTGAGATATGATTGTTCCATATGATTATTTTAATAGCTATAGATTCTTATGTTCTGTCTCTTTTCTATAAACTTCGATTCTAATGTACTGGAATATCTTAGCTGACATTATTTAGTGCAGAGGACCAGAGTTTGATTCCTGGCATCCACATAGATTAAAACCATCAATGTAGTTCCAGGGTATCTGATGCTCTCTTGTGGCCTCTGAGTGCACCACATACACACACTTGCTACATAGTCATATTAGACGCAGGCAAAACACCCATGTTCATAATCAAACTATGTTTTAAAAACTTCAAGCGAATCATCTGCTATTATATGTTTTACACTTTATAGTTTAAACTTCAAAGACAGATTTGTAAGGAAATAGTGTATTAGGTTATAAACATTTGCTCTTTCCTTTATAATATGGTGCTTCTTTTAAATTTGATCCTGTGTTTTTCTTGTATATTGAATAATTTGGGAAACATAAGTTACCTTTATCAAAAACATTTGTCATTTATTTGCATTAATATAACTTTAAATCCACTTTCCTTGGAAATTTTAGTTATATGAGCAAAGTTAAACACATTATTTCCGTGTCATGTCAGGACAAACGACCTCTCTCCTCCCTGCCAATAGTCCGATAGCCATAAACTAATCTTTTCTTATCTCTTTCCTCCTGTCCCTTTGCCATTAAAGACAGCCCAGTCATATTCCCTACTTATTAAATATGTATTACTTGTAAAATAAACAATTATTTAATTCATCCATAAACCATAAAAACACACATATTTGTATCAGTAGTCACATTATCTCAAATAGTACACTTGAATTTTCTGTTTCTATGTTCTAAAAATGGATAGCTACTGAACAATGATTCCCCCAACCACTGTCTTCAACCATGGTGGTTCTCTGACTTTCATGAAGTTAATGTTTTATATTTCATATAAAAATGAGTTCTAGTATTTATCCTTCTATCCTTGTTTATTTCCCTTCTCATCATAAATCCCAGGAACATCCATTTTACTTCAAATTTCAAGATTCTTTTATTCCATGGCTGACTGCCAGTAATATATGCATAAATACTGTATTTTCTCCATACACTCATTGTCATCTGAGATCACAAATGATTCCATATACTGGATATTATGAATTGTACATTATGCTGTGAGAAGTATAAACAAAGTTATAATTTCTAATACAATGGTGTATTATAACAAAAAATGAGAGTGAATAATATATATATATATATATATTCAGAAAGACTCATATACTAGCAAAAATTATATTTAAATAGTAAATGATTTATTGCAAATTATATCAATTTTAATTTTCAATGGAATCTTAATTACTTTTACTAATTTTAGATATTTTTACTTAATTTTGCAATATAAATCTATTTTCTAGCTGATATAAAATGTTTATTTGATCATAGATTTTAACAGTCTATGTATAAAATGCCCTCAAATATTGTGATTTTAATTGCTCTGATTTCTCAAAATAAGTTTCAAATTTAAATCTATGTAAAATAAATTTTGTATACATGATATTAATAAGAATGTAGGGACTGATGAGGCCTCCACAGTTTTAGGTATCCTTATTAACAGATTTATCTTTTTCCTGAATTTTTGCAAATTCATTTAGAGAAAGATTAAAAGCTTGTCTGTAATAATCCAATAATATATGACAAGGTAGAAGTTTGCAAGCAATGTGAAAATAACCCTGTAGATAATCTATCAAATGGATCAACTTTATTTTACATAATTATTACTCTATAGTACTTGGTCTAGCTAACTAAATCTAACAAAATGCAGCTTTTATACATATGATACTGGTCACAGAATAGTGGAATTTTTCTTTCATTCAGAGTTCATATATGTCTCTGTTTTACAAATGAGAATTAAACTTTAAAATGTTTCAAAACTTAAGAATAAAATGGTTTTTAAATTTCAATGTTACAACTTCAATGCTAGTATTAACAGTTTATGATGTGTAAAGCCTCCCTGGTTCATATATGAGTACCACTGTCCTTGATTATGATTTTACAAAAAAACATTTTTAAGCATGCCGCATTTACTATGTGAAATATATCTTCAGAGATTAAAGGTTCTAAAATTATCAAGGATATAAAAGGATAAAATACTACAAATAACAAGGGGAGATGTTCTCATTTCTTTTCTTTAATTTCATACCTTACAAGAGGAAATATGTTATACAGTAAAATTTTGAGTTATTATTTATACTTAATGTAAAATTCTTATTCAAAGAGTTGCAGAGGATTGTCTCAACTTACAATTATGGGGAAGCTTGTAATATAGGCCATTTCGACCAAAATTTATATCATCATACCATTACAAATGTAATAAAAGGAAGGTGACTCCTATCACTCTCCTCCATGATATTACTACTATGCTAAGAAAAGTAGCTATGCGAAGAAAAGTAGCTTCTTCATTCCTGGACCTGGGAGATAATTCCATTTGGCTCACAGGCTGTTTTGTTATCATTCCTCCTGTCATTTCTTGCTTCCCTTCTTTTGTCCTGTATTTCTCATTCCTTCTTTTTGATATTCTGCATAATTTTAAATCATCACCCTCATCAGAAACAATAAATAATAAATAAAAGAAAGGAAGGAAGGAAGAAATGAAGAAAAACACAAAACTACTTAAGAAGAACATACAGAGACACCCTGTGTATGTTAGTGCTACACATGCATATGTAGCTTTTTATTAAGATCACTCACCAGGTTTGGAATGCAAATACCACCTGAAATTCATAAGAAACTCATGAAATTATTCTTGGTATTATATGACAATTGACTTAGATAAATTTACTATTGCAGTGATGAATAAGAGGTCATTAAAGGGTAATGTTTACAGGCTTGATCTTCATAGCTCCTTCAGGCATATCCTGTACATAAAGTAGGACCACCAGTCCCAGGCTTTCTCCACCTGCCATTGGCTGGAGCACTTCAGCATTTATTGGAAATTAAGAAAATGCTCTACATCCAGCCAAGAGCATGTTATTTTAGAGGCATTTTCTCAATTTAAATTCCCTCCTTTCAGATGACTATAACTGTGGCAAGTTGACTCAAAACTATCCAGCACGGAAACTTAGAAAAAAACAGTAACAATTACCCATCATTACAATGCATACAGAGTCTGTTTTCTGGGTTGGGAGACCTCTCTTATCCCTTTACTCTTAGCTGCTCCTGTCCAATTTTTAGCTACTAGAAGTTTTACACTTTACATAGTTTTTCATTTACCATAGAAATTATGTAACTGGGAACATGCTGTAAATGGGATTTTCTGAGTGGCTTTTGTCATTTGTCATGTGCACTTAAAGGCCACACGTTTATTTTCAGAAAAACACTAGTTAATCTTCTTTTATTGGGGGAATATTATCACAGTGTCCAGTTGTAATTGCATGGCATGCATATACTCACCCACTGAAAGACATCTGGTTACTTTCTGATTTTGATTTTTATAAAGAAAGCTACTGTAGAGATTTGTGTAATCATAAACCTTTGCACAAATACCTTAGAGCATCTACCACATACTCACCTAGAGTGTAAGGCCAGGCTAATATCTCGACCTAGACCTAAACAGAGTCTCACTCCAGAACCCTACAATTTCCTCAGCTTTTTTGTTTTTGATTTCTGTCACTTAATTTCTGAAAGCAAGGAATGTCCTTAGCCTACTAATCCCCTAACCTCTGTCTGCCTCTCAGCCAATACCCTACAGTCTTCAACCCCCAGTTCCTACAATTCTTTACTTCTGCTCCAGCTACCTGTCTCCACTACTATTTCTCATAGGATCCTGTCCCCTACACCATCCTCCAGCCTTGCCATGTTCCTTCCCCATTCAGGAATTTTTTTTTCTCCCAAGCAACCACACACACATCTATCCATATCATTCTCTTAAAAGAGTTTGCAGAACATGGTGAAACAACCTGAATTTATGTTACTTTCTGTTGTCAGACATGAATCAATAGAAGATTAGGATCCTTTTCAGAAAACATCATGTATTTTAGAAAACAATTTCACAGCCAAATCAAATTTATCATTTGACTCAAATGTACCAATAACTTCTCATGGTATATAATATATTCCAACTATGTATAATATATGTATAATATATTCCAACTTCCACTCTCACCTCAGATGAAAAAGAAAACCAATCTGGAGACTTGAGATTTGATCTATTTAATATGCTAAATAACCACAGACCTGATGATTTAGAGAAGGTACTGCCAGCAATGAACCTTCATTGGAATAATCAGGCCCCTAGAAGGACTGTGTTTGGCTTAACCTGGGGATCATATACATTTCAAAAATGATATGCAAAAAAGAGAAAGAGAAAGAGAAATAAAGAAAGAAAGAAAGAAAGAAAGAAAGAAAGAAAGAAAGAAAGAAAGAAAGGAAGGAAGGAAGAAAGAAAGAAACACCATGGTCAATTATGGTAAGGTCACAGATAAACCCCAAGACTGGTAAAACAGGCCTTATTCTTGCCCTGACTCATATTATACTGAACAGGTATTTAACAGAGATTACAAGACAAGGGAAAGTAGGAAAAAAAACAACAAAAACCAACAAACAAACAAAAACAAAGGGATAGGGGTCTTGCAAAAGCAGAGAGATCAGAGAATCCCTTTCCAACTCCTTGCTTCAGTTTTCAACTATACCTACTGTTAAGCTTGGAGACACAGACCCACCAGACTCTGCTTCAAAAATAACCAGGAAGTGTTGAAAAATATTCCTGGCTAGTCAGAGGTTGCTGCCTCCCTATGACCTAACAGCTTATCTCAATATGTCAGCATCATGGAGCTCCTACCCTCCATCAAAGCTTCCTATTTTTTACCTGCCCTTATCTGGAGAATGTTCCTGGGTGTTAATCTAAAAGGTGTCTCAAAAACAGATACCTGATTTATCTGTAGCTTGATTTCTTTGGCACTTATCCCTGCTGATAAGACTAGTGCACTAGGACCCTACTGCCACCTATAAAGCCTTGTGATGGGAGCTTGCCACTTAATTCATGTTAGGGTTTGTCTGTCCCCAGGATCCCCAATCTTATATAGTCCTTGTACTCTAGAATAAAATTGAGCTGATTCAATGAACTTAGACTCCCAATGGGCTGTCTCTGTTCATGCTAATGGGCTGCCAAGACTTACTGTTGCCCCATCAGGCACTTTCCTCTTTGGACAGGTGGCCAACGGACACAATTTGAAAGAGGACACCCACATGGCAGAACACTAGGCTAACAGCACAAAAAGTCTGTGCAGTTTACTCACTAATCTATGAATATCTTTCATAGAGTATTTCATTAACTATAGATGTTTATTATTTAAAAAAAAAACATTTAGCCTGGTGGTGGTGGCACACACATTCAATCACAGTACTCAGGCGGCAGAGAGAGTCAGTCCTCTGTGAGTTCAAGACCAGCCTGGTATACAAGAGGTAGTTCCAGAACAAGCTCCAAAGCTTTCAAGACAGAGAAACCTTGTCTCAAACAAAACAAAATTAAAAGATTATTGTGTGTTGGTGTGTGCATATTGTGTATGCACACCCATTTGCATCTGGGCAGAAACTAGGTGAGAGGAAAATATTGGAAACCCTGCTCTTGTTTTTTTTTTTTTTTTTTTTTAGGTTGTCACATTTTATTTTATTTTTTTTATTTTTTTCTTTTTTTCTTATTTTATATATCAATCCCAGTGTTCTCTCCCTCCTTCCTCCTTCTCTCCCTACCTCCCTCCTATGCCCCCCTGACCTACCTTCCATACTATCCCCCCACTAATCCACAGAGAGGGTGATGTCTTCAGGGAGGATTAACAAAATCTGTCAAGTCATTTGGAGTAGGGGCTAGGCCCTCCCTCCTGCTTCTAGGTTAAGGAAGTATCCCTTTATGGGGAATGTGCTCCCTGCTCTTTCACTTTCTGGAATGGGCTATCTCCTTCCATCACCTTCATCCTTAAAGAAAGTGGCAATGCAGTCTCACTTGGCTTTTACCTGATGGCAGAGAAATGAATTAGTTGCTTTCATCTACCATCTCAACAGAAAGTCACATACAATTGTGTTCTAAATAATGCTCTTCATTACAGGTGTGCATATTTACAAAAGAAATTAAATTTAGGAAATTTTTTCTTACTTTGGTTCATCTTTTTCTTTCATTAAATATTTGAAAAATTTCAAATATATACCAGTTAAAATATACTTACCAAGTCTTTCTGCAAACAGCAGGTCCTCAAAGGATAGGAAACCCTGGATTTCAGCTGTAATGATTTCAGATTTTCCAAAGAAAGTATTCAATTTTGATTCTTGAACTGACATATTAATAGTGATGTATTTCTTTGAACACTTTGCATGGGAAATAGGTCTACATGATGTTGAACTAGCCCAGAAATATTGAAACTGTGGGAGTAAACAGATACTAATAGTACATTAGTAATTTCATTCTAGCTGTCTGGCTTCAATAGTGAATCCATGAACATAGCTCTTCCTCCATGCTTCCTCATACAGGAAGAGGATTAAACATACTCCATGGTTAATTAGGTGTCTATTTTTATCTTGGATAAATTATTCAGACCTTTGCACATAAAAAATAGTCTGGCAGAGAAATAGCTTATTTTAATAGTTTATTTTAGAAAGAAAATAGTATGAAACTAACAAAACATATAGCATTTGTTCTCAAATAATAAAGCACATCTATTTTTCTTTGTTATTTTTCTATGCCTCTGAATGTGTTAGTTATCAATAAGACAGACAATTCAAATTAGTGAACATTAATAATCAGAACAAATGAATCTTGACTGGATTATCATAACACTACCATTTTTAGGTTTAAATAAATAATGCAGCTTAGCTTTCATCTGTATAGCTGCTTCTAAAGGATATTATTAATATCTAAGTAGATGGCAAAGTTTATAAATTATCTGTATCTATGTATATATGTATGTATATACACACACACACACGTCTATAATGAAAAGGAGAGGTAGTGGGATAATTTCCATTTATGTCATTCAGTTATTAGTTATTATAACTATATCTCAGACATTAACTTATTCAGACATTAACAAAGGCTAGTGTTCTTTGGAAAACATTTCAAAGGCACACATGGATGATTTTCTTCATTCTTAGTCACATTTGTCTTGGTCATAAGATTTTGTAGAATAAAGAAGTTAATTTCTGATGTTGACCAGTGATGGCTTGCTGACTTATGAACCCCATGTAGAAATAAAGACAACTCCATTTTCAGAAAAAGACAAACAATAATGAATCCATATTGGAAAGAACAGATATGACTCAAAAATAAAGTAAATGGAAGAGAAACAAAACATGAAAGATAGCAGAACTGATAGAAACACGTTGTGATTCTCCGATTAGCTTAAAGGAAAATACTCAGAAATGTACAAAAAAAAATCCTAAAGAGACAATGTCCTAGAGTCTGTGAGCTCCTGCAAGTTTAGGTCAACTGTCTCTGTCAGTTTCATGTCATGATCTTAACCCTTTTGCTCATATAATCTCTACTCCCTCTCTCTTCAACTGGACTTCATAGTTCAGCATGGTGCTTGGCTGGGGATATCTGCATCTCCTTCCATCCGTCATTGCATGAGGGTTCTACTATGGTAATTCAATTAGTCACCAATCTGATTACAGGGCAAGGCCTGTTCAGGCACCTTCTCATCTATCACTAGAGGTCTTAGCAGAGGTTATCTGTTATGAGCAGTGTCCAGCCAGCCTGGTCCTATAGCCTCAAAATAATACACAGAGTATAAAGCTGTTGGCCAATGGTTAGAGCTTCTTATTGGCCAGCTCTGCCTTAAATATAAACTCATGTCTACTATTCTAAGTGCTTCTGTGTAGTCTTACCTGAGACACACACACACACACACACACACACACACACACACACACAGAGAGAGAGAGAGAGAGAGAGAATGGACCTCTTATTCTGTTCATGGCCTACGATATCTTTGTGGATTATTACTGGGAATTCCCTAGAAACAGGTTTCTCTCTAGCCCCATAATGATTCTATTGCAATCCTTTTTCTTGCTACCCCACACCATCCCTCCCCTAACTGGGCCGTCAAGGACTTTCAATTATTATACCTCATTTTTTCCCCTTTACAACCTTCCTGCTCTATAGCTTAAGAATAAGAAACATGATAAACTATGAATACCATAATTAATAATAGGTAGTATGGACATTTGTGTCACAGATTCTTAATAAAGCTACAGTAAACTACAAATATGTAAATCAAAATGTCTTTATGTATCTCATGCTTTTTCTTTGAACTTTTTTCTTCTGTTTGTCTGTTTTTTCCTATTCAAGTTTAGTTGCTGTTTTATTTTATTCATACTATTTAAATTCATGTTTGTTTTTTAATGGGACACATAAAAGGTAGAGAATGGGGGAAATCTTGGAGGATCTAGAGTGGGCATTTTTTATTAGCAAATTTATTGTTAGTAAAAGAAAAAATTAAATATGAATAGACATTTGTATATATTATAAAATCAATCAAACAAAGAGAAAAAAATCAAATGGTATCTTAAATAAAACATGATTCACAGCAAAAAGAGAATAGTTAAGCATTAGCTTGAGTCCAATGGGAAGTATTTTTAGTTGTTTTGTGTGCTTGTGTGTGTGTGTTTGTGTGTATATCATCATAAGAAATTGTTATAAAAAGGAATTGAGTATGGGGCAAATAGAAACTTTAAATTCACATTAATTACAGGACTGGTTTTAAAGAGAAGAGGTTCAGTGGACAGAATATTCTTCCCTGATCACTATATCTCAAACCATTATAATGTTGTGCTGAGGGAACTTAGAAATTATCCCATTGCAACCTGGAAATCTTAACTTTTAAGATGTTAGAGAAGCTGTTCCCAGTTAATGTCTCTTATGATAGAATTCTCAAGAAAGTTGTGGAGGAGAGTTTTTACTTTATCATGCTGATCATACAGACATCAGATGCCATGGAGAAAATGTTAGGACTGAACAAAGCACAGACAGAGTCACAAATGCAACCTAGTCTGATGAGATGGCAAAAACAACTGCTGGCTTAGTCCTTTAGGCTTCCATGCACAGTTGGAGCTTGGTACTAAAAACTGGGCATCCTTGGGAGCCAGATTCTAGAGAAGGCTATGTACTCCACAGGAACCCCACAGAATGAACACATAGGAACTGGAAATAATTACACTTTCAGTATTCTTTACTCTCCTGTATTGATCAAACTTAACACTGACTAGAAAAAAAAGAGATAAAAGTGTTTTAATGATTTCATAAATCTTCCCAGAAAGGGAAAATTGATGAAATTGGTATAAGGATAATATTGTAGTCTTCTCTTTCCTGAAATAATGCATTCCAAAATCCAGTACATGACTGAAACTGCAGTACCAGCAGTATCTTCATATGCTTTACCATGTACAAAAGTAGTCACATAAAAAATTAACAACTTACAGTAGATATTAACTATCTCAAATGAAGTGCATAGTTTTGGTCATTTTACATGAATAAGGATTCTGTTTAGCATGTACTTACTGCCAGAATCACTTTCTTATAAATCAGAGAAATTAGTAAGTAAATTGAAGATTCCTAGATGCCCAACAGTTCGCTACCAATGACTGAAATGACTATTATGTGAAAAGCAAGTGTGTAGAGAGTATGTTACAGGTTTCCTAGAGGTATATGGCATCCTCTGAATATGAAAAGTTACCCATGAGTTATTGTTTTAAATACCTATACCTATTTTTCAGCTTGAAACAGTGTGTGGAAGATCATGGATCCTTTGGAAGTTGGCTATTTATGGTGGAAGTGGGTCACTAGGGTGGGTCTTAAAATACTATACACAGGTCTTGTTCTGCTTGCTGACTTTGCTTCTTGATCTGTGAACAAAGTACAAGATTTTGCAACAAGGTCCACTTCCATGGATGAAGATCTTCTGTAGTTCTTTCAGTGGTCCTGTGCTGTAGGCCTCTGAAATCATAAGCTAAAATAAGGTTTCCTCTTAGAACTTGTACTGCCAGGCATTTTGTGAAAGGCACAAGAATAACTCTTTCCAGATGATTTATTACCTAGAAAATAATTTAAAAATTATAGAATTCCAGCACACTATTCATGATGCATTGCAATTTATAAGCAGTAGAACACTGAATTTTGACATTTTCCCATTAGTGTTTGTGGAGTACAATTGAATGTGACTCAGCACAACAACAACTATTGAAATAGTAGATGGGGGGGCAATACTGTAAATGAATAAATATATGTATATTTATATAAGTAAATAACTAATTTCTATGTTTCACTAAAATGAGTAGACATAGTATCATGATAGTCACTGGACTTATCACCATATTATCCATTTGTTCTAATTTATAACATGGTCTATAATATGGTCTTACTTAATTTAATTTATATCCTGCTGTAAAGTTTTCAGTCCATTCCTGCTACTGTATCAAAAAGCTAGGAACATCATAATTTGTTCCTATTTATTTAGAGATGGTTGAAGATTTGGTGCCTAGCAATGTTGCTGTCTGTCTCTATCACAGTATTACTTATTTGTCCCCAATTTATTTCATCATCATGGATAACATTCTGATCCAAAGAGACAAAATAGGAAAGTTAATTTCCTGCAGTTTAATATAGAATAAAAATTGGGACAAGCAGAGTTTTGGAATAGCCATTTCAAGTAAAATATTTATAGGCATAATATATATCATTAGAGAGTTAAATAATATTTTCATAATCATTTGACATAATAGATATGTTCTTTTCATCTTGTGAAAACCATTCTTTCCTCAATGGTCAGAGGCTCCATTACATTTGCAGTCACACAGACTCTTTGAGAGTCAATAGATATTACAAATAAAGAGATCCAAGTAGTAGAACAACATTTACATTATCCAGAATATACGGCAGAGAATTGCCTTAGTCACCAAAGAGCTAAATCTTTTAGGAAGTCTCTGGTCTATGTTTTGCCTCAATCTAAAAATCCTTTGAGTCTTCAACTTTTATTTTAAAGAAGGCATTACAATATATAGCAACCCACTGTTCAACTTGAGTGTGATATTTCAACTTGCTCCAAACCACTAAATCCTACATTTGTAAAAGATTGATTTCCCTGTCTTGCATTCATGTTTTTCTTCCTAAAACATTTCAGGTAGTCATTATTTTCTGGGCAACAGATACTTTTAGATTATCATATAACTGTGTATTTCTCGCTCAAAAGCTATACCTCAAGTGCAAAGGTCTGTCTTAATATTTTTTTATAAAGAACATTTGTTTATAAACTTTCCAGGAATGTGAATACAGATTTATTATTTTATTTTTTTTCTTATTTTACATATAGATCCCAGTTTTCTTCCCCTCCCTCCCTCCCTCCCTCTGTCCTATCCTCCCATGTGTCCTGAACACCCTCCTCTCCCATTTCCTCCCACTCCACAGGTAGGGTGAGTCCTTCCAGGAGGGGCTCATCTAAATCTGTCAAGTCATTTGGAGTAGGGACTAGGCCCTCTCTCCTATCTCTAGTTTAAGGGAGTATCACCCCATAGGGAATGTGTTCCCAAAGTCCTTTTGTTCACTAGGGATACATCCTGATTCTACTATTAGAGGTCCTTTAGACTGTTCAGGCCTTCTAACTGAGACCCATATTCATGGGGTCTAACTCGGTCTAATGCTGGATTTTCATCTATCAGTCTGGGGGCCCATTAGGTGCTCCTTGTTCAGGTCAGCTGTCTCTATGTGTTTCTGTATCCGGTCTTGTCCTTCCTCTGTACAACTGGTTTCCAGTTCACCTCAATGTTTACCTGTGGGTGTTTGCTTCTCTTTCCATAATATACTAGATGAGGACTCTATGATGGTGGGTAAGTTAGTCATCAATCTCATTACCAGGGAAGTGCATTTATGGTAGCCTTTCCACTGTTGCTAAAATTGTTAGTTGGGGTCAATCTTGTAGGTCTCTGGAAATTCATTAAATCTGGTTTAGCCCATAATTATTCTCCTAGTCCATATGACTTGTTTACTGCTGATACCTGAGTATAAATGGAAGGTGAGAGAGATATATACATACCTGATTACCTCATCATTTATGTTAAAATTAATCTTTATTATATCCTTAATAATGCAACATTGATTTGAACTGATTGTCTTAGAAGGTGAAAATTCTGAGGATTTCCTTTCAGAGCTCTTTATCTATCATCACATTTCTCCACTGAAGCCCAGTGATATGATGTATTAGAGTTTATCACTTGTGAGCATGTCCGTGCCAGTTGGGATGCATGCATGCTGTATGACTTAGCTTTCAAGATGCCATCTAAATGGCAAGATTTGAGCACACAAGAAGCTTTCAGCAGAGCTTTTCCTATGGGCTAGACACTTATCTTCCCTCTACCATCACTGCTTTGGTGTCATTTGACCAAATAAATATGTACCATTTTAAAATAATATAATGAAAGAAAATGGAAAAAAAAACCATGAACCTAGAATCATTTTAATCAACAGAAAATAAGAGGAACTTTTATGATGGATAATAAATAATGACTGACACCTCAATGATTTGTCAGTAAATATACTCATATTGAAGGGGATTAAAGAGATAAGTGGTCATCTGTTATGTTTCCCAAGTAAAAAAGATAACTTAAAAATACTATATATACCCCAGTTCCAATGGGTATACATCTGTAAAACAGTTCTTACACAAGGCTCGGGGCTGATCCAAGAAAATGGGGGCAGAAGAATTTTAGTAGCCAGAAGATCTGAGATTTTGGTGTGAGATTGTGTCTCATACACCACTAGAGCATATATGCAAAGGACACTCAACTTTACCACAGGGACACTTGCTCAAGTATGTTCATAGCAGCCTTTTTCATCATAGCCAAAACCTGGGAGCATCTTAGCTGTCCCTTAACTGAAGAAATGATAAAGAATGTGTGGTAAACATTTACAAAATGGAGTATTATTATTCAGCTGTGAAAAATAATGTCATCATGAAATATTCAGGTAAGTGGATAAGCAGATGGAACCAGAAATAATTATCTTGAGTGTGGTGACACAAAAGCAGAAACAAACATGGCATGTAGTCACATAAAAGGTGACATCACTATAAACTAAAGGATAATCATGACACAATCCACATATCCAAAAAGGCTAAGTAATGAGTAGGACCCAAGAAGGGATGCATGTATATTTTCCTGGGAAGTAAATCACAGTAGATTTTGCTGGTGGATTGGGGATGAGTGGGGAATGGGAATAGGGGGGATCAACCCTGGGTGTGGAGAGGTTACAGGGAGAGAGAACTGGAATTGAAGCTCATGTGCTTAGCATTGTGGAAACCTAGTATAGTAGAAATTTTAAGAATCTACAAGGGAGAGCCTAGCACAGTCTTCTAACAGGAAATAATAGTGAGCCTGAACAATTTGTCTTTGTAACCAGGCAAGACTTTCATGGTGACACTGGGACGCAAAGCCAGCAACAAAACTTTTAAAAGTTCAGTGCTGGGTTAATGACAGACAGAACTTTGACAGTGGCTAACTTGAGGCCCACATGACACAAGAAAGATTCCATGCCAGATTCTTCTAGAATAGCACAAAACCAGATAGCAAATAGCCCAGAACCTAGAGTTTAACCAAACATAACTGCCATAAATAATTTAAACACATAGAGACAACAGACCTGAACAAGGAGGAGCTAATGGGCTCCCCAGACTGATAGATGGGAATCCAGCATGCGACTGACTCAGAACACCTGAATATCGGTCTCAGCTAGAAGGACTGAGCAGTCTGGGGGACCACAGACAGTAGAAACAGGACCTATTCCTGGTACACAAAAGGACCTTGCAGACACATCCCCCATGGAGGGACACCCCCTTAACCTAGAGACAGGAGAGAAGTCCTAGTCTCTACTTCAAATGACTTGACAGATTTACATGACCCAACTTGGATAGCATAGCCCTACAAGTGGAATGGTGGTGGGGGGATGGGAGGGGAGGGTGGCCAGGGTGCATGTCACAGGGGAGGGAAGGTAAAAGGGAGGTAGGGAGGGAGGTAGAGAGGGATCGACATGTAAAATTTTTAAATTATATTATTAATAAAAAAGTATATTTGTCATCAAAAAATAAATTCCTCTCATAAATTTAAGGAAAAAAATATAAAATTTCTTAGAACAAATTTCATTTCATTCAAGTAATTATCTGATAAGCATGAGAAAAGTATTTATAGTTGAGTGTTACTGTCACATAATATTCAGAAAATGTAACTCATATTTAATTTATATAGTTCCAAGGCATGGAAACTATATACCTTATTAAAGCAAGTGTGAAATATAAAATAAAATTAAAAATAAAGATGTTCATAAACATAGATATTTGAGTCCTGGAATGAGTAGGAAAAGCACCACTGAGGTCTTCTTAGAGCTGACCTTAATCTATTATTTATAAAACTACATTTTTACAGAATGGTCATTTTATTAAGTAAACTAAATTAATATAGAAGGTTTTAATATAGGCATTCAACATTTCAAAATAACATAAAATTTAAAATACAAAAATACAGAAGAAAATATATCAAAATATTGGAAAGTGTGAATCTAACTAACATGTTCTTATTATTGCTTATTTCTAAAAGTTCTGTAATGTATGCATAATTAAATATATGCATTTAAAACACTTTCCCCTGAATATTGTGGGTTGCATTTTTCTTATATTAATTGTATCTGTCAATTAGCAGTTGAGTTATTATGATTACTTTTTAATATTTTTGTCCTTTCATGGTTCATGAAAATTTTCATTTAAGATAATTAATCTCTATGATTAATTATTTGATTGTTTATATATTCAGATATATAACCTACTTCAGAATAATTTGCATATAATTGCAAAATTGAATCTAAGATAGTTTATGTGAATTCACAGTTTCATATGCATGTAATTAAACATATATCTTAGTTAATGAATGTACTTATTCATATATATATAAATAATTTGCATATATGTAATTTGCTAGAAATGAAGGCTATTTTTGTCTTTGTTTAACAACAAGAAGAAAATTGAATGACTTCCACATTTTATTAAGAGATAAGAGGGCTGTTCGTCTTTAATATATGTGATGAAGATAGAAGTTGTTAATGTAGCTTCATTACTCTTCATGCTCTCAATAAGGTGATCTAGTCAAGAGAGATAAATCAGGTTTTTTGAACCTTACTGCTACACCAAAAGCCTATATTATTTTGACATTATGATTTGTGTGATAGGTGCAATACCAGTTTTAAGCATTATAACTAAAGATCAAACATAAATTTCCAAGTCTCGTAAAACTGTTTCAGAATGATTTGAATGGAAACAGTTAACAATATATTAAGAACTTCTATTCAGAAAAGAAAATTTCTTTAACTTTGTGACATCATTGAGGTCATTAATCCACTTCTCCCACAGTATGTTGTTTGTAAAATTATGTAACTGGTAAGAGACTATCACTGTATCAACTTCATATTACATTTTTAGATCTAAATGTATAGTTGATAAAGGGTCAGCAACATAGGATTGTATCTCTGCTCTGTGTTTTCTGCTTCTCTTTACCTTAAAGAAATAATGAGGTAAAATGATGAGGAAAAAAAAGTTTCATTAGAGTTCTTCTCATGAAAAGTACCAGAGGGGTCCCAAAACTTCTCATCCTGCTATGCATGTACATTACAGAATCTATCTTCCAGGTAAAATAATCTTAATATAGGGACTTGCATGACAACACAAGCTATTGCTACCTCTCTTGGATTTCCAACAGAACTTGATGGTAAGAACACATTTATGAATACATATATACTTTGGACATAGAACATGAACATTTCAAGTTGGCATAGATCAAATAGCTGCTAGTAAAAGACTACAACAGGATAAAACACCCTTTCTATAGTATGATCACACTTTATGAAATGTGAAGACTCCATGAAAAGGGAAATATTATGTATATGTTGTGGCAATTGCATTTATGAACTCATTATGGTAGCAATAGTTATCTCACCTAGTCTTACATAGGAGCATTGTAGTCAAAGTCTTGGAAATGATGGGAAGATAATCTCCAGGATTCACCCTATACTGATCAGTTATTCAGTGTGGTAGTAGTTGGAAAGGCAGAACCATTCTTTTTAGAGAATATGGACAATAGTAGGATTACCAATTCTACAATAGATGGCCCCATATCTATGGATATATTTGACAATATTGACTGTAATTAGTGAGTTATAAAAAAAAAGAGTCATGATGTATAGTGGGAATGGGCATGTTATAGGATATGGAAAGAATGAGAAGAAGGAAAGGGAGGTAGATAATATATTTTGCATTTTAGCCACTTTCAGAATACCTCCACCCAAGTTATCCATTGTTCTTTATCTAGGGTAGAGTCCCTTCAAAAATTCCAACTTCTATGTTTGTATATCCACTGGAGCCATCCTTGTTTACATCTTGCCTAGGCAGCTGTTATTAGACCTCATGGTTGCAGCCTCCCTAACATTTCTAGGAGGAACAGTCTCAGATCAAAACTCCAGCTCCTTTGACTCTTACAGTCTTTCTATTTCACTCATGAGGGATGGAGGGTAGCCTAAAGCAGGGGAGGGCTTACAGGGAAGCTATAGAGTGGACACAAACTAGGACTTTTTATCTGGGTGGTTATGTGGAGGAAAAAGAAACACACATTCTCCACACATTCTCTATATGGTTTCTTTCAGACCTTTCTTTTTTACTTGTTCTTCTTTTTCTTGTTCTTGTTCTTCTTCTCATCCTCCCTTTTCCCTCATCCTCCTTATTCTTTTTAAATAAAGCATGATGTTTATTGGAATCACACTTAGCAAGATTCCCTTGGGCGAGCTTTGGCTCTTTAAATCTCCAGAGACTCCCCTCACACGCAGTCCAGTCTGCAACTGTTCAATCAGCGTTTCCTAGAAGACTTTATTCTTTTGCAATTTCTAGTCTTTATTTTCCTGGTGATTATCACATTCTTGTTTTTTCTTCTATGTTACTCTTGATGTTTTTCCTTCCAACTCGTTTTAACTTTCTCACACTCAATCTTTTTTAATTTCCCTTACAACTTATATATCCCAGCAAAAATTTTCAGGCATTATAAAAATTACAATATGGTTACACTGTTTTTCAAGTAGAATGAATATAAGTAAAAAAAAAAAAAGAAAAACCAGTATGTTTTCCATAACCCTTACATGATTAAATATTTTATGTATTATAGGTGAAAAACAAATTATACCAAGAGCCCACATATATTCATACTCAAGTAACTTGTTATAAAATAACCATATAGGCAAGCAGTCTTTTCTCAGTCAGGTCTTTTACTGGCAGGCTGATTTTGCAGTTACAAAGAAAGGATCAATCATGTTATTACCTATCTCAGATGTTAATCTTATAAGGAATCTTAAAAGAATCATGACCCAGACTCTCTGAATGTGGATGTTAGTTAGGAGGACTGGGCAGTCTAAGGGGCCTCTGGTAGAGGATCAGTATTTCTCCCTAGTATAGGAATGGATTTGGGAGCCCATTCCACATAGAGGGATACTTTTCCAGCCCAGACACATGAGTGAGGGCCTAGACCCTTCTCCAAATGATATGATAGACTTTGAAGATTTTACATACCAGGCCTTACCCTCCCTGGGGAACAGAATGGATATGGGATGGGGATTGGTTAGGGGGGTGGGCATAGGAGGAGGGAAGGGTGAGGGAACTGGTATTAAAATGTAAAACAAGTTTGTTTCAAATTTAAATAAAAAACTATATAAAAAAAGAATCACACATCTCAACTTATATAAATAAAAATTGTCAACTATACTTTTAATCTTTAGGGAGTATACCTTTACATCAGTAGTTTCTTATATCAGGAGATTGAGGGCACAAATAGGTCACAAACCAATCCAAGCAAGAAAAGTTCATTGGCTAGTAATAATTGGACAACATTGTTCTTGTTCCCTTATCTTAAAATTTTACTCAGTCAACTACTTGTCTTTCTTAAACTTTACATTTACTTGGGTGATGGGAGATGTTATTCTGTAAATATATTTCTCATACTGGTTAATTAATAAAACCCTGTTGGCCAATAGAAAACTAGATAGGCAGGGCTAGGAGACTAGGAGGAGGAAAGAGGAAGAGAAGGAGGAGTCAAGATGTAGACCAGGAAGGAAGGAAGATGCCAGCCGCTGTTCCCCGATAAGATGAGCCATGTGGAAATACTTAGATAAGTAGAAATGGGTTAATAATTAAGACAAAGCTAGCCCATTAACAATGATAGTCATTGACCAACAGGATTGTATCAAATACAGAGTCTCTAAGTGTTATTTGGGGCTCACGTGGCGGCAGGACCATGGCGGCAGGACCGGGAGGCCGGCAGTTAGGAAAAACCTGCCGTAACACTTGATTTTCAAATCAAAGCTATTATCAAAACACCTGTTCTAACTTGAAGTTACGATAAGGCTTTGTTTCAGAAAATGCAATACTCCAAAAGCTGTGAATAGAGTTCCTAGCATTAAGATTAAAGTAAATTTTAGCTAGTTGGGATAACCAAGACTCAATTAATTTTGTTTTATAATTCATTTATTCTTTTAAATTTTATTTTACGTTCCAAGCACAGTTCTCTCCCATCACCCTTCACTTCCCCCCCACACACACACCAGCCCAATGCAGTCTACTCTTTATCATGGGTAAGGACTCCAATGAGAGGTCAATAACCTCTGGCAAAATAGGTCGGCATGGCCAAGTCCTTCTCTTATGCTGATCATGGCATTCTACCATAGATAATATGCTCCAAAATATTAGCTCATGTACCAGGATTGTACTGTGGTCCTACTGCCAGAGGCCCCTCAGCTAGTCCAATCTTCACAACTGGCTCCCATACAGAGGACCTAGTTAAGTTCCCAGCTGTGGGTCTTGAGGTCATGGGTTTCATGAACTTGGTTCAGCTGTCTCTGTATATTTCTCCATAGTGATGTTGACCTTCCTTGTTCATATATTGCTACCTCTCTCTCCTCAACTGGATTCTCAGAGCTTGGCCTGGTGTTTGGTTGTAGATCTCTGCATCTAGTTCTATCAACTACTGAATTAAGGTTCTGTGATGACAGTTGGGATATTCAACAATATGATTACAGGGTTAGACCTTTATTGATAGGAGTTTTAGCTGGGGTCAACCTTGTGGATTCTTGGGAATTACCTTGACACCAGATTTATTCCTAACCCCATAATGGCTCTTGTAGTGAGATATTCACTTTTTCCACATCTGTGGCACTGACCATGCCCACTGCAGGTGGAGACAGGGGTAGAATTAACCTGGGAACTAGGTCTGAGGAGGAGCCCGGGAGCATTCTCTTCCTGGTCAGACATGGACAGGGGAGCATCCAGAGGCATCCTTGGGATGAGGAACCTGCCGTGTTCATCTGTCTATGTTGTAAGTTATTTCACCCTGAATAAACAACTATTCGGCCTGTTTGTTTCTCCTGATCCTTATTAAACCACAATAGCTGGTGTCAGAAGTGGAATTATATCTATATAGCATCTCTGTGTGTGAATTGGGCTGGGTGTGGCAGTGGGACCAGACCAGCAGCGAAAACCTACTCATAACAAAATGGTGTCCAACCTGGACTAAAGAACTTTCACTTAAAACTTGTTAAAATCATAAAAAAGGATTTTAGAAACAAAAGAACAGAGACAAGCAAGGCTTCTTAGTAACAGCATTTTTATCGGTTGTACTCTGTTATGCTAGACACATGCAGAGACTTTAAGGGTGGTTTTCTGACTCTGCATAAGTGGCAAAAAACTACAAGGCATTTAAAGAGCTCTGCTGACAACTGAATGGTTTGACAAGAGCTGGCAATGGCAGTGACAACATCTCCAAGCTGGCAGCATGCTGGTGGATAGCAGCGTAGGCCATGGCATGAGCACAGCTCTCAGTTCTGGTGGTAAAATACCTGCCACCATCTTTGATAGACCACAGCTAACACAGGTATGGCTTTCATTTGACCTCTGTTGTTTACCAGATAAAAATACTCATGGCCAGAAAAAGGTAAAGATTTACAGTAAAGACAGATTCAGATTAAAAAAAAAAAAAAAAAAAACTCCACTAAAGGTTTACAGTATGTTTAAAATATATGTAGGCTTGGCTTGGGAGAGGAAAAGAAACAAAAGAAACAGGATACAATGTTAATAAAAAGAAAGAGTAGCTGGGTATGGTGGCACAGGACTTAATTCTAGCACTTAGGAGGCAGAGACAAGCAGATCTCTGTGATTTCAAAGTAAATCTGGTGTACAGAATTAATTCTGGGACAGATAAAAGTTACACAAAGAGACCCAATCTCAAAAAAATGAAAAATAAAATAGAAGTATAAAAAGTAATCTAATAAAAAAAGCCACATAAAGATGGAAAACACAAAAGGAGTCTGGATACCACGTGCTCTTCTTTTATCTTTAAATTGTGAGACTGCTGAGGAAGTAACAAAAACTGTTAAAAGAAATATTGCCAGATTAATTCAATTTATATATTTTAAAAATGCTTTGACTTCAAAATTTAAGGCTAAGGACAGTTTACTTGGGAAAAAAGTTTCTATTTTTGTTTCCACAGAAAATTAAAAGCTGTGGATTCCTTCCAGACTAACATGGTTTGATCAAGCAAGATGTCCTCTAATAGTGTCCCAGGTGATCCACCATTCAAAACAGTTGGGGCAGCCTTGAACACTATACAGTCAGTTTTCTATGTTTTCTTAGGATCCCCATGACAACACTCCCTACCAGCAAGAAGTAGTTTAGAAAGAATGACACCCAAATTCCCAAATATTGCTTATAAATGTTTGTTTTTATTTATATGTGATTGGTTATAAATGGTTAATGACCACAACCAATCTCTCTTTATGGATAAAAAAACCAATTCTGGTATTGATATAAATATTTTGTTTTGGAATGGATTTTCATTTATTGACACAAATTTAAGGTCAATTTTGTGATATGTATATTATATTTCTCCTCTTGTTTAGGTATTGTGTTTAGATAGCTCATTTAGAAATGTAATGTATAATTTATTACAGATTTTAGATACAAGATGGACATTTGCTATAGGGTTTCTGCTTCATGGAAGAGTCTGCCAGACAGTCAGCAGGACATGAGAAAAGTGACTGACAAACTGCCATTACAGGTGGACAGTTTAAAGTCTCCTGCTTTGCTGAGGAGTCTGCCAGACACACTATGGCCTATATGCTGAAAATGGAACATTGCAAAAGAGCTTCAGATGATTTACTCATTTCTAGAGTTTATATATTATCATTCTCTGGTCTTTGATGGAGGTGAAGACAGATAGTTATAGTTATAGTATTACTTAGGGTGTATTAAAGATAGGTTACATCTTTAGTACTTTAGACTTACAAAGATAGGATCGATGATGTAATATTTTCTTTAAATCTTGTTAAATGTTAATCAACTAAATGTTGTTAACTGTGGTTCCTATTTTATAACTGTTTTGTTATATATTTTGCTATGTTAATGTTAAAACACTTCTTTTTATTTAGACAGAAAAGAGGAGATGATGGGAGATGTCATTGTGTAAATATGTTTCTTTTATTAGTTAATGAATAAATCACTGTTGACCAATAGAAAAGTAAGATAGGTGGGACTAGGATACAAGGAGGATTTGGAAAGTAGCAGGGAGGAGATTCATGGAAGACAGAGAGAGCAGAACAGCGGGCTCTCCATTAAGATAAGACCACATGCAAATACTTTGATTGTTATAAATGGGTTAACATTTAAGACAGAGCTAGGCAATGAGTTATGCTAGTGATAGGCCAACAGAGTTATGTCGAATACAGCATCTCAATGTGTTACTTGGGACTGGCGTTGCAGTGGAACAAGACCAGCAGAAAAACAACTACTCATAACAGCCCCTTTCTATTAAGATATCTCTTTCATTGCTCTTCCAGTGCATTCCTCTCCAACTCAACCATCATATCCCCTCATGTTCTCCTCCATCACACCTCTCCCTTACCACTACCCCACCCCTAACTTATCTCATAGCTTTCCTCTAATTTCCATTCCCAGATTTATTCACGTGTCAATCTTAGGGTTCTCCTTGTTACTTAGCTTCCCTGGAACTGTGGGTTATAGACTGGTTATCCTTTGCTTTAATCTAATACCATGTGTTTCTTTCTGAATCTGGAGACCTCACTTGATGTTTTATTCTAGTTTCATCCATTTGCCTGAAAATTTCACAAAGTCATCATTTTTTATACTCCATTGTGTAAATGTACATTTTTCTTATCCATCTTTTATCTAGGGGCATCTAGATAAAAGCCACATTCCACATTCTGACTATTCAGAATAATACTGCTCTGAACATTGATGAGCATATGTTCTTGTGGTATCATTGAATATCTTTTTGGTATATGCCCAAGGGTGGTATTGTTGCAGATAGAGATAGATGATTCCCAAATTTCTTAGAAACTACCATACTATTTCAAAAGTGGCTTTGCATTCTCACCAGTAGAGAAGGACTGACCTGACTTCTTATCTTCTCCAACATAAGCTGTTTTCAGAATTTTTGTATCTTAGCCACTTCAGCAGGTATAAGATGTTTTCTCAATTATTTTGATTTGCACTTTCCTGAGTCTAAGCACTTATTCAAATGTCTTTTGGCCAATTGAGATTCTTCTGATAAGAATTTTCTATTTAGCTAGTACCCCATGTTTCAATTGTGTTATTGTGTATTTTGGTGTTTAGTTTCTTCACAGACCTTGAAAGAACAATACTCAATTTTATATGGAAAAACAATAACCAAGAATAGCCAAACAACTCTTTACAATAAAGGAGCTTCTGGAATCAACACCATCCATGACTTAGAACTCTACTATAAAGGTATAGTAATAATAATAATAATAACAATAATAATAATAATAAATACAGCTTTGTATTGACATAAAAACAGATGGGTTGATCAATTTAATAAAATTGAAGACAATGATATTAATCCACACACTTATGAACACCTGGTTTTTGACAAAGAAGCCAAAATGGTAAAAGGAAAGCATTTTTAACAAATTGTTCTGGCATAACAATATGTCACCATGTAGAAGATTGCAAATAGATCGATATTTGTTGACATGCACAAAACTGAAATCCAAGTGGATCAAGGAACTCAACATAAATCTAACTACATTGAACCTGATAGGAGAGAAAGTGGGAAGTAGCCTTGAACATAATTTCACAGGAGATAACTTCTAGTAGCACAGACACTGGGAGCAACAATCAAAAAATGGGACCCCTGAAACTTACTTTGTAAGGCCAAGAACACTGTCAATAAGGAAAACAACAGTCTACAGAATGGGAAAAAATCTTCACTAGCCTCACATCTGTTAGAGGACTGGTCTCCAAAATATATCAATTTTTTTTCTTAATTATGAACCTAAGCCTCAGTCCAAATGGCTTCTCAATAGAAAATCATGTGTTCTAGCTGTGCTACACATTTTTGTTCATATTTTTCATCATCAAAACTTTATTTAAACTAAAATTATTATCAACCCGATAGCAAAGCTAAGAAATAAATCATATTTTTAAAAATCCACAGATAAAATGTCTAGTAGATCATGATATTTCCATAAAATAAACACACTACATGAAAGGCAGTGTGTATCTCCCCACGCCCATTCATATAATGCCAGATAACAGAGGATGATAGCAGAGACAAATAGGTAAGGAAAAGACATTCTAGGATCCATGGTCTCATGGTCCATGCCTCACATGGTTCATAGGTGTGTCTGGAGGGAGGAAAATGAAGTGGTAAAATTATGTGTTTATATACTAATTTAAAAAAGTTAAAAAAAATATGAAAGGAGCCAAGCTAAACTTTTATTCTCATTAAAGATAAAAGAGATTACAAAAGTTACCAACAAAGTAATAAAAGAGATACACATTTCAATGGAAAAGTATCTGTGGTGATTATGAACTGTTGTCCCTTCTTTGCAATCTGTCTCCCCTTTGGAAATGTAAAATATCATCTACGCTAGGTAGCGATTATAAGGGTGGGAGCATGTTCAGTTGGAAATTTAGTGACAGAGATATTTAGCAGAGACCTTCTGTTTCTGTTCTTCAAGTGACAATACAGTCTGTGGAATAAACCCATAAGTGTTATAGGATTACAATTAGTATTAATTGTCTATTGCTGTTCTTTTCTTTTTAATTTAAATTTGAAATAAGCTTGTTTTATATGTCAATCCCAGTTTCCTCTCCCCCCATCTTCTCCCCTGCCCCCACTGATCCCATATCTCATTCCCTTTTTGCTCTCCAGGGAGTGTGAGGCCTCCCATGGATAGTCTTCAAAGTCACATCATTTGGAACAGGGCCTAGGCCCTCCCCCATGTGTCTAGGCTAAGAGAGTATCCAGTTATGTGGAATGGGATCCCAAAGTTCGTTCATATGCTAGGGATAAATACTGATACACTGCCAGAGGCCCCAGCCTCCAAACTGACACTCACATTCAGGGGGCCTGGGTCTGTCCTATGCTGGTCTCCCAGTTATCAGTTTGGGGTTCGTGAGCTCCCCATTGTTCAGTCCAGCTGTTTATGTGGGTTTCTCCAGCCTGGTCTTTACCCTTTTGCTCATCATTCCCTTCTCCCTACATCTGGATTCCAGGGGTTTGGCCCAGTGTTTAGCTGTGGGTGTTTGCTTCTGCTTCTATCAGCCACTGGATGAAGGCTCTAGGATCACAGTTAAGGTAGTTGTCAATCTCATCGGAAAAGGACATTTAAGATAGCCTCTCCACTATTGCTTAGATTCTTAGTTGGTGTCATCTTTGTGGATCTCTGGACATTTCCTTAGTGCCAGGTTTCTTTTTAAACCTATAATGGCTTCTTCTATTATGGTCTCTCTTTTGTTGCTCTCCTCTATGCTCCCCCTGTCTCAATCTTTCTGCTCACTCATATCATCCTCTCCCCTCCTCTTCTCCCATTTTCTTTCTCTTAACTCCCTCTCCCCTCTCTCCACGCTCTAAATTTGCTCAGTAGATCTTGTCCTCTTTCTTTTCACTGTCAGTTACACCTAGGATGAATCTGATTTAAAAAGATGATCCACAGGGCTTAAATCTTCCCTTATTTATCCATCTATCATTAAATATCTTAGAATGAAGATGCTATGCGAGCTATTACAACTCATATGTCATTTTAAATAAAATTCATTATCTATGTATCTAAAACATAAATTAAATAAATAAAAACATGACCAATATTACATTCTGATTTAAAAGTCAAGAAATTTAATTTATCTGATTGGCAAAAATATCATATCTTGGCTCTAACCTATTGTATTTCTTAAAGGTAAGTCAGTTTACACAGATATATAACTGGTTAAGGGATACCTTGTGGTTTCTTATTTATTAAATATTTTATATAAGTAAATGGTAGATGCATGTTAAATAATAGTTACAACATTATGTAAAAGACACTTTTTTAACCCAATAATCTTTAAATATCATACAGATTTATATTTAGTATCTTTCATAATTAATGTTATTACAAATCTATGAGTTATCTTGTCTTTATTTGACAGAAGAATGAATAATTCATCTCATGTCTTCATAAATATAGATGGTACAAAACACATTACATAAATATTAATAAAATGTTATTGTTTTTAATTATCTAAAATTTACAGTAGCCAAATTTAATATTTTAGCTTTCAAACTGGTATTTGGTTTCTTGTTTTTACTTTCATGTCTGTAATCCCAACACATGATAGGCTAAGGATTAAGGTGACCTGTCATACACAGTAAGTTCCAAGGCAATAAATTTCACATAGAGAGACATTTTTTTCAGAAAACAAAACACAAAGTAATATCACTTGGGGAAAAATGATTAGAAGACAGATTATTTTGAAAATTATTGACTTGTGGATTACTGATTTTTACCGATCACTCATGGAAGGCTTAGGAAACTGTATGCCTTGTAAAGAAAGAAATGCTGTGGTCTAGGAGCCTCCAAAGAACACAGTTTATGGAATCCCAAACTACTGTAGCTTTCTTACCACCAGAGACACATAGATTAGCTAATGGAGATACTGCAGTGATTTGTACAAAGGGTCCATTTGAGACTGGGTAAATGAAAAAGATGTGTCCCTTTTATATTTTAAATTAATATTTGCTTTGAAAATTAATATTTTCAAAGCAAACTATGTTGCTCCCTTACTTGTTATGTACAAAGATTGCTGTTGATATCATTCATGTCATAGGCATTTTGCAATATTATCCCTAAATCATTATTACTATAAGAAATCTGATTTATTTTTCTTCATGATATAAAATTTACTTTTTCAGTGCTCAACAAATTTACTATTCTGTTTATGTTACATGAGAATTGCTATATTGTAACATTAAAATAATTACTATTTGCAACAGATTGAACTCTCTCTCTCTCTCTCTCTCTCTCTCTCTCTCTCTCTCTCTCTCTCTCTCTCTCTCTCTCGATGTTAAAAAATAACACAAAAATCTAGCCTAGTGATCAGAATAAGTGATTACATGTGTGACTAAATCAAATGTTTTCCCTATGGTTAATATATACTTTTATGTATTGAAATAATGAGAAAATTATCTCAAAGCATCAGTAAGGTACACTTTCATCTTGTATGATTCACTTAACTATTGCCTTGTGTGGTAAAATGTACTTGTTCACTGTAAAGATTTGTCACTCCTATTGATTTAATAAAATGCTGATTGTGCAGTAGCCAGGCGAGAAGTAAAGGCAGAGCCCCCAGACTAGGAGAATGATGGGAAGAGGAAAGGCAGAGACACAGTTGCCAGCCAGATACAGGAAGCAAGATGCCTTACTGGGAAAAGGTACCAAGCCACGTAGTTAAATATAAACAAGTATTATGGGTTAATTAAAATTCTAAGAGTTTTTTTAGCAATAAGTCTTAGCAATGGGCCAAACAGTTTTTAATTAATATAAGCCTCTGTGTGTTTATTTGGGACTAAATGTCTATAGGACTGGGTTGAACACAAAGTCCCATTTACATTTGCTAAAGTTTCAATGAATCTAATACTTATAGCTTAAAATAATTTAATGCAACTGTTGTTAGTATGACATGTACCCAATAATGGGCTACAATGATTGGACATATGAGTATGTGTATGCTTGTAATATGCAAATACACACACACACACATACACACACACACACACAAATATATATGTATATGTACATAAATACATAAACATGAAATTGGGTGAGAAAAGGGAGTTGTCTAAGAGAAGTTGAATGAGGTCAATGAGATGGATACAAAATGCATAAAATTCTCAAAAATAAAATTATGAAAATCATAATCAAGAAAGATTGGCATGTTTGAAATATATAGATTTATAGGAGCACAGAAGTTGACACCTTTTAAGGATGGGAATGAATAAGATGAGCTAACATTGAGCAGGTTGTTATTAAAGAATGTTTCATATTGCAAGTGTAATCTCCTTCAAACAACACATCATACAATTCTACTGTGCAGACATATCCTGCTTCTGTTGGGCATAATATGAACAATTACTCTCTTGCCTGAAAGTGACATGAGAGGCTGGAGATGTACTGATCTAATTTACATAGCAATAGAGTGATTAATGACACTAAGACATGCATTGTGTAGAATAAAAGACAATGAACATGGTTAATAGGATATGAGCAAGATCAGAAGGATTTTCCCTAATCATATAGGTGAAAAATTAAGAATAACGTGAAGATGTTTAATTTATATTAAAATATTCTGTTTCTAAATATATATGAAAAAATTAATAGATGGATGAGTGAAAACCCAGCTTGCATGATAAATACTGAAAAAGAAGTTGTCTCCACTTGGGTAACACTGGGTACTTCAACCACTCCAGAACAGGCATCATAGATTTTTGCCAATAATTTAGCAACATATGATTGACTACACTGATTCCTTTTGTGTGATTTATTTGGTTACAGCTAGCACATTCCTTTGAGGAGTATGTTTTTGGCTTTAGGAGTTTTCATTTTTACTTATATATTATGAGGAAGAACTTGAAGCTGGGTGAGTAGAGTGAGGAAAGGCACTGAAACGGTTTGATTCAAGAATATTATCAAAATATATTTAAATTAAAAATTATTTTAAATAATAAAATGAACTAAAACAAAACAATACTTTACTACTAACGAATAATTTTATTTTATTTTAATACATATTTATTATTTATTTATCATTATTTCTTATTTTACACATCAATTCCAGTTTTCTCTACCTCTCTTCAATCCCCCCCCCACCCACTCCACAGGGAGGGTAATGTCTTCCAGAGGGATCAACAAAATCTGTCAAGTCATAAGGAGTAGAGACTAGGCCCTCCCTCCTTCCTCTAGGTTAAGAGAGTATTCCTCCATGGAGAATGTGCTCCTAATGTCCTTTTGTGCACCAGGGATACATCCTGGTTCCACTGTTAGTGGTCCCTTAGGCTGTCCAGACCTTCCAACTGATACCTATTTCAGGGGATCTGAGTTGGTCTTATTCTGGGTCTAATTCCAAGCTTTCAGTCTGGGGGCCCATTATCACCCCCTTGTTCATGTCAGCTGTCTCTGTGAGCTTCTGTAGCCTGGACTTACCCCCATTTTCTTATCACTCCTCACTCTCTTCATCTGAATTACAGGAGTTTGGCACAGTGTTTAGCTATTGGTGTCAGCTTCTGTTTTCATCAACTACTATATGAAGGCTATATGATGGCAAATAAGTTAGTCATCAATCTCATTTCAGGGAAGGGCATTTATGGTAGCCTTTCCACTGTTGTTCAGATTTTTAGTTGGGGTCATTCTTGTAGGTTTCTGGACATTTCCCTATAGTGTCTTTCCTCTTCAAGCCTATAATGGTTCCCTCTTTTATGGTATGTCTTTTTCTCTCTCTCTCTCTCTCTCTCACTCTCTCTCTCTCTCTCTCTCTCTCTCTCTCTCTCTCTCTCTCTCTCTCTCTCTCTCTCTCTCTCTCTCTCTCTTGTCTATTCTTCCCCTGATTCAATCTTCCTAGTTCCACATGCTCTCCTCTTCTCCCCTTTCTCTCTCCTAGCTCCCTCTCCACTCACTGCCCCCTCCCTGCTCCCAATATCCTCAGGAGATCTTGTTCTTTTCCTCTTCTGTGTGGGACCTTGTATGATCTCTTAGAATCCTCCTCGTATTCTAGTTTAGATAGTAAAATATAGTCCAGATTTGATACAACTGGGTAAGCATTAGTCCGGCATACACAAGCCCTGGTTTCAGGCCCTAACAAATACAGAGTCTCTGAGTGTTATTTGGGGCTGGTGTGGCTGTGGGCCCAGACTGGTGGCAGGCGGGATGGAGCCGGCAGGAAGGAGCAACCTGATGTAACAAACAAAGAATAAGATAGTACATGACTAAAATGCAATAACTCATGAAGAAGAGGCAGAAAGTTTAAACGTTCAAGATCATCATAGTATGTTCAATTCAAAGATTCAAGTAATACATAAGGCTATATGGAGAGAAAAGTGAGGATTTATCTCAGGCAAATATAGAAAAGTAACATACAAAAAGATTAGGAAACTGAATATGAGGTCAGGGTGACATAAGCTTTCAACAATACAGGAACTAGATAGTAAAAGAGGCACAACTCTAAGTCTACTCCAGTGCTTTAAATCTATGAAGAGCTCATAAAAGAGGACACGTGGAAGCCATTATCAAGGCTTCCTGTCTGTTTATCTCCAAACTTCACAGTTGTGGTCAGGGACAGGAAGTATTTTGTTTCTGTTTAACAGCTGCCTTCTAAATCATAAGAGAAAGACAGTAGGAAATTTTAAATCTGGTGTCTGATATTAAATGAATACAGAATGTAGGTTCTAAGACTAACTCCTGAAATACAGTTATATATATGACAGATCAGAATTGTAGCCTGTTAGTATTGGCAACCAGAAATCTAGTTTTAGCCCTGATGCACATGAGACAATGGATGCATACAGTTTTTAAAGTTTAGCATAAAATAAAGGCTTGAAAATCTGAAAATGAAATCTGAATTAAAAGTTCTTTTCACATTCTTGCACGCATGTGGCACATTGTTAGTTCTGACAATAAATTTCTCACCACTATTATCATGTTATTTTAAAGAAAAATTCCTTATATTTTGAAAGAGATAAAATATATTTTTCTCATGTTATATTAAAGATGTAACACACTTGGAGATATAGAAAAGACTGCAAACCAATAGCAAATAAATATATGTCATCTACATGTCAGTATTTCTCTATTTAAATTTAAAAATGAACCTAGTTTTAAAGATTTGAAAATGTTCAAAACATCAATGATCACTAAGACATGGGGATTTCTTTTAAAGCCATGAAAGAGTCCATTGCAAAAGGCCGAAGTTAAATCCTTTGGAGAATAACTATTGACTAGAAAGTACCATAAATCTCATAAACAGAATGAAAATGAATTTATCACAATTTTTTAGGGAAAAAAGATACAGTTAAGATACATTAGGAAATCATATGAATCAAGTAAAATATATTGATTGATCTCCCTATCTATGACCACCCTCTCTCATCTCTCTCTATATATGTAGTATAGAAAAATAAAGAAACATAAATAAAGATATACTTTTGTATAATCCAGAATATTTTATAAAATAAATGTGAAAAAGTAATCACAAAAATTTACAGAAAATATTTTACACCTTATTTCACAACCATATAAATAGAAATAGTAGACATCATAGAAACACTAGAAATCAGTCAAGTGTATATCTAATATCCCACCTCTCATGAAAAAGTGACCTGAAGACTGACAGATTCAATGATATTTTGAATTTTAAAAGTCTAACAGGCTGTATCTGATATTAAATTGTGTCAAAGCCATATGAAAAAAAAATGTAAATATTTTTTAGATGAACTGAATGATACTCAATATGAGTAAGTGATTTTCTGATTTATGATTGTTATTTCTGTCATAATATTATAATGTTGATTAATATCAGGTCATCATATTCATGCAAGCAAAGTCGATTCAATACAGTAATATACAATCAGAGTGTTAACCAAAGCAGAGCTAACTCCAAAACCACTTTCTGTCCTTGAGAAACCATGAATGATTCTAATCATCATGTTTAAAAGAATATTGTAGTTTTTGCCAAAATAAACAATGATACAACGCCATACCCTCATTTCCTAGTATGTGCATGTTTTGTGAAGGCTGACATATTTTTTTTATTTTTCCCTATCCTTGGGGTCTAAGTTTATTCAAATGCAATCATCAGAATATTTAATGAAACATTTTAATCATCAGCCAATGGATTACTCAAGATTTCAACTTCAAAGGCTTTATGCAACACCCATTCTTCCATCTATTTACACCAGTTCAGACATTTTCAATAGGTGGACTAATGACTTCTAAGGCAAAAAACAAAAAAAAAATGTTCTTATATCTTTTTAGGAATTAAAAAAAAACAACTTTACTACTTTCACTGTTATTATTAAGATCAAACAAATTAATATGTGCTAAAAGTGGAGTGGCATTTAATTACAGCTCTTTTACTTCTTGCTTCTAAATAAATTCATAAAATATACAATTATTTGTGTATAATTTGAATGCATTGAAGAATACAGGAGTAAATAAACACATGATTGTTTTAAGCAAAATGTTATAGCAATCGGAGATCTAAGAACAACTGATATTTTATTAAAAGAATTATTTACTCAGAGTTTGCTGCCCTTAACTCACCTACTGCTTGACGCAAAAGGGGCATGGTGTAGACTAGGAACTAAATTGTTTTTTGCTGCTTTTTTTTTTCAGCCACCAGAAATTATTCATGAGACCTGAACATATTAGGTTCTTTCATACCAAATCAGAAGCAGTCAATTCAAAGACAAACATGATTTTGGAGTCTCATTCTTACTCAGTATTAATCATTGCACACATAGATATTTAAATTAAGTGTGGAAACAATTACTCTAGCAAACTTCTCCTTCATCAAGCATGGTGATATAATAAAGTTTGAAAAATGGAAGAGGAAAAATGAGGGTTAAAGAATCGCACTTTTTCGTTAAGCTCATAACAGCTCCTTCTTTCAAGGTATCTTTTTCCTTGCTCTCCTCTTTTCTTCTCCAACTCAACCTTCCTGCTCCATCATGTTCTCCTCCCCCTTCCCATCTCTTTCTCCTGATGCCCTCCCTCCCTCCCTGCCTCTTGCTCCAGATGTACTTAGGAGATCTTGTTCCTTTCACATTCTCAGGGTGTCTCAGGAATTCACAAGAATGACCCCAACTAAGAATCTAAGCAATAGTGGAAAGGCTACATTAAATGCCTTCATCCAGTAGCTGAAGGAAACAAACCAGACATTCGTAGACAAGCACTCAGCTAAACTCCTGGAATGCAGTTGTAGACTATGCAGGGGAAACCCACAGAAACAGATGTCCTGAGCAAGTGGGTGCCCATCAACTACAGATTGAAAACTGGAGAACCAGCATAGGACCTAAACGTGCCCCACCAAAAATGGATGTCAGTTAGGGCGCTTGGGCAGTATATTGGACCACTGTCACTAGGACCAGTATTTCTCCCATAGTGCATCCCATTCCCCAACGTGGGATACTCTCTAAGCCTAGATTCAGTGGGGAGGATTTGTTTCTGCTCCAAATAATGTGACAGACTTTGATGATCCCTCATGGGAGGCCTCACCCTCCCTGAAGAGTGGATAGGGGGTGGGATCAAGAGATGGTGGGGGGAATTGGGGAATGGGAGGTAGAGGAAACTGGGATTGGTATGTAAAATAAATTTTTAATTTAAATTTTAAAAAATTAAAAATCTCATTTTATCTTTCTGTCATTAAGAGTTAGGCTTTCTTTCTAATTCTCATTAAACACACTCCATGTAAGACAGGGATGCAGAAGAAATTACCCTTCAATTATATACTGAGGCAAATCATGCTAAGGAATCAAGGCCAAGGAATGGATGGAAGAAATGCATGCTCTGTCGTCATACTGAAATCACATGCCTTATCTTTGATGCTGTGGATAAAATAATTGTTCTTGTGTTGCAACTAATATATGTGACATTCCTTTTATAGGCAATTAAGAGAAATACTATCAATACCTACCTGTTGAGGTAGATGTACATAGTCTTCCTCACCCTGATCTATGGTAAATAGGCTCAATCTCAGGTTAAGGCCTGTCTTTTTCCTCAAGGCTCAGAGAAGGATGCCACATTTCCTAAGTGAAAAACTCCTTAGATTCACAGATAGCAACATCAGCACCAATCACCTGCAAACTCTTGACTCACTTTTGTGCCTAATTTCTTCAGCTTTTGGTGCAAGTTCCTATGTTACTTTTAGTTCTCTTAGTGTTTGATAAGGACTGTTCAATCAAAAAAATTTTAGGTGAGTGACTAATTGCTTTGAAACTTAAATTTCAAGGAAACAAATATTGGAAGTGTGATTATATACCAAACTTCTAAGTTAAGATGAAGAAAATTAAGCAGATCAACTAAATACTTTTGTAATATTCTCACATAATAAGCCACTGATATTAATAGATAGAATTAACTGAACCCCCTATATTGTATTTGTTTTTAACAAATCAATATACTTATATTTTTGTTTAATTTTATTTTTTTCTCTGTTTTGACTACTGGATACATATTTTCACTATGCAATTTAGGGTGTGCTTGAGTTTGTGGTCAACCTTGCCTGCCATACCTACTGGAAGTATAAGTTTATAGCACTATATCTTGCTCTAAGTAGTTTATAACCTCCAGAAATTTCATTTTAGAATACTGCCTTCTTAGAAACATTTCCAAATATCTGCACAATTTTCTACTATATCTTCATTACTGGTTTCTAATTTAGCTCAAGGTGATTAGTGTTTTCAAAATACATAGGAATCTTTTGACTGCACATTATTTAACCTAAATATATATGTCATACCCACAAATCTTTGTATTCTTATACTGTTATTCAGCAAATTATTAAAAACTTAATAGACTGTATTGGTGAAAAATAGTTTGTGTTTTATATTCATTTTCTGTTCCCTTTTGTGGAATTTAACAATGAGTATAAATTCTAAATGATTCACATCAAACTAGGTAAAAAATTATACCAATTACTATGCATATTTTAAAAAATTTTATACACTTGTAGACTGATTACCATTTCAGCAATGGAACAGTAGGCCTGTGGAAGTTCTATGAATATTTAAGGAGATGTTTAATGTACGGACCTACAATATAGGAAAGACAAATGTTATTCAGTCCTATGTCTTTCATTTTGATAGATTTAATAAAAAAAATTGATAGACTTAAAATAAGTTTAATAATTTAATTTAAAATAATATATGATTAAAGCATTCATGAGAATGTTAGTGGTGGTAATTGACACTACTTGAATATGTGGTGAGTCATATCAAGAGAATAGAGACAAAGACATGGATGAGAATTTTTTAAATTTCTCCATTACTTGGACTCATAAACAAGCAATACAAATGAATGGAATGTGTAAAGTACATGCATTGGCAGATGTAAATTTAATTAAAGTACTTACCTGACATTCTTGATGCAGAAGACATTTGCATATGTAAACATTAAGATAATATGCAACATACATATATGATGGTACACATCTGTAATCCAAGTAATCAGGAGGTAGAGGCAAGAAAAACAGTATTATGTGCAGGCCCAGTTTGTCCTACAAAACTAGTGAGTTCCAGGATAGCCTGTGCTGCATAGTAAGGCACAATCTAAGAAAATTAATTATGTGAAAATTCAAGGTCTAAAAGTGAGGTTGCAACCAGGAAGTCTTAATAAAGCATTAGTTTATGAAATGATATTTTCTCTTAAATTTTATTATTTCTCAATAATATTCAATAGTTTTAAAAGTAATGTGATTTATGTTCCATAGACTGTCCAGTCCTCTTAAATGGCACCCAAATTCAGAGTGCTTGGTTTGGTCCAATGATGGTTTCTCAGCTTTATATCTGGAGTCCATGTGCTCTCATTTGGTCAGGTCAGCTATTTCTGTGGGTTTCTCCAGTATGGTCTTAACGTCTTTGATCATTCCTCTTCCTTCAATATAACTGGATTCCAGGAGTTTAGCTCAGTGCTTAGTTGTGGGTGTCTGCTTCTATCAGCTACTGGATGAAGGCTCTAGGACAAAGGTATTTAAGGTAATCACTCCATTATTGATTACATTCTTAGTTGTGGTCATCCTTGTGGATCTCCTAACATTTCCCTAGGGCCAGATTACTCTTTAAACCTATAAATGCCCCTGTATTAGGGCATCTGTTTTCTTACTCTCCTCCATTCTTCCCCAAACTCAGTCTTCCTGTACCCTCATGTTCTCCTCACCCCCTCCTCATCCCCTCCTCTTCTCTCCTTGAGACCTTTGACAGTGGAATCAGTATTTATCCCAAGTGCACACATGGACTTTGGGAGCCCATTCCCAACAGATCTCTACTCTGTCAGCCCAGATACATGGAGAAGGGCCTAGGCCCTTCCCCAAATGATGTAACAGACTTTATCCCCTCCCCCAGGGAAGGCCTCACCCTCCCTGGGGATTGCATAGGGATGGAATGCAGAGTAGGTAAGGGATATAGGAGGATGGGAAGGAGAGGGAACTGGGATAGATATGTAAAATAAGATTCTAAATTAAACAAGTAAATAAACTAAAAATATAAGCAAACATATTTTATCTCTCAGAAGTAAATTGTTTTGAATTTACAGTTATTTACTTCAAATTAACAACAGAAGTTACATTAAAATACAAAAACACTTTAAGATAATCTATGTGATTGAAGTCACTTTATAAAGTGAAAACAAACAGGAAATCTTAAGACAGAAATAACTAAATTGAGGAAAGAATGCTTATCAATAGAGCAAAACAGTGGCAGTGTTCAGATGGATTTTTCCATGAGAAATCATATAAAGAACCAATATAACAGACTGAGGAATTTAAAAAAAATAATGTAAGTATCCTAGAATTCCAAATACAGTGCTTGTGAAGCAAGTGCTGGTTAAATGCAAGAAAACAGACAGACAGACAGACAAACAAACAGAAACATAAGCAATAATGACAACAAAACCTTCACATGGCTGGTCACAGTGTTCAGGAATAAAGTCTCTTTATTCCAATTAACTTTGGAGGTTCCTCAAAACAAGGAGAGAATAGAAACAAACAAACAGAAAACCTTTGTTAAACTAAAAATAACCTTGGTTTAGTTTTGCCACTCTTAACTGATGTAAAAATAACTATACATAGTGATAGTAATAAGAAGGTTTTGAGGGATCATATTATCTGAATAAATCTAATGACTAATATCAGAGCTGTAAGGGGTAAAATGGAGAAATGAGTCAAGATACAGAATTAGGAAAACAACCAGTTTTTAAAAAGTGATGCATGCTAAAAGAGAGAAAATGAGTAAGAAATGACAAATTAAACTAAAATTTAGAACATATTAGGGCAGATATTCTCTATAGATGAAATCATATGTGGGAAACACTTAACCATAAAACAGTTAGACTTGGATTATTTTTGAAAACAGTTTATTCTTTTTATTAATTAAATCAATTTTTTATTATGGGGTATTCAAATATGTAAGATTTTCAGAAAGCAGTTACTTGCTGATAACTTCTATGTATATGTAGTTGAAGTATTATGGTTCTTAGAAACAGACCAAGGAGAATTTAAAATACCTGAGCTAGAAGTGTGCATATCAATTTTGATAGAACTGAAAATTAGAGTAGAAATAAAATATGATTTGTAATAGAAGTGGACAAAGAAAAGAGAACTACCCAAAAGCTTAAGGTCAAGCTTGTTATAAAGTGAAGGGGCATTTTACTTAGATGACACCAAGCTGATATGGAGCTTTGAAACTGTACTTAAGTATTAGAGAAAATTCCAGCTTTTGGGGGTAGAAAAGTGTGAACTATAAATCTTGCAGAAAGAGGTAGCATGTTAACTGTACTTTTCAGAACGTGAAGAAACCATTTTATAAAGATGCTATATATATATATATATATATATATATATATATATATGGAATATGAAGAAGTCTATTGAAGTGAAGATATGAAGAAACAAGAAAGCCCATTAATAGAGGTGGGAAAGAAAGTATTTTTCATAGCAAAATGACTATTATAGAATGTCAAATGTAAGTAGTACTGTTAAGTGAGTAAATACATGGTGAATGAATAGATGCCTTGGGTGTAAACTTGAGAGAAACCGCAGAGAAAGGATATAATTACCTAAAACATGGCAATATTATGAATAAATTAGATGTATAATGCTAACCAGTAATATTATTGTATAAGAGAAAAGAAAATTTAGGAATACTTCAATATATGAACTGCAACCAAGACTAAGGGAGGTGACAAGAAATCAAAGTTGTGTATATAAATTTGAAATGACATCATATCAAAAGGAGCAGAGATAATTGCTTCAACTATTTCTTCCCTATATACTTTAGACATTATGACATTTTTCTAGAACAATAAGGCACTATTTACAATATATTGAGATAAGTTTCTTACAAGGTTCACAGGAATCAACATATATCATTGAGTTTGCTGTTTAGTTTCTATGTGAGGCTATAATGAAATACCTTTATTATGTATGGAATATAGAATTCTTTAGGCAAAGAAAAAGTTACACAATATTTGAAACACTGTAGGATGAAACTACTGCTAAGAAAACATAGGTGACATTTAAAAATTATGAAGTTTATTGTTACATTAATAGCTTCCAATCACACACAAATAAATGTATGTGTTAAATTCCCAGTTAAAAGTTTAAAAAGTTATTAAATCAGTTGAATAATTTCATGTAATACACATATGATTACTTTGAGATATGCATCATCCAATTAATGTGTGTTGAGTGTTTTTTTAGCTAAATACATCATTTTCTGAAATATTGGTTTCAATTGGATGTTACTACACTGAAATAAACCAGATAAGTTAATGATATTTTATTCTCAGAATCAATGAGAGAGCTTAGGACATAATAAAGAAGGATGCAATTAAACAATAACTGCCACGAAGCTTTGATTCTTAAATATATTTCTTCTCTTGTAAAAATTCATGTTAGGCTTGAAAATGAAAGTTAGGGTACAACATATTATTTCAAATTCCATATTGGCCAATAAAGTATGGTAATAAATATGGGAATTTAATAAGTTTAGTGACATTTATTAAACAGACTATATAATGTCCCAGCAATGTGACTTGGAAAAAATAATAGACATGGATGATTTAAATGCCAAATTCATTTGTAGATGCCAAAGAAAAATAGAAGTCCATTTTGAAACAACTACAAAATCATATTGAAATAAGAATATTTAGAAATGCTGACACTGACACTGAGAAGTAAGTTAAGGTAGATTTCTTTTATATTAGGTAACAAAATATTTTTATATAAGGTAACTATATGTTAGAAATAATAAACAAGTATGCATGTTGAAATATTAATGTGATCTTTCTCAAGAGTAGAGTCAGAAACAGGAGGTATGGAATTTTATCAAATACATATTGCTCTAGTTTTATTCCACTGAGAAAAGTATATCACTCCTAAAGATAATAGAGAATTCATTTTAAATATATTGACAGGAAGTAAATAACTGGAAAGCTGAAAATACTGGAAGATACTATATTTTTTCTTAAAAGACTTAATTTTATTATTCTTATCTTTGAATAGTTTTTTTTTTTTTTTGTGTGTGTGTGTGTGTGTGTGTGTGTGTGTGTGTGTGTGTGTGTGTGTGAATAACTGTACTCTAGTGTTAGAACCTACAGAGACCAGCTGTGTTGGATTCCAGGATTAGAAGTTACTAGCAGCAATACTGGACATGGATGCTGGGAACTGAATTTCATTCCTTTTTGAGAAAAGTATTTTTTAAATAAGATTTATTTATCATGTATATAGTGTTCTGCCCAGATGCAGGCCACAAGAGGGCACCAGATCTCATTACAGATGGTTGTGAGCCACCATGTTGTTCCTGGTAATTGAACTCAAGATCTCTGGAGGAGCAGTCGGTGCTCTTAACCCCTGAGCCATCTCTCCAGCCCATGACAAAAGTATTTTTAACCACTGAGACATATCTTCATTCACACACATTTTCTTTCAAATTAATTTATTCATTGACAAATTCAATTTAGAAATTACTTTCTATTCATATTCATCTCTCTCCCTCTTCTTTCTGGGGACATAAATTTTTATATTAACACATATAGTGCTTATCAGACATGAACACAATCCTACTTTCAATTTTCATAACCTAAAAAAAAAACATTATGGAAGCATATTCTTGTAATGGCAGCAGTGCATATGTGGAATTAGTTCAAAATCATCCTCAATCTGTGAGTTTAAAGCCAGTCTGGAATACAGAAGATTCTCTCTGTCAAAGAGGGTGCAAAAATAAAGAAAAGCAAGTAGTTATTGTCCTTGGATTTTGTTAACCAAAATGATAGTGATGAATGAAATCATAATACACCAGTAAGTTCCAAATGTCCTAATATCTCACATTTATAGTTTCTTTAAGTACACTATAGTGGATTATAACATGCATATTTATATCCATATATATTCTTAGTCTTATTCTTATGTTGTGTTAAGATAAACAATAGAAATTATCAAATAATAACACAAAAGAACATATAAAAAGTAATTCATAAGTACAGATATTTCTCAATCTGTTATCCAATAGCAAATAGAGAGCCCTGAAATCATATGTGCCAGTAACATTACATAGACTGAATAGGCTGTATTTAGGACAGTTTGGAGTGTAAATTGAGAGTGTAAGCTGTATTCATCTGATATTTGTTCTCTGATAACAATTTCATCTTGCCTTGATACATATTAAATTATAATAAAATTCTGGATTGTTATAGAAACTTTCAGACATGTGTTCCTTATATTGGAAAGGTATGTAAATTTATCACAAAACTCTTAATCTTTCAGACAGTCTTTTATTTATACTGTATTGACAAACAAGTATCATATTCTCCAGATATAAAAATATGATGCAAAATTTCTATTAAATGACCTTTCCCTTTAGTTACCTTAGTGTTTATAACAGTGACAACTGGATGTTTATAATTTTAGATATTTATTTGTGATACTTCAATTTTATAACCAGCATTCACAATTACTAGTGCTTATCTTAAATCTGAAGATGCCTGAAATACTACTTTATTTTTATGGGAACCTGTTCATTACACAGCAGTTATATATGCTATTTTGGCAAAATATATATTATATCCTGAGATATAACCTGACCATGCATTCAACATGACATTTCATAAAATTTGATTTACATAGATACTTAAATTTATTTTGTAAATCTAATTAAATAATGCCATTTATGATGATCTTTTAAGAGATCAATGCAATTAAAAATATTCATTAGTGTATTTCAGACAGTTAATGCTCAAGTACTTGGAAAAAATGTCATCAACAGCTTCGGGACATTAAGCTCAGCTAAATAGTAGAGGGAGGAAACTCCTGTCATCATTGATTCCACTTTACATCCTATCTTTTCCCCTTTACCTCAGCATGCCAAAATGATACCTCTTTATTATGAAAGATTATGATATGTCCATCAAGGGATTGGTTTTTAATGCTTAAATGACCCAAGTTTCACTGATTTGAAGAATATTACTACGATTGTAGAAGAGTAATCATAGTTCTTTAACAAATATTTAGTCTGTCCCTTATAACAATATTATTATGAAACTTAATTACTTGTCTGATATGAACTATTAGCAAATGTGTGGATTTATTACTATACAAAGAATGTTACTTTAAATTAATTTTTGTAGTTTTACTCATGGTGAATCTATCTCATGACTAAAACTAGTCTAAACTTCTGTATGTGCCCTTGAATTTTCAGCACGTTTACTGCTTCGATTCCACAGAAGAAAGAAGCAATAAAGAGAATCATCATATTTAAGACATTGACTTATTTATTTTCTTTTTGAAAGTTTCTCCACCTTCCATTACTCCCAGTTCCTTTCTCTTCGCCCCTCTGCCCGCATGACTCCTCCTTCATTTTTATTCAGAAAATGGCAGGAGTACCATAGTATGTATTTATAGCAAGATTTTAATTGAAAGCTTAACAAAAGGTATATTACAGTTTTTAAAACAAACAAAAATAAATACACAAAGTTGTAAATTTTAATTTCTCATAACTGTAAGAATCATAAAAGCAACACCTGGTGACATATTCATTTCTTAATTATTAATTTTTTACAGTAAAAATAAGTAAAGAGCACAAACAGATGGAGCTGATACTGCAGAATATAATGGTTTGTGAATAAAAATAAGTACAAAAATGAGGTTAGCTTAAGCCTTGCTAATTGATATAATAAAAAATTTAAATGTGTAAAATCTTCTAAGTGATTACTTGTATATTTGTCAGAAAAATATCTTTAAATCCTGTGTATTCACTATTGGATAAAACACAATTGACTACAGAATGCAGTAGAAGTTAAAAGTTGAAGGACTAATATAATGTGAAACAGTTCAGTTGAACTACAAGCAAGGTGGGCACTAGGAGAAAAGATAAAGACAAATAATTATGAATTTATGTGAAATCTAAGCTTTATTAGACTAAAACAATAAACAAAATAAATCTATTTCAGAAAGGTGAATACTTCCTTATTTCTATCCTATGTGGATCCCTCATAGGTTTTATGAAATATCTCATGTCCTCAAATTTAGGGGCAAGCATTTTCATCTTCATGAACAACTGTTAGGAATTATTAAGGTGGCTTTGTATAGTAGAAATATACTTTTTCAATAATAAAGCAGACTATATCAAAGGCACTTATTGCCACATTATGTGGAGAGTTGATTTTTGCAAAGTAAAATTGCATGGGAAGACACTGCTAAATACATTAGCTTTTTTTTTCCTATAGAAAGGAAGCAAGGGGAAATTATTGATAACACTAATGAATATTCAGTGTGGAAAGACTATGAAGAATAGGCACAACTGTGAGCATATTCATTTCAATATTAGGCTTCTGTTTATATCACATGTCGAAAAGGAACTCATGGAAAAACAATATAAGCAGAAAATTTACTATTACCAAATTATATATTTCTCTTAAAATACTTATCTGAATGAAAGAAAAATAATAATAATATAACTTATATTGAATATAACTTAGCTATTGATTAAAATGACAGCTGCCTGTAACTCAGATTTTAGCAAAGTACATGTTAATAATACCTTAATGTTGTCTGATATTTCCTCATAAGTATATTAATGGTGAATGACACATTTTTGTACCCACTTTGCAAATAAAGAGAGACTCAGACAATCACTATTCAGCTTTCCCAAATTGTCATCGGTCTTAGAAAAACACTACTTTGAAGAATTGTGCTGGGATTTTGACAGGGTTTGCATTGAATCTGTAGATTGCTTTTGGCAAGATTGCCATTTTTACTATGGTTATCCTATCTATCCAAGAACATGGGGAATCTTTCAATTTTCTGGTATCTTCTATACATTCGTTCTTTAAAGACATAAAGTTATTGCAATATAGGTCTCTCACTTGTTTGGTAAGCATTACCCCAAGCTAATTTTTGTTGTTTGTGGCTAGTTGTTTTTCTGATTTCTTTCTCAGCCCCCTTATCATCTGTATACAATAGAGCTACTGACATTTTTTTAGTTAATTTTGTATTCTTCCAAATTGCTGAAGGTGTTTATAAGCAGTAGGAGTTCCCTGGTAATGGTTTTAGGGTAATTTATGAAAACTAGCATATCATCTGCAAATAGTGACAGTTTGACTTCTTCCTTTCCCATTTGTATCCCCTGGATCTCCTTTTGTTGTCTTATTGCTTTAGCTAGAACTACAAGTAGAATATTGAAGAGATATGGAGGGATTGGACAGCCTTTTATTGTTCCTGATTTTAGAGAAATCGACTTAAGCTTCTCTCCATTCATTTGATGTTGGCTGTTGGTTTACTGTATGCTGATTTTATTATTTTTAGGTATGCTCCTGTTATACTTCATCTCTCACTGGCACAATTGGATGATTGTGTGTAGGAGACTATAGATAGAATTATGTCTATTGCCATGCACAAAACTGAAGTCCACATGGATCGAAGACCTCAACATAAATCCAGCCACACTGAACCTCTTAGAAGAGAAAGTGGGAGGTACCCTTGAACAAATTGGTACAGGAGAGTACTTCCTGAACACAACACCATTAGCAGAGACACTGAGATTGACAATTAATAAATGGGACCTCCTCACACTGAGAAGTTTCTGTAGGCAAAAGGAAACAATAAATAAGACCAAACAGCTATAGGGAAAGATATTCACCAAACCCATATGTGAAAGATGGCTGATTTGCAAAATATACAAAGAACTCATGAAATTAGTCACCAAAACACCAAATAACCCTATCAAAAAGTGCGGTACAGAACTGAATAGACAATTCTCAATAGAGAAATCGAAAATGGCTAAAAGACACTTAAGAAAGTGATCAACACACCTAACTAAAGTTTTGACTATTATAGGTAACTATAAATAATTTGTACTAAATTATACATTACATTTTAAATGAGCCATATAAACTCGATACCTAATCAAGAGGAGAAATATAAGATTTTCTAAAAATACAGGCATGTATTTAAGAGGAATAGGCATTCTTCAAACCTTTCAAATACCTACAGAATATGGCATTTAAAATGGTTTAGGGTTTTTCTTGACAGTGAGGCACAACTGCTCCTGGCAACACCACCTGCATCAGAAAGGAAGATGGACCTTGAAGAAACACATTATGCAGTTTGCTTCTAATATGGCAAGACTAGCCATTTGGTCAAGATACTGCTTTTTATGGACTGTTTGACTTTATGTTATATAAACTGAACATGCAGGACCCATAGGAAAATGCCTGCTTATACAAGATGGACATTGCTATAGGATTCCTGCTTCATGGAAGAGTCTGCCAGACATTCTGCAAGACCAGAGAAAAATTACTGACAAACTGCCAATACAGATGGACAGTTTAAAGTGTTCTTCTTTTCTGAAGAGTCTGCCGGACACACTATCACCTATGGGTTGAAGATGGAGCATTACAGAACAACTTCGTGTGACTGACCAGGCAATGAGTTGTCTCTATCATTTCTAGAGTTTATACATTATCCTTCTGTGGTCTCTGAAGGAGTTGAAGACAGATAGTTATGGTTTAGTTTTCCTTAGTTAGGATCAAAAATAAATTACATATAAGACTTTAGACTCACAAAATAGGGCAGATGATAGAATCTTCCTTTAAATCTTACTAAATGTTAATGGACTAAATATTGCTAACTGTGATTCTTGGTTGATAACTGTTGTGTAATATATTTTGCTATGCTAAGGTTAAAACCCTTCTTGTTATTTTAGACAGAAAAGAGGAGATGGTAGGTGATGGGAGATGTTATTCTGTAAATATGTTTCTCATGCTGGCTAATTAATAAAGAACCCTTGAGCCAATGAGAAGGCAAGATAGGCAGGGCTAGGAGACAAGGAGGAAAGAGGAAGCAGTAAGGAAAAGTCAGCATGTAGACAGAGAGGAAGGAAGATGCCAGCAGTGGCTCCCCATAAGATGACCACGTAGAAATATTTAGATATGTAGAAATGGGTTAATAATCAAGACAGAGCTAGCCTATAACAATAATGCTAACTGGCCAAAAGGATTGTATGATATACAGAGTCTCTGAGTGTTATTTGGGGCTCAAGTGGCGGCGGGACCGTGGAGGCAGGAATGGGAGGCTAGCAGGGAGGAACAAAGAGGGGGTCAGACATCCAGCAGGAAAAACCTGCCAGTAACAGATAGGAGATATCATTCTGTAAATATGTTTCTTTTATTGGTTAATGAAAAAAGCTCTGTTGGCCTAAAAAGAAAAGAAAATATGTACTATATAAGATGCTGACTTTTCATACAATTGCTTGGCTAAGTCATCAGTTTATTCAAGAATTTCTGCTCCCAGTTATTGCTTTTGTCATATGTATTTCTCATCATCATTCCTTATGGGAGCCCACAGTGATTCTATTTCCATCTTGACTTAAGGTCAGAAAGTTTAAACTTACTCTTGCTCCTTCAGTACAAATAACAGGCTACTTGGTCAAGGCCTGGCTGGCTACTTGATGTCTTCCTCTTCAATATCAAATAGCAGGATGTTTGACTTAAGCATGGTTACTAGATGTTTTGAGAATTAAGAAGAAAGAACATGAAGTTTTATTTCAGCCTGAGTGCTTGGTGCCATGTGTGGAGTGGGAGTTCTGGCTGTAATGGTATTGTGGCTCTGGGGCTCCCACAAGTGACTTGGAGTGGCATTTATTGAACCAGTGTTCTTGATCCTCTGATATTACATCCTGAAGTCTGGGAAGGGAAAGAGATTATAGAGAAGGTTAAAGATTCTCTGCTTATTGATAGACCTGCTATACCAATTTCCCAGACCTCTGTGTGTTTTCACTATTCTTGATTTGGCCAAGGAACACCTGATTTTATGAATCTGTGACAGAGTGTTGGGCAGTTTATTGGGAGACCTGCTATACCAATTTCCCAGACCTCTGTGTGTTTTCACTATTCTGGATTTGGCCAAGGAACACCTGATTTTATGAATCTGTGACAGAGTGTTGGGCAGTTTATCGAGATTAAATATTGGGAAGAGGAGATCACATTAACCCGCATAGTGTTCATCTGCTGATGAAACAGAAAGGGTGAAGAACAGATTCTTTAAAGATCTCCCTCCTGTGAGAAAGAGACTTGGAGCAGTCAGACACCGTTGTGGAGGCAATGTGCAGCTAAGGCCCTTCTTCAGTATATGAGGAGTAGTGGGATAAAGGTTTTGCTGCTGGTATTCAGTACTCAAGGTCTCAAACATATTTTTGAAAGTTGGTAGCAGCAATGCATTGGATTTCAGGAGAGGGAAATGAGAAAGTTAATTAATTATGGAGCTACTCATACCTCAACCACCACAAACATTTTCTTGTTCCTTGATTGGATCAAAGTTATAAAGTTGTAACTTAACCAAATGTGTGTGTATTGTTAATAATTGTACTAGAATTATAGTATTAACCTGTTGATATTTGTAACTTCTGTTCACAATGAGTGTTCCTTCTTTTGAAAAAGATTAAAACCTCATCTGAGAGGAATTGGGCACAATTCTAATCAGAACTTAGATTCAGTGTGATTAAAAAAAAAAAAAAAAAAAAAAAAAAAAACTACAACTACTGGAGAATTCCTAGACCAAGATAAAAAGGCCGTTCCATTCTTTTTTGGAATTATTTACTGCTTTATTAGTAGGAATTGCAGCAGTAGGAGCATATGTATTTCTAGGCATTATTGCCTATGATTATCAAATTACTTGTGAATTCTCAATGGAGAGTTGGTTCATTGATATTTGGCATCAACTTATGTGCTCTCCCTTAACTCATTAAAAACAGAGGTTCATAGTCAAATATGGGAGAGACATTTTTGTCCCCAGTCAACCAAATACAGGGCATGCATATGGAATGTGTGTACCAATGATGGTTAAGCCTGGAAGGTTGAAAAAGCAACCTAAGACAGGAACAGTCAACTGTCCTGTGGCAGAAGCACAGGCATTAAAAATAAGTAAAAAACAATTTGTGGAAGCCCAAATTTCGATTTCTACCTTGACTTAAGATCAAACTTATTCTTGTTCCTCAAGGTCAAATAACAGGATGTTTGACCAAAGGTGTGGATACTTGATGCCTTTCTTATTAAAAAATAAATAGCAGGATATTTGACTTAAAGCATGGTAACTAGATGTTTTGAGAATTAAAGAGTTAATTGTGAAAAAAAAGTGATCAACACCATTACCAATCACAGAAATGAAAATAATTCTGAGAAACCATCCTATTTCTGTCAGAATGGCTAAATTAGAAACATCAGTGACAGCTTATGCTGGAAAGGATTTGGATAAAGAGGAACACTCCTCCACTGCTGGTAAGAGTACAAACTTGTAAAGTCATTTTGTAGATCAGTATGGCAGTTCCTCAGGAAAATGGGAATCAGTCTACCATGGGACCTGGCAATTTCACTCTTAGGCATATACCCAAATGATGCACACCTATGCAATAAATATATCTGTTCAACTATGTTCATAGCAGCATTATTTGTAATAGTAAGAACCTCAAAGCAACTTAAATGTCACTCTACTGAAGAATGGATAAAGATGTGACCCATTTACACAATGGAATACTAATCAGCAGAAGAAATCAATGGAATATTGAAATTTGCAGGTTAATGAATGGAACTTGAGGAAAAAATCCTGAGTGAGGTAACCCAATCACAAAAAATGGTAACATGGTATGTTCTCACTCATATGCATTTTAGACATGGAGCAAAGGATCACCAGCCTAATATTCACACTGCTAGAGGAACTAGTATATAAGGAGGAACCTAAGAGTTTCATACAAGGTCCCTCACAGAAGGGAAAAGGAACAAGATCTTCTGAGCATACTTGGAGTAGGAGGAGGGCAGTTAGTTAAGAGTGAGTTAGAAGAAAGAGATGGGGGAGAGAGGAAAACATGTGGGACAAGGAAGATTGAGTTGGGAGATAAATAAAAGAGATAGAGAGATACCGTAATAGAGGAGCCATTATAGGTTTGAAGAGAAAACTGACTGTAGAAAAATGTCCAAAGACCAAAAGGAATATCCCAACTAAAAATCTTAGCACAAAGGAAAGGCTACCTTCAATGCCTTTCCCTGATAATGAGATTGATAATGAACTTATATGCCATCATAGAGCCTTCATCTAGTAGCTAATGGGAACAGAAGCAGAGTACAACAGTTAAACACTTAGCCGATCTCCTGGAATCTGGTTGCAGAGATGGAGAATTGATAAGAAAATGGGGTCAACACCAGGCTAGAGAAACACACAGAGACAGATGATCTGAACAAGGCAGAGCTCATGGCTCCTCCAGACTGATAGCATTGAAAGCATCATTGGACCGACTCAGACCCCCAGAACATGGGTCTCAGTAGAAGGCCTGTGCAGTCTAAGGGACCTCTGACAGTAAAACCAGGATATATGCCTGGTTCACCAAATGATTTGGAGAGCACATTCCCCAAGGAGGGATACTCCCTTAGCCTAGAGGCTAGAGGGAGGGCCTAGTCCTTACTCCAATCAACTTGACAAATTTTGATGATCCATCCTGGAAGGCATACCCTCCCTGTATAGTGGGGGGAGGCAGGGATGGGAGTGGTGGTGGGGGCCATTGATGAAGGGAGGACAGGAGAGAGAACTGGGTTCAATATGTAAATAAGAAAAATAATAAATATTAAAAACTTCAGTTCATGTCTGTATGTATCTACAAACTATTACAGATCAGTAAACTATTGATTAAATTATAATAAAAAAATAGAAAAGCACTACTTTCATTCAGGAGCCCTCTCAAACTCAAGTCAACACCCAGTGATTGTATTGACATTTACAGCAAGTCATGAGCTCAATTGTTGTTATCACACTACATAATGGCATTATGGTTCAAAATAAATTATATCTGAATTCAAATGTCTTCAAATATACAAGTAAAAATCATCAATTGGACCAGGGAAGAAACTGCAATCCCTGAAGATGAAACTATATTCTGTATGAAACTAAATAAAGTATGAAAATATTTCAGCATCCATGTGTACCATTATTCTGTGCACATAAATATTTGAAATTACAGACATTAGAACATTCAGATCACATCAAATCTATTCACCATGGGGTTTACTTCAATGACTAAACAGAATGGCATGAAGAATAGTTTTATATTAATTCTGACAGGAATGTCCAGAGAGAAACTGTAATTCTGAGTGGGCAGATTTCTCTCACTCAACTATGACTTATTTAACATTTGCACTGATATAAAATTTCAGGGGATTAGTTTATCTTTGTTGTTTTCAGTGAATTACTTGAAAATAATTAAAAACAGCCCACTTTTCATATTTACAGAAACTATCAAAAGAATTATTGCTTAGAATGAGAGTGGATGTGAAACTATACTAAAATGAGATTGTTTTTCTATATTATGTATCCTTGGAGTAATAACCTTATTAATAAATTAATGAAGCATTTTAGACATGTTTTTCAGATTAGTAAACATTACCAAAGCATGTTTTGAATTTTAGAAATTGTATAAATTGACGCTATCAGCTTTTTTTTATTCTTGTGAAAACATTTTTATTTGAATACATTTATCTGTGTTTTCTTGTAGAACACATTTTGTATTTAATTTAAACAAGGAACATTAATACATTTTTGAAAAGTAACTGTGAGATCAACAAATTTTAATGAAGCTGATTTAAAACTGATGCAGCTTTTTAGATTATATCTAATTTCAACAGAGGTCAGTCTATCTGTGCCCCTCCCAAGATTAATATGAAGCACATCTTTGAGCAGTTTTAATCATTGAAACCTCAATGACCTGAGAGCAAAAATGAAGTTTAGCCAGAAATATTGCTGCACATCAGCATTTGCATTAAAATACAGAAATGCTGAGCACACAAGTCCCACTCAAGGACCATGTTTACATGTTAATGAGAAAGAAACCAGTGGAGGAAATATCAGTTTTATTTAAATATCTAAAATTGATTTGAAATATTAGCAAGTATTTAAATTGCCATTACTATTTTAAAATATAATATGAAAATGACTAGTTATATTACCAATAAATATAATTTTAGGGTCAGGAGAATGAAGCACAGACCTAAGATTTTGAGCAAAGTACTGGGCCTGGTAAAACCCTGCTATAATGTCCATCTCTGGAGATGAAAGCTAAACTGATCTACATCAGAAGTTCAAAGACAGCCAAGGCTATGTACAACTTTGTCTCTGAAATGAATAAATAAATGAATGGATAATAAATTAAAAAGAAAAAAGTCTGAAAAAATTCAGCATAGTTATAAGGTCATACCTCAGTATTGCAGAATGATTACCTAAATTTAACTTGTGGAAGAAACAAAACTATGAAGAAAAAGAGATAACACAGGGGAAAAATCTTTGTAACCACAGAACTGTTCTCAGACTGTTGTCAGCACCTTTTTCCTCAGATTTTGATCTCACTGTTGAGAAAGGTCAGACCACAGGAAATCCTTTATCATTCATGACAGGAAGTTCATAACTTAACAGACTTGCTAGATATGTCTATGAACAAGTTAGATCCACAAAGCTTAGAACCACTTTTCATTTTCCTTGCATGTATTTGAAAATTGTGTCACACAATTGTGTGGAACAAGCCACAGATCTAAGTACATCAAGTATACTTTGGTATTCAGTAAACCTCAGTGTACTGACAATCTCTACTGAGAAAATCTGCACACTTCCTAGTTAGTCTGTTCAGTTTTTGTGTAGACTACTTTAATGACCCAGTCACTAAGCAGCTTGTTACAATTGTTAGGTGACTGAAAAGGTTGGCAGTCATAGGGGTCTCTTGATCATTGCAGGATGTCTGTGAAAGGTAAAATAGAAGACAGGAATTCTCTTTCACACATGGATAGAGTGAGAAAATTTCTTCTCCATCCCATACTCATGTAACTTCTTTCTAAACCTGGTGGTATAACTGGCCATATACTTAAGTCACTGAAACTTTAAGAAAAAGAAACATTTTTATTGAAAGTGATTTATTTCACATATTTTATACAACAATTGAAAGCTGATGATCACAGTTGTTTAATGTTTATTAGTAGTTTAATCAGAATGAATTAAGATAGAATGGATGCATATTTATCTATGGGGATAAAAAGCATATAGGGCATTTGTTGGAAATAAACTTATGGTGAAGTTAAAACTCAATGAAGACTGTACTATAATCCAGCAAGTTTGCTTTGAATAATTTAAGTGAGAGTCAAACTTCATTCTGTTTATTCATTTATCTATTTATTTAATTAATTATTTTTACATATTATTTTTTTTTTAATCATCAAGAATCTATTTCTGTTTTGGGTCATACATTTTAAGAATTTCAATGTTTTCCTAATAGATTTTTTTTTTGTTGGTGAGTATGTAATGTCATTCTCTGTTTCTAGTGATTAACTCTTAAGATAGTTTTCACTGATTGTGAAGAAGAATATATCTTGCTTTCTGTTTTTCCACTCATTGTCTTAGCCTATAATCTTTTATTGGGGAATTGAGACTGTTCATCTTGAGAGATATCTATGAAAAATATTGTTAATTCCTGTTATTATGTTGTTGATGTTGTTGGTGGTGGTGGCGGTGGTGTGTGTGTCCTCATTTCCTCTCTTTTGAACTTGAAAAGTGACCTGAAAGTATTTGTTGTTGGGATAAGAGTAGTCTTGTGTGGCATCTGGCTCTCATGTTTGAAACACATCAGTTAGACTACTCTGGCTTTTATAGTTTTATCGTGAAACCAGGTATAATCTAATCTAATAATTCTGCTTTTATTTTTTACTTAGCCTTTTTCCATTGCAGTTTTTATATTCTTTCTTTGCTCTGTACATTTAATGTTTTGATTATAATGTGATTAGAGTGTTGTCTTTTCTTGTTCAATGTATTTGGCTTTTTGTTTGCTTCTTGTACTTTGATACAATTATCCTCCTTTACATTAGGGAATATTTCTTCTTTATTTTGTTGAAGACATTATCTTGGCCTTTGAGATGGGTCTCTTTTCATTCCCCTATTCCTATCCCAGCTCTCTCTCTCTCTCTTTTATCCTCAGTGATGTAAAGAATAGGTTTCCCACTGGCCTGGTCCCAGAGTCGCGCCAGCCCCATATAACACACAGAGACTCTACATTAGATATTAAGCTGTTAGCCTGTTTCTAGCATTACTTATTTGCTAGTTTTCTCTTAAATATTAACATATTTCTATTAATGTATGCATTCCCACGTGGTCTGATCTTACCAGAGAAGGGGGCCAGCATTCTACTCTGTTGGTCCTACATCTTAAAACTCCTTCCTACTACTTCTGAATCCTCCTTGTCTCCTAATCCCACCTATCTTGCTTCCCTATTGGCCAACAATGCTTTATTCATTAACCAATACAAGAAACATATTTACAAAATGACATCTCCCATAACAGTGGTATTTTAGACTTTAACACATTTGGGTAAATTTTATTTCTCTCTCAATGCCTAAGATTTTCTTTTCCATGTGAAGCTTACCTCTGTAGTTTCTCTTCAAGTCAATTTCACCCAACTTTTTGGTACTTCTTTGTGGTTTGTTTTATTTTATTTTATTTTATTATTGTTTCCATTTGCATTTTCAGGCCTTGCACTCTCGCATTTTGTCAAAGGTTTCTGAAAATAATTTATTCTTTCTTCTTTAAGGACTTCTATCATTTTCATAGAGGCTGTTTTTAAAGTCTTACTTTTGCTTCATATGTTATCATAATTTGGTCATACTGTGGTAGAATTTCAGGACTCTACTGAATTCAGATTTTCCTGGCTGTTATTTATTATATTTTTACTCTACATCTAGGAAGCTATGATTTGAAAATCTGTGAATATAGGTGGTGAATATGGCTTCTTCTTTGGTTGTTGGTTGTTTGGTTCCCTAGTATTGCTTCCACTCTGTTTATTAGGAGGGTGTGTTGGCTGTGTGTTTCCTGTAGGAAAATTATTTGGAGTCTTGACAGGTGTGGCTCTGGGGATCTAGCTAGATCTAGGTGGATATGAAATGTAGGAATGGGGGTTGGAGTGGATGTAGTAGAGACCTTTCAAAGAGGGAGGCTATCAGGGTCTTCTAACAGTATCTGCCTATTTATTCCTCAAGAAAAACAGTCAAAGAGTGAGAAAAGGGCACTTCAGATGGTCTGCTACAGAGTTGGGGATGAGATTTAGAGACAGGACTTGGAAAAACTGAATGAGAAGTGAGGATCTTCTGATAGCCTATCTATTTTCCTGGAAATAGTGGGTTTCCCTTGTTCTGTGGATTCCCAGATAGTGCTTGTTAGAGCTGGGAACTGCGATAAGTTAATGAGGCTGAGAGTGGAATTTAGAAGGAGAAGATCTGTGGGATAAACTAGAGCTGATGTGTTTGGTCAAGGTTTTGGAGAATAGTATGGGAGTCTGGACTTTGAGAAATGGAGAGAGGTAAAGAGATGTAATTAGCTTCCCTGCTTCCCTGGGAGGAGTGACCTGTACATTCCCAGGAAGTCCCTGCTGGTACAGGGGCTGAAATGCAGCATAGTTATCTGGGGAGATAGTTTAATAGGGGATTTGGCATTAATGCAGATGGGGCCTGGGAAAGGGTTATCAGGGTTACAGGAGGTGTTCTGTTGCACAGAATAGAATAAGATTTCATTTGTAGAAGCAGAAGAAGAGGTGAGGGTCTGCTGTTAGCCCACTTGCTTCCCTTGTAGATGTGGCTGATGTGCTTGCAGAAAGTGCCTGCTGGAGTTGAGAGTTTAGATCAAGCAAAAGGTAAGAAGAGAAAGGTTAGGAGAAAAAGATCAGTGCATTCTCCAGAGATGACGTGTCTATGTGGTCAGGCCACAAAGACAGAGACAGGGGATTTTGATTTGTAGGAGCAGAGGGAAAGGTGAATTTCCACAGTTCCCTGACTGGAGCACCTGTTTGTTTTCTAATCAGAGGCTCACAGGGAGGAGATCAGGTTGGGATGGGAAGTGGGGAGAAACTTGGAGGAGTAGTGTAGGGAAAATCATAATAGAATAGATTATAAGATTTAAAAAACTTATTTTCAATATAGGGGAAAAAGAAGAGGTAGATTGTATTCCAAAATTATATTGGAAACTAGCAGAAAGCATCAAATCTATTATGAAGACAAAACCTAACTAGTTTGTACAACTGCATGCAATTTTTAAACTCCATTTAAAAAAAAAAAAAGTGTAGCCCGGCTGGCCTCAGACTCGTGATCCTCCTGCTGCTACTTCCTTCAGCAAATCCTACCAGTTTGCAAATCCAGATGCAGAAAGGGAAGACAAGAACAGGCTACAGAAACTCACAGAGACAGCTAACCAGAACAAGGAGGAGCTAATGGGCCCCTAGACTGATAGCTGGGTAACCAACATTGGAGCGACTCAGACCACCTGAACATGGGTCTCACTAAGAAGGCCTGGGCAGACTAAGGGACCTCGGACAGTGGAACCAGGATGTATCCCTGGTGCACAAAAGGGCTTTGGGAGCACATTCCCCATGGAGGATACTCCCTTAACCTAGAGGCAGGAGGAAGAGCCTAGTCCCTCTCCAAATGACTTGACAGATTTTGTTGAACCCTCCTGGAAGTCACAACCCTCCCTGTGGAGGGGAGGATGGATGCGAGGGTGGTTGGGGGCACAGAAGAGAGGGAGGGAACAAGAGAGGGAAAGGGAACTGGGATTGATATGTTAAACAAGAAAATAAATAAAAAATAAAAAAGAAGAGAAATACTGTGAAATGAATGCTTAAAATAAAGCAGGTAGCTTGTATGAAGTTAAGGCCTCCCAGGAGAATTGAACCATTTTGGTGTTTGTCTGGTGCCATCATATATCCTGATTGTGCCTGTGCAATGAGGGATAGCCATATGATATCCACGGATCAGAACACCTGAGTGCTTGGAGGGTATATAAGAGTTCTCCTTGCTAAATAAGAGTCTGTTGTTTTTCATTTCATCTGACTCCAGGGGTCTGATCTTTCTCACCCCATTTCTTAAGGGAGCAGTTAGGACCCAGCAACCATAAATGACTTTAGAAAGAGAACTAAATGAAGATAACAGAAAATGTTTTGTATGAATTTCTTTTGTTTTTAAAAACAAGAAATGGAGAGTATTTTTTTTAATTAATATTAGCCTCACTTGTTCATTTTCAGCCACCTCCAAAATATAATCCCGAAGTCCCAATGCTCAAGAGAATGTCCTTCATGTATTAGCCTAGCTTTATAGTGTAACTCCTTACACTATAAAGATTTTTAAAATCTTTTTTAAATTAATTTTTATTTAAATTATAAACCATCTTATTTTATATACCAATCTCAGTTCCATCTCCCTCCTATTGTGCCATTCTCCCCAAATAATCCCCCATCCTACTCCTCTAATACACTACTCAGGGAGGGTGAGACCTCCCATGGAGTATCATCAAAGTCTGACACGTTATTTAGGAAGAACCTTGGCACTCTGCCATGTACCTAGATTGAGCAAAGTATCTTTCCAAAGGGAATAGGCTCCAAAAGGCCATTAGTGCACTAGGGAAAAACATTGGTTATACCACCAAAGGCTCCATAGATTTCCTAGCACCCACCACCACAATTGAAACCCACATTCAAGGGGTCCAGGGGTCTGGTTTGGTCTTATTCTGGTTCCCCAGCTGTCAAACTGAGGTTCATGAGCTCCCACTTGCTTGCATTGGCTATTTCTCTGGGTTTCCCCAGCATTGTCTTGACCCCTTTATTCATCATTCTTCCCTCTCTACAAATAGATTCCAGGAGTTCAGCTCAGTGTTTAGCTGTTGGAGTCTGCTTCTGCTTCCATAAGCTACTAGATAAAGGCTCTCGGATGGCACATAAGGTAGTTATCAATCTCATTATTAGGGAAGCACATTTAAGGTAGCCTCTCTACTATTGCTTAGATTCTTAGTTGGGGTCATCCATATGGGTCCCTGGAAATTTCCCTAGTACCAGATTTCTTATCCACCCCATAATGGCTCCCTCTATTAAGATATTTCTACAGTTAAGTTTTTGAGAGTGTAGGGTACAAAATAAAGACATAATTTCTTGCAATTTTCAATGCATAGTGATGAGTATAGCTATTATCTAATCTTTCCAGTTGGCATGCAGATACTCACCTTTCCCAAGTACATTTGTTAAAGTTATTAAACTTCCTCCATTGAATAATCTTGGTATTTATATCCAATATTTCTTGACTATTCATGTGTGAATTTATTTTTTGGCCACCTTATTGTGTTGCATTGGTCTCTGGATCTAAATTTTTATGATGCTACCAGCAAGTTTTGACTAATATATCTTTGTGTTATAATCTGAAAATAACTTAATTTTAAGGCAAAAAAAAGAAAACAAAGATCTAAGTATAAACTCTAACTAATTCGCAACATTTTCATCATTGCGAAAAGAAATGAATACTATATTTTAGCAATGAGTTTTCAACTGATATTCAAATAAAAATTAAGTTTGACATTATCATGAAAGTTTGCATTTATGTAACATGAAATGCATTAATTGCTTAATTAATACTCTGTTTAACAAAGAAAACAATTCAAAAGAATTTTCTTCTGGAATACATTGATTTATTGCATTTCTACCACCCTGTAAATTTTGTTCATCAAAACATTCTTATTACTAGTACAAATAGAAAATTTTTGAAGACTGTAAAATACAACAAATTGCACTGATAATCCTACAGTAAATTGTATGAGCTACTTACTTTCTTTGTTAAGATGAACATAATAAAAGGAAAATTCAAAAATTAGCTGTGAAAATGCTATTTAACATCTCTAAATGTTCACATGCATTTATAATTTTTTTCTTAATTTTCCCAATGATTGTTTTTAATTAATAATATAATTTAAAAATTTTACATGTCAATCCTAGTTTCCTCTCCCCCCCCTCCTGCCCTCCTTCCTTGTGACATGCACCCTGGCCACCCTCCCCTTCCATCTCGCTAACCCCATTCCACTTGTAGGGCTATGCTATCCAGGTTGGGTCATGTAAATCTGTCAAGTCATTTGAAGTAGGGACTAGGTCTTCTCTCCTTTCTTAAGGTTAAGGGAGTATCCCTCCATGGGGGATATGTCCACAAAGTCCTTTTGTACACCAAGAATACATCCTGGTTCTACTGTCTGAGGTCCCCCATACTGCTCAGTCCTTCTAGCTGAGAACCATATTCATGGTGTCTGAGTCATTCCCATGCTGGATTCCCAGCTATCAGTCTGAAGGGGGGGGCATCATGGTATGCAGAACAACCATCTACATATCATACTCTAATGTTACTATTAAAACAAGAATGAGCTATTGTTATTAAGCATAGCACGTGTTTCATTTTAATTCTTAACATTTCTTAGAAAATCCTGAAGTGCACATAAAATATAAATAAAATATATTTTTAAACTTTTAGTGCTATGGAAAAATTTATATGCACACACCGAGAATGAGTCCTCAATTTAAATTCTAGAAACTGCAGAACAACAACAAAAAAGGGTAGAAGCTCACTTCATTTGCATTTGTCATGCAAACTTTATTGCCCTGGCATCATTCCTAAGATGTTCCAATGGAACCACTATTTCCATAGCAGTTCTCTTGCATTGAATATTATAAACATTCTTGATATAACTTAAGTGAGTGCGTATTTGTGGCCTATGTGGGAATATGGTATTAAGCAAGGGGGTGGGCAGGATTTTGGTATCCACAGAGTCCATTGAACAATTTTCATTAGAAATTAAAGGATAGCTATGTTTAATTTCCCAGAGAATGCATAATCTTGAAGCAAAGGCAACTTAATAATTTTTATGCAATGTAATGAAGCCATTGTAAATTTTCTGACCATCCAGTAATTCTGTTATGAGTTATTAATTGTTAACTTGAGAAAATCTGGAATTCCTTGGTAGATGGACAACTGAACGTGACTAATGAGAATTATCCTCTACCATTTACTGAAATGGGAATATCTACCCACTGTACATTGTAGCATTCCCAGACTGGGGGCCTAAACTTTAAATATGAAGAAGGAAATATGATCAGTGTCATTTATTTAATTTTGCTGCTTCCTGGTTGTGAAAGTGATGTTATTTGCCACTTCAAGGTTCTGCCATTTTGTCTTCCACATTTTATTTGACTGTAAAAATAAATCCTTCTTTACTTTGTTTTTATGAATGTATTGTATTTGGTAATGGTTAAGTTACAGAGAAAACAGAGTAACAAAAAAAATCTGGTAATAAGAAAGATGCTTTTAGGTAGAATGAATAATATGTTCAGTAAAGAAAGGGAATACAACAGTGATGTAAAAATGGAAGTGTTATAATTTTGAAAACCTCAAAAATATTTTTAAATTAGGAATTATGTTGGAAACTATAGAGTTGGAGCACATTAGCAATCCTAGGAAAAGGGGATATCAGATTATTCAAAAGTCTAGATGGAGTTTAAGGAAATAAAAAAAAGCATAAACCATAATAAAATAAGTACATAAACGGATTTCTATTAGTACAAAACTGAGATTCAAATTCCTGTTGAAAACACTTGCATCTACCAGAATATCTGCATAATTTATTAGTATATTTTGCTTAAACCAATGACATGTAATACCTAGTTTTAAACTTCTTTTTACCTCTTTTATTTCCTACATTTATTTTTTGATTTCAAGATTCAGAGGAACAGATACAATCTTAATAGAGCTATTAAAATCACTTGGTATTCCAAGCACCAGGTACCCACCCTTAGCCTATTTATATTCTTTTTGACATTCTTGTTTAGTCAATATCAATGCATAGTAATATTCTGAAGACTTATACTTTGCATACATGCAACTTTCATGTAACAATAAATATCTGGATCAGCTAATTTCATTTCATTAGAAAAAGTGACAAGTGGAATAGAAAAACAATGAAAACAGACAGATCAACAGATGAACACAGACAAGAGAAAGAGAGACAGGGAAGAGAGAGAGAAAAAATAGAGGGGGGATATTTCAGGAATGAACTAACCACAGAGCATTAATTTCACTAGGTTTGTATCCAGAGGTTATGACTTACTGCTAATCTCTAAGATGAGTACTGCTGGTCCAACGTGGGCGCATGAAAAGGAGCTTAGAGCTGCTTAGAACCTCATATGTAATTGCTGACATTTGATCACTTAAATCCAGTGGTGGCACTCTTTTAATCATATCATCCATTGTGTCTCTTTGATAACTCCTCAACAATCTTACACTTATACTGTATTTTATCTTCCTTCAGATGTTCAAAAGTTAAAGTGAAATTTTACAAGCAATAACATTCACTCATCCTTTACATACAAAGAAAAAAGTTAAAAGTTGAAGAGGTTCACTCAATGAAAGATAGATAATATGATTACTTCTTATTTACATCATGTTTTCTTGTTCCTAGTTTAAGATTTTAACAGCTCATTAAATAAAAGATTGAAAATAATTTTAACTGACATATTTGTATTACTTATTTGCCATAAAAAATAAGAAACAGTGTGTGTGACTGGCTAAGTATGAGACATGCAGTGTGTTGCTTTAAGGTCCTCTGAAAATGTTTAATATTTCACTTCTCTCCCATTTTTTTATGAAACTCTCACACTCCAATTTTCCCCTCTCTTCATAAATACCTGATACAGTTTTATAACATTAAAAAACAAGCAGTATGAAATCCTAACTTAGTGTAATAGATACTTACAATGTAAGTGATAAAAAGTAGTAACGTATTATAATAGTTTAGCATTAATGGTATAATGGTAATTTCTTGCCATTAATTTAATCATTAAATTCTCTATTAAGAATAAGAGTAGATGAGTGATATGGAACAGTACTTTCACACAGTCATATGAATTTCACTATGAATAAAATTTATAAACAATAGACATTTTATGCTATACTTGTTTGTATTTTAACAACAAAGCAAGCTGTGTACATAATATCAATTGTTTTCTACAGCCCACCAGTTGCTAGATTAGTTTCCTTCATTTATCACTTTTCATTTTCACAACTCATTTTAGTAACACTTATAAGAGCTTAAATGAGCCTGAGTATATATATTTTGTTCTTAAAAATCAGTACTATATTTTAATATTCCTATGTGTGTATCTGAAGACACTCAAGACTAATTTTTACCTATGCTGGATGCCCCAATGGGCAAGTGAACAAACTGATCTTCCAGAGAACCTGGGTTCAATTTACAGCTCACACATGGCAGCTAACATCTGACTGTAACTCTAATATCTGACAATGTTACTCAGACATACCTACAGGCAAAATAACAATGTTCATAAAATAAACATATGCAAATTATTTAATGAGGTGGTTACTGGTGCCCATGTCAAAGGAGCAGCAGGTGGCAATTGAGAGATTGGCCCACCAAGAAAAAAAGCTCAGAAGTGTGAATCTCAGCTAGGCAAAGCCCAGCAAACTTAGGCCCTCTCCCCAGAACATCTCTTGCTACTACTGTGCCTTTACTGGATTGCTGCTGCCATTTTTCTCTGATATTTGCCATGCTGTGAATGGTTCTGGGGAGATCCCCTTGGGCCACAACATAGTGTGGTTATCTCATGGAATTACCTAATTTATGGGCATGTTTTACCTATGGATTATTGGGAGGATGTTTCCCTCTTAAGCTGTATTGTTTAACTGAAGCAACACTTTTATGCAATAATAGAGTTAGATTAAATAGGATTATGATGACTGAGGGTCTTTAATAAGTATATTAAAGCACTATGATAAGAGGTTATTTTAGTAGAAAAATTATCATTGATAAAGTTTGGGTAAAATGTTGCTAATGTCTCTGATAAAGCAGAGGTAGCAGAAAGTAAAAAGAAGAACAAGGAAAGCTCACACAGATAGTATCTCTTGAGGAGCCATATACACTGTGGCTTAAATAATTAAGAAAAACAACTGAGTCCCAGAAACTATGTTAGCTCCAAGTCCTTCTAATGTTAATGCTGAGTGTTGTGTTAGTAGGTTTTAGTGTATACCATACATAAAATAGTTCTAAACAATGAAATAAGTTTAGTTTAAAATGTTTTTATTAATGGATTTGAATTTTTAAAACACGTTGGAAAAATTTAAATTGACATATTGAGATTAAGAAATAAAATAAATAACAGACAACCTGGATATTGCTGGCTGATGAACCTTTCTTACTAGGATGGGATGGTGATTAATTCCTTGTGCCCATTTCTACCCTCAGCATCCTGACATAAGAACAGTTAATAATTGAGTATTCGCTCTGAGGATTTATACTTAAAATCCTTTTTATACATAAAAGTTTAGATTTGTGATTTTTAAGATTTTTATAATACTACCTTTTGAGATAAATAATAGAATAATTGATCCTTTCTTTGTAACTGCAGAATGCATCCTTCCAATAAAAGAACTAGCTGAGAAGTATAGCTATCTAGCTTTCATACTGTTAATTTATAATAAGTTGATTGGCCATAAATGTATGTGGGCACTTAGGACAATGTTTTTTACCTATAATATCTTAAATATTTACTTATGAAAGAGATGTGGAAAACATGCTGCAGAAACACTGTAGAAGGAAAGTTTGCAGGAAGACATCAAGACAGTCAAAAGGGAAATGTAAAAAAGAGTAGAAAAAACAACAGAATTAATGATATAATGAAAAACTCAGTTTGGCCTTCAGCAAAGTCCTCCTGTGTCTATTTGTCCCTCTAGTAGTTCTTCTAATCTACACCTCCTCTTCAGACCTGCTGAAGGCTTGCCTTTCATCAGCATCTTAGCTGAGATACTGATATGTTGAAGGTGTGTGTGTGTATACATGTGTGTTTGTGTGTGTGTGTATGTTCGTGTGTGTCTTTACCTGTTTACCTCTTTTGTTGGCCACAAAAGTTAAGTTTAGTATTCCTATCCTGCCCCAAAGAATAAAGTTTTACTCTCTTAGATAGAAAAGTCAGTGGTCTACTCACTCCCTAAGCTCCCATTTAAACCCTTGAGCTGCTGGAGGTTTGTCCTCATGGCAGGAATAGGTAGCTCCATAAAAGCAAAACAAAACAAAACAACAAAGAAAGAAAAAGAAATCCAGGCAGACAGGATATGAGCCCAATGTGGTATCAGTACCTATAAATTAGTAATCGACTTCCCATACCTATTTCTGTAATATATAATCATATGCATTATTTTGTACCTTTGTATGCTTATGATATTTTAATTAGTATATAAGAAACTTAGGAGGATCATGATTTTATTATGTAGTATAGATATCAAATATGGATGAATTGGAGACTATTGGGAAATTTATTATTAATGGGACTGTGTGGCAATAACAAACTCTAGGGAAATCAAAAAAGATTGATTACAAGAGGGTTGGAAATGTTATTGTGATAATTGATAAACACATAAGGGAGATTGTGAATAATATATAGAATTTAATAACATGTGTTTCCCTGGGTTAGGGACTGCAGTGTAATATATTTAAATATCAGGTAAAGCATCATAGATGATAATGTTTCACTTTCTTCCAAAATACTTATTCCATTTAACAAAGGTAGAATCAAAAATATGCTGTGGGATTTTTTTTTTCAATTAACACATGACAGACTTTGATGATACCCCATAGAAGGTGTCACCATTTCTGAGGAGTGCATGATAGATGGGGAAAGGAGAAAATAATGTTGGTGATACGGTGGGAAGAAGAGAAAACTGGATTTGGTATGTAAAATAAGATTGTTTTTAAAAAAAATAAAGCAATAACATTAGTCCTGACTCAGATGATAAACGGGGTTCTACTTAGTTAATCAAAATAATGGCAGTTGAAATAATACCAGAGAGAAGAATATCATAATACCAATATTTCTAATAAAATGTCACTTACAAATAGACACATGATATTCCACAGGTTTTGTTGATGGTAAATAAAGGGATTGTGTATAGGATTCCTTGAGCTGTGCAGTTAAGGCCTCTAAAATTACATCTAGGCAATACATACTTGTGAGCATTTCTAGGACACAAAGAATCATGGTGAGGATTGAGAGGAATTGAATAAATTAAAAGAAAGTAAAGAAGGTGATGAAAGGAAACTTTCAATCTCAAAATTGGTTTGTTAGAGGAAAACACATTTGAGATATTCTTGGCTCAAACTTTGATAATAATAATAATGTTTCTCTGGAAACCTATTTATGATGGAGCTATATACTTTGGGAAATGGAATGAGGTCTTCTTCATTAGATTACTTCTAATTTTCCAATATCTCTATAGTATGATGTTATTAATGGTGGTTATAAAGTAAATATATTTCACCATTTAATTACATTTATATCAGTGTAATTCTAAATGCAGAATAGATCAACTGTGTAAATATGCTGAGGGTTTTTAAGTAATAACACATAATTTAATATTTTAAGAATTTGGCAAATGTTGATAAATAGAAAATATATTACAGTAATTCATCCTGTCTTTTTATTTACAAAAGAACACCTAAATAGGAACCTTTTTGATTACATTGGAATTTCATAGTAAATTTTAGTGAACATTAGTTCATTTCTCTTCAAATTAATGACATATGATATAGAAATATGACTTTTGAAAAGTAGCATTATATATTAATTTAAGAAATAGTATTAAACTATTTTCTTTATATGATATTTTTATATAATATTGTCGTTTATTTCAGTTCAACATGTTAGTAAGATTACTATTTGATATCTGTATTATGGTTAACAATAGATAACAAGTTCAGAGTAGCAGATACTGTCAGGGACAGTTGTATCCTTTTAGTGTCACAGTGAATACTGTGGAGGCTGCTCCAAGAAGAAATTCACATATGCCAGATAATATCATCACTTGCTGCCTATATACATTCAAAAGTAATATACTTTCCTATATATTTTTGGTCAATATCATCCATAAATCTTAGCAATTCATCTGTTCATAATTACATAACTCTCACATAGGTATATTTTAAAATGTAATTCTTGAGTTTTATTAGTAATTTATGTTTGTCAACCATATATTCTGTTGATAGATGATTCTGGATTTATTTTTTTAACAGAAATCTCACAAAGCCAAATTTTACATGAACATGCCTCAACTATCAATTTGAACTAAAGGTTCATCTTAAAAATAGAAAATTTTGTTCTTACTATTGTGTTCTCTTCTTATCTTCAATATTATTTGATATGTGAAAGTATATGTATGTCTTGTGTGTGTGTGTGTGTGTGTGTGTGTGTGTCTGTATGTTCACATGTGCATTCACAAACATCTAGCAGCCAGAGTCAAAGTTGAATATCTACTTTAATGGTACTCAAACTTATTTTTCTGTTACAGGGTCTCTAATTATATTCTATTAATCTGGTCCTGTCAGCTCAAGATTTTAAGTAATATGAGTTTATGATGTTTGAATGCTTGTTGATGGGAGATGTTATTCTGTATATACTGGTTAATAAAGCTCTGTGGCCAATGAAATAGCAACATAGGCAGGGCTAGGAGACAAGGAGGAAAGAGGAAGTGGGAAGGAGGGGTTGAAATGTAGCCCGAGGAAGACGCCCGCCAGGGCTTCCCAATAAGACGACCATGTGGAAATACTTAGATAAGTAGAAATGGGTTAATAATTAAGACAGAGCTAGCCTATAAACAATAATGGTAACTGGCCAACAGGATTGTATCAAATACAGTGTCTCAGAGTGTTATTTGGGGCTGGCGCAGCTGTGGGCCCAGACTGGCGGGTTGGCGGGCTGGTGGAAACATACAAGCTACAGCTTGGAACAAGTCTATGAGTATTTCCTGTACTTATACATCTGTTAACATTTCATATTAATTTCAAAATTACAACTATCTCAAAGAACTTGTAGATAAATCAATTGAGTGAATAATAATCTAAGATATTATTTAGAAGTTAATGACACTATTTATTTTAAAAATTTCTCTGAGAATTGAATATTACATTATATATCATTATACATTACAGTAATATTTTCTTATTTAATTCGTTTTTAAAGGTTTCTATTTTCAGTTTAATATTTAACTTTTACACTGGTAAGTTAGTTCTCATCACACACACACACACACACACACACACACACACACACACACACACACATATATATGGTTTATTGGAAATTTCAAGTGAAAGACTATCTTTTATGAGTATTATTGCTAAAATATGAACTCTTTTATTTTCAATACATCCAAATGCAATTCCCCCTTCTACCTTTCCCAGTGCTGTCTACCTCAGATTCACTCTTTCTCCTTTTCTCTAAAAAAAAGCCTCTCAGGGATATGCTCCAAACTTGGCATTAAAAGATACAAAAATTTCAGTCACAACCTTCATATCAAGAATGGGCTAGGTAACTGAGTAGGAGGACATGCATCCTAAGAGCAGATGAAAGAGTCTGAGACACTCCTATCTCTCACTCCTATCTCCTATCCTATCTTTTAGGAGTCCCACAAGAACACAAAGCCGACAACCATAACAAATATTCAGAGGACCTAGTTCAGACCAATGCAAACTCAATGATTGACTCCTCAGTTAGTCCCTATGAACCCTAGCTATTTAAAGATAGTGGGCTGTGTTCTCCTGGTATTCTTGACTCCTCTGGCTCCTACAATTCTACATTTCCATCTCCATGGGGGTCCCAGAGCTTCAAAGTGAGGGACCTGATGGAGATCTCTAATTAAGGATCTCTTCCTGCCTAATAATTGCCTGTGAATCTCTGTATTTGCATCTATCAACTGCCAGTAGAAGCCTGTCAGATAATGATTGGGTTGGCACCAATGAATGAGTATATAAGAATATCATTAAAAAGTGGTTTATGGATTTTTTTTCTATGTCTGGTCTCTGGGCTATCCAGCCTCAAGTTACAGGTTATACAGCATAAGTTCCCAATAATGGTCAAAACCTCAAAATTGAACAGTCATTGGCTGACCATGTGCCATTGCCACAGCACATCTTTTAGACTGGATAATTTTCCTTAAAAGGTTTTGTGGCTAGGTTGGTGTCTCAGTTCTTCCATTGAAAGATTTGCCTGTTTACAGAGGAAGGTTGTTTCATGTTCTAAATCATCCTTTCCTAGGGGTCCTTTCTAGGACCTCGCTCTTAGTATCGTGGGAGGTTCTATTGCACTAGTCTTCTACATTGTATGCCCCCACAGGTTCCTCCATTTCAAGTCATCACTCCCCATACATTCTCACTCCATTGACATCACAAAACCTCATTCCTCTTGTTCCCATTACCACATGCCTCTAATCCAGTACCAAATCTTCGCTTCCCAGGGAGATCCATGTATCTACCTTAGAATTCTCCATGTTAGTTAGCATTATGTGGTCTGAGTAATGTAGAATGATTATGATTTACTTAAAATATTATGATCATTTATAAGTTAAATAAATGTATTTTATATTAAATATTCTACTCTTAGAAAACATGTTTTTTAGAGTAAGCACAAATCTCTCATTTTGACCATCAAATATTTTCCAAAGTTCTAATTTGTAAAGTTATAAGCATTGAAATTCCACAAAGGAGATGCTTAATCATCACATAGATGTGTGCCATATCCCTTGACTGAGCTGTTCCTGGATAATATTATCAAATCTCACATACAAAAAGTACTTAATCTGTTGACTATCTTTGTGAACTAACATATTAATTTGATACCATGGTTGAGACTGGTAATAATCTCTAGAATTTGTTGAAATGTTTAAATTAATGTAAAAAGTCAAAAGAAATATTGATTGAAACAGACATGAGGAATGTCACTATACCTATTTCAACAGTTACAAAAACAAACTTATACCTTTATTTGCAGATCTAAATTTGAAATCATAGAAGATATGCACAGGGAAAATGAAAAAGCTTTCACATATTGAAAAAGTAATGAATTAGTCATGCAAGATTCCTAAAACATGAAAAAATTGAAAAGCATTCTTGTACTTCACAAAAACAAATCCAAAACCTAAGTCAAATCAAAGAAAAACTTTTACACAGCAAAATAACATAGATGTCAGACCTCAGTGTGTATGTGTGGGGGGGTGTGTGTGTGTGTGTGTGTGTGTGTGTGTGTAAATGTGGGAATAAGCCAGCTATGGTGTGAGTGGGAAAAGGCAGAGGAAAACGGTGTGAGACTGACCTTGACTTCATCTTGCTGGAGACATGTTCTATTTACTACTGACTTATAACAGACCAGCTAACCAGTGAGCTTCCAGCATTTCTTTGAGCTCTCCCTTCTGTCTCCTGTCTGCCAACTATTTCCTGTTAGGTGCACATATATACTTGGACCTTTACATGGTTTGTGGATTCCATTATTAGGTGGCAAGGTTTTCAAGGTAGGGGCTGTATTTACTGAGAAAATTAGCCTCTTCACATTTTTATTTCACAAATACATAGGTTAATCATCCAGCATCATCTAAGCTTATTTTAACTTTCTAATTCTTCCTTAACACTACTAAATCATTTTAAGTTGGATATACAATTTATACTATTTAATAGTGAAAACTGAAGTCCACATTTGTAAAAAAAAAAAAAAAAACAAAAAAACCAGACAAAGTGACATGTAAGATTAAGAGAAGTAATATTAAATTAAACTAATGTCTTAATATAATCCTGAAAGTATGCTAATGTCCTTATTTCATGTGATACAGCAAAAATGATCAGTTAATATTCAGTAGTGAGAATCTTTTGTAGTCCCAACAACTCTTTAAAACAATCCCGCATATTTTTGTGACCCCAACCATAAAACTACTTTCTATAATTTTACTAGTACAATGAACATAATGTAAATATGTGATATTCAGTGGATATGATATGTGATTCCTATGAAAGGATCATTCAACCACAAAAGCAGTCATGACCCACAGGTTGAGAATTGTTGGCCTACATAGAAGCACAAAATAAAATAGAGACTAGACTTAAGAAAAATAAACATTTTTTTCAAGTGTAATTTCTTCACACTTGTATTCCTTTAAATTTGGATATATGATGTTTTACAACACAGTTGCAAGTAATTTATTCTTTCTTTTTAGAAATGGATAATAATCAAAAGGCACAATTTATAAATAGTTTTGATACTAAGAAATATGAAAGAATTGCATTGCAAACATATCAATATAAAAAAAATTGGAACATAAAAATGTAACTAGAAAAATAATGGCATTGAAAATGGAAAAGAAAACATGGGATATGAATTCCTGCTTAAGTTTGTATTCTTCCCTGAAACTCTCAATTTAGTGTTAGTCTGCTGCATTTACAATTCGTCTTTGTTTATTTCTATTAAACATTAATTCTTTATGTTCTATTTTTTCATTTAAACATATTAACCATGCTGTGTGTGTCTAAATTTCACAGATCACCTTTCTTTAAAATAAGTCATAAACAGTACTTGTCTGTGGTAACATTTGTGAGCTGTGCTTCAGGAACTGCTAATACTTTTTTGCTATGAAATCCATAAGTAGGTAGGCCTTTGCATATATTAGCATATTGTACTTTAATATTTCATTTAATTTTTCGAAGAAAGTAGAATAGTAAATCTGGAGAAAATACAACTTTATGTCCAGCATCAAATCTGTTATATAAAATACTTTATAATATAGAAGATGTTCGGGTAATAAAATATAGAAACTATATATTTTTTATTCTTAGGAGACCAATGACTTGATGTGCAAGTATTTTGAGGAAAAATTTCATTTATATATCAAAGCAATTCTTTTATAAAATGTGTAAATAAAAAACACCCTCCAAGCATATTTCTAAATCTATCATTTTATTAGTGTGTACTTATTGCACAGACTAATAAATTTCATTGTAGGAATTTTCATGCACTTACACAGTTACCACCATTATCTTCCCTTAAATTTTTAAATCATTGATTCATATTGATATGGAATATTTTATTTGGAGTATCAACACATGCCAGGGCCAGTCTTGGCAGTATCCTGGTCCCAGAATGGAGGGAAGGAGTTCAAGAGGAAGGGAGTGAGATAGATCATGGTGGTGGTGACAATATTGTAGCCTCAATCACTAGCAGCCAGAGTGCTTCTTTATTTATATGGAAATCAGTAAGCATGGATAAATTCATGTTGTTCTAAAACTAAGTTCATGTCACTTTTGTTTTTGGATATGTGTTTAATTTTTTCTCTTGCAAATCTAGAGTCATGAGTTTAGTCATGATAGATGAACCATGACAGAACAGAGTTATCTTTTACAATCATTTTCCCTTGAGTTTAGTCATCATTGATAAACAGAGCTATCATTCATGACCTGTTTTACTCATCAAATTCATAACCCAATTTTTAAAAATGTGGAGCCATATGTCAGCCTGTTCTTTGGCTGGTAATTTTTGTGGCTTCAAGGATGCTAGACAGAAGAAAACCTTTAAACCAGCTCAGGCAGAACACCATATGTCAAGCAATATATTAACTCTTAATAGACAGAGTACCAAAAAAACCCTCAGGGCAAAGATGCTGCAGTCATTATTCAATTTATAGCACACCTTACAGTTTTATATTTTACATACTTAAGAACTTATTTATATGTCTAACTCTAGCATTCATTTGATACTTGGTCATGAGACAAACCACTGGCTATGAAACAGCTTGTTTTTGTTTTGAGAAAGAGAGGTCATGACATATTCTTTTATCATCTGTCTACACCATTATTTGTCCATCAATACAAATCTCTGTGTAGGGCAGAAGTAACTCCAGCTAATTTAATTTTGTGGCTGTATATGGCATGCGACAACCTGAATGTGCAATAGAAAGAGGCTTGTAATTTTATCTGTGGCCAAATCTTTGAGACCACCAAATCTAGTTGACCTTTTTAAGTTTACTTTGTTTTGACCATCTTGAACCTGAGTAAGTACAGGGTCAGATATTTTAAAAATATCTCCTTGTTTCATGCAGAGATCCCTGGCTTCTTTATGTGTGTCATAACCTACAATGTGTAAGGAAGACCTTTAGGTAGATAGACTGTCTCCCTAAAAGCAGGAGATGTAGTATGCTCAATACTTTTATGGGGAAGTTTACAAACAGTAGTCCTTGGAGAAGGAAAAAATGATTAAACAGAAATTTCACATATCTAGCATCCCCAAATTGTACAAATATGAAAAGCCTCCCAAGCATGCAACATGAAGAAATCAAAACCAAAGTGACACTATGGCCATATTGGACCTTAGCTTTGCCTGATCTTTGTCAAGCAGCTGTGCTGGCTTTATGACTTTTGCAATTCCCATCATATATAACATTAATTTTTTGAGATCTCATTACAGAAGAATACTGGGGAATAAGCTTAATATATAGGTCTCTGCTACTACGAGAATCAACATATAAGCTCTTGAGTACAAAAATGGGAGTTGAAATAGCATGCCTCCAAATAAGCATTTAACTGTGGCTTGGAAAAGAGCACTGCTATTTTCATATATTTAAAAACCTATTGACAACAAGGTGCAATTAAAAAATAAAATTATGGTAGGGAGCTCATGTTTTCCAGACTGATAGATGGGGAACATGCAAAAGACCAAACCAGGCTCCCTGAACATGGGTTACAGTTGGAATTCTTGGACAGTTTATGGATCCAGGGTCAGTAAAATCAGTATTTAATCCTAGTTTTCCAACTGTTTTTTTTTTTTTTTTTTTTTTTGTAGCCCATCCCCTCTGGAGGGATACTCAGCCTAGATAGAGTGAAGAAGGCCTTGGACCTACCACAAATGATGTAACAGACTTTGATGATCATCCATGGGAGGCCTCACCTTGTCAGAGGAGTGGGTGGGGAGTGGGATGAGGAGATGATGGGGCAAGTGGGAGGTTGGGGAGAAGAGGGAACTGAGATTGGTATATAAAATATATAAAATAAGATTGTTTATAATTTAAGTAAATATTAATGAAAATAAAATTAATGGTCTTTTTCATGAGAAAATATTTTCTAGTTATAATGACTTTAACTTTTTTATTTTTCTCTGTGTACTTTATTTTTAAAAATTATTTAAGATTTTCTAAAAAATACTATGTTATTGATAATAAAATCTATAAATAAAATGATACTGCATTTTCCTTTTGAATATCATTTAACATTTTTCCCTTTATTTTGATAGCCAGTCACATCCACATAACAATTAAAATTTGGATAATTTAATTATGCAACTATCCATTTGTAAGATCACTTTTAGTTTACAGGAATAAATATTATATGATTCTTTAAAATACATTCAATGAATTCAACCTACCCAAAATTTATCATAGCAAAGTTTCTCAGCACTCTGTAAATTCCAAACCTAACCCTATTCTCACAGGGAATACATAGACGTACAGTTCATTGATATTGTCCAGCTTATAGAAATAGTATTATGACAACTACTTTGGAAAGAATCAAAGCCGAGTTTCACCTTAATGAGCATCATTATCATCTATTTTTAAATCCAAGACCTCATAAATAGCAGTATCCTAATTCAGACACCATCTGAGCAGAATGATTACTGTGGGTTCTTTGCTAATTAATCCTACTGCTATGCTAGTACATACAGAAATTGAAAATAAGAATTTCTTAAGTGTATCTGCAACTCTGTTTTCATTATTGCACTTTCTAGCCTTCTGTGTATTGAAATAAACTTTTATACATAAAAATAGATAAAGAAATCACATTGACTGTTTCTCTTTCATCTATCTGCAACGTCCATTTATCATCTATCTATCTATCATCTATCTATTTACTCTGTCTGTCTGTCTGTCTATTTACCTACCTATTACTTACTACCTATCATCTCCAGGTCAATATTTTTCAGCATTTAAAAATAGTGAAATGCTGATGTTTATGATAATGAAGTAAATGAAAGGTATTTTTTGAGTAAGTTAACCCAGGACTACATTGTTCAATATTGAAATATAACTATATATAACATTTGAAAAATTACAAAGTACTGTAAATAGGGGTAAAGTTGTGGAGATTGAAAAAGTGACATATTTGGGCAGATGCTGGTTAAAGTGTATAATGCTTCAGAGATATAGGAGGAATAAATTTTGAGGTCTATTTTGCAGTGGAGTAAATATAATCTACTAAAATGTCTTGTTTTGAAATAATTAACATAATTCATAATGTTTCATCATAAAAATTACAACTGAAGTGACACATATACTAACAAACTTTGCGTACTTAATGACATTGTGCAAACTACTGAAAACAATAACTTGTACCACTGAAACCATACAATTTTATCACTCAATTACAATAATGCAAATTTTATACACATAGTGAAAAATTGTGGCTGGTTCATGATTCTGGACTCTTAAGTAGAAATTTTAAATACTGATGAAAAATTAAACTATGATTATTTATGTTATATATTTATATGTATATTCATTATATATGTATATGTATATTCACATGTATTTATATGCAAAAATTTTTCTCTGAACTAATGTTGCTTTTCAGTTATTATTTTCTTATGAATAGATAAAATCAGAAGACATTGCAATAGTTTGTCTCAAAGAAAACAAATTCCACAACAATAACCATGCTAAATGATTCAAAAAGCTATAGCCAGTTGAGGAATAATAAGATTAAAAGGAATAGCCTTTCACAGGAAAGAGTACACCAATTCATTATTCAAATATAAATGGTCTTATTGTAAGTTTGTAGTTTTGTTTTAGATGAAGTATTAGATTTATTTATTTATTGAAAGAAAAAGGCAAAGAACACAACATAGCAAACCAAAAATTTATAAGGGGCATACATCAAGTCCTTCATGTTTATATTTTCATGGAAGGACTTACAAAGTTTTGTTCTGTGCTTTTATTATGTTAGGAAGGGTCAAACACTCAGAAACATGATAGCTTCTTTCTTAAGCTTAGACAACTCTACTTTTGCCCAAATTTTGTGAAACAAAGTCCCATTGACTTGGCATCTTTTATATCTTGGAGATTCTACTACAATGAGGTTTCACCTTCACAGCTTCATAAAATATCCTTTTAGAATCCTGTTCTAGAGATACCAGCACTGCTAAAGATTCCTGGCCTAGGATGCCCTCTATGACCCTGTACATCTTGCACCTTTGCTTTAAAACCCAGTGAGAGAGAGAGAGAGAGAGAGAGAGAGAGAGAGAGAGAGAGAGAGAGAGAGAGAGAGAGACCATAAAAGTGGGAACCATTATAGATTTGAAGAGAAAACTGACTCTAGAGAAATATTCAGAGACCTACAAAACTGACCTCAACTAACAAGTTGATCAACATTGGAAAAGCTACCATAAAAGCCCTTCCCTGATAATGAGATTGATGACTAACTTATCCACCATCACAGAGCCCTCATCTAGTAGCTGATGGAAACAGAAGACACCCATAGCTAAACACTGAACTAAACAGGAATCCAGATGCAGAGAGGGAGGACAAGACCAGGCTACAGAAACCCACAGAGACAGCTTCTCTGATCAAGGAGGAGTCAATGGCCCCCTGGCTGATACCTGAGAAGCCAACATTGGACCTTTTCAGACCCCCTGACTTGGGTCTCAGTAAGAAGGCCTGGGCAGTCTAAAGGACCTTTTATATTAGAACAGCCCAGGAGGTTTCATTTCAGTGTTCCTGCTTTATAAATTATAGCTGCTGTTTAAGCACCAACCTGAACATCATAGGGCACTGAACTTTCCTTGCCAAATATTGTAGTCTGTGTATTTTAGTTTCAGCATCACACAGGATCTCAGGATATAAGCACAGTGCAACTATACCTCTGGCCAAAAGCAAAACCGCATGTAAATGGACCCTAGCAGGGTACCAACAGAATCCTTGCTTCCTTCCAAAAAATGCAGTTAGACCTATGCAATCAGGACTTTTCTCATCATTCTTATTTCCAATTTTTCTCACTGGAAAGGCTTTTTAAAACTGACTACACTACACAATGTCTTCTCCAGATGAAAATTGCATCCATATTTCAGTCACATAACAGTTGAAGTAGTAGAAGAAACACATAGGTTCATCATAAACATAATTGACTTCCTTGATATTGGTTTCTTGATTAGTTTCATTTCATGTAGCTATGGTAAAATATCTAGACACAATCAACTTTAAAAGAGAAATGGTTTACTTTTGGCTACCATTTCAGATTAAAGTTCATCATTGTAAGGATGTCAAAGCAGGGACTTGAAGCAGTTAGTCTTATCCACATCAAGAGAAGAGAAAATATGAAGGATTACATGCTTTTACAGATCTCACTTTTAACTCTTTCAGGTAGTTCAGGAAACAACTCGGAGGAATTAAACAAGCACTAATATAGACTTTTGTCTAACTAGAGGGAATTATAAGCAAGAATTTAGGGTTGATTTTGTTATTCAGCTCTATGTATCTTAGAGTGATACATTTATAAATGAATGTGAGCAAAAAGAAAGCATTAGTCTTCATTTGAATATGACTTTCAGCATATGCATGTAAACACTAATGAAGACACACAAGTGGGTAAGTGCCATTTCTAAAAGCCAGTATTAATTTCACCTTGGACTGTTAATTTTAGAAAAAAGATAGGAGTATAAGCATGTGAAAATGTCCCAATAATTGAATATAAGAAGATAAAACATAACTTCTATAATCTATACATCTATACATGTTCCAGTATCCAGTATTATTAGTTCCTCAATATAACTGAAGTAATTCAAATGCTGTTAGATACAAATAACTATTTACATTATGTAACTGCACAGTATCATATCCAAATTTCTTCCTTTTTATTGGTATGAAAGATCTGCTGTTATATTAGCTCACATCATAATGTGAAAGCCTTAATTTGATTTATGAATTAATTCTATTGGATCACATTTAGACCATGATCTTTTACTCCAAAGAAGGCAAGCTGCAATTAAAATTCTACACTGAAAAATCTGAAGCTCATAATGTCACTGTGGACAAGTGACATTCTACATTTGTTCCAAAAGCTGTAGGTATTTTTGTTCCTTATTCTGAACTGTAAGTGATAGCTGTACTCCAATTACTGACAAGTAAGTGGATTCTGCTGTATAATTGCATAACTTTGTGAAACTAGGCCACTAGTAATCCTTCAACTTAAAATGAAATGGAGAACTGATAGTTTGAAGGTGAAAAATAGTTCTTGATATTGTAGGAAAGAGGGAAGGATTTTAGAAAGAAAATGAAGCTTCCAAATGGGTGGAGTGGCAGTTATAAGGGTAGCAAGGCCTGTATGCTTCAGTTCCCTCACTGCAATATAGTGTTAATGTAGATAGGGTGAGTAGCAATGTCACAGACAATAAAATATATTCAACAAACATGCAAAATTTGGATGGGACAAATCACTGGAAACAAAACAAGGCTCCTGATGAAACAGGACAAATCCCAAAGAGGGGACCACTTCAGAGTAGAAATGTGGGTTATGGAAGAAGATACCCATTTGAAAGGAGCTTTAATTGTACCTCGCCTGACCCTCACCTGGAAGATCTTTTTTACGTAGTTTTAATCAGGAATCTTGAAACAAGTTTTTCTGACCCGTGAGATCCTGGGGAACCCCTGTACAGGCGTAAATACCCTTGTACTAAACAACCCCAGTGAGCTACGTGGACCCTGTAGATAGGCTACTCTAACACAAAAACAAACAGGCGAAACAGACTTAACCAAATAAGAGCTTGTTTAAGCCAGAGAGCGCTCACCCTTGGGGAGGTGGAAGGCAGAAGCCAGCACCATGTTTAAGGAGCAGCACTTCTAGCTCTCTGCAGTTTTTTTTTGTTTTGTTTTGTTTTGGTTTGGTTTTTTGATTTTTTATTGTTTTAATAACGCAACTGGCAAGGATAGTGGTCTGGTCTCCAGTAAAGTAGTGGACATTGTAATGACCCTGAATCCTGGTAGTCAGCCAAGTCAGTGCCATATCCATTTGGTATCGTTTTCTTGGAGGTGGGGCCTCGGACACCAATCCCATAAGTAACCAGACTTGTCCTTTTTGGAGTTGTTTATTTTCAGAGTTAACTCGGAGTGTAGTGTTAAGCAATACAACCTGAGCGTGAAGGATCAATACTTGTTTATGACTGTGAGTCATGCTTGGGAGACTGTCCTGCCTCAAAGGCTGTAAATGCCTGAACAACGATAGCTGCATACCACTTCTGAGCAAACCTCATCTTGTAAAGGCATCACAGGCCCACGAAGGAGATAAGCAACAAGAGGACAGCCATGGCTCCCATTCCTGCCCACTCTTTCAGATGATCCATGGCAAGGGGAACCATGATGATAATTCGGCAGCCAGTTTCGCATCTACATGTGTCGAATTTATTGTAATGATGGCCATTTGCAGCTGTACCATCAAGTCTACAAAGTCAGTAGATAAATTTCCTAAAAGATAGCTAGACAACTGTTGTGACAGATTAGTAGCTTGTGTAAAGTTTTTATACTGAATGATGGTAACACATAAACTTGGATATTTTATTTTATATCTTAATTGGGTCAGTTGCCACAAGGTATCTATTTGTTTCTGTATTAGATTCATTTCCAGTTTACAACCATTAAACATCCTTTTAGTTGAGCATCAATTGTGGATTAAGCATCCAAGGCTGTAGCCATATTTTTGGACAAGTCATTTAGCTTATAGGCTGACTGTACCGATGTGCTCATAGCCACGGCAGCCATGACTGAATCCACAACTGTAAGAGAGATAGTTGTAACTATGGCTGTTGTAATGTCAAAATCTTTTTCTGTAGCCTCTACCTCATTAGGAGTCATGTAATGTCTCTTTAGGGCTTAAACTTGAGCTACAGTAAAAGAAGCTGAAATTCCATATGTTTTTACGGACTCAGCCAAAGTCTTGATGACCTTAAAGTCTAAAGGTTCCTCATATTTATTGTCTTGGGCATCTTGGAAAACTTGATAGGCCAGACTTAAGTCATTTCCTATGGCTTTCCAGACGGAAGCCAACGCCATCTTTAGGTGCGGCACTTCACAGCTTTCTACATTTAATGTCTTCGATGTACAGGGATGAACACTCATAGTATTGAGTTTAATATAAGCAATAAGGTTCATGTAGTTAACTTGACTTTCCCAATACTCAGCCTCTTTAAATCTTTAAATCTGTTTTCCCCTTTTCCTCCTGTCATTAATCTCCTCCATTTACTCCATTCACTCAGCATTCTCAGTTTTTATATACATATATGCAGACAGTTTTCTGTGGTGATATTATGTGTATAAGCTAACAAAGTTTGTCTGAAGATCAGATAAAACTAGCCACACTATTTAGCCATAAAGGCCAGGCAGTTGTAGCACACATTATTCATTTCAGCAGCCACACTAGTTACCTGGAAAAACCAGGCAGTCATGACACACGTTAATCCCAGCACTTGGGAGACAAACAATGGATCCCTGTTAGTTCAAAGCCACCCTGGGCTACATGAGATTGAATCTCTGTAAAAGAGAAACAGAGCTCACATAAAGGTGGCCCCAATACTTTGAATCACATGTCTTCTATCTCAGCACTAAGGAGGTGGAGAGAGGAGTCATATGGGTAGGCAGAGAGAGGAATGTAAGGCAGGAGAAGACAAGAGAAAATTACAGTATGAATATTCCTAGAGATGGATGCAGTCTAGACAGGCAGTCTGAGGCTGTGGTCTGAGAAGGCAGTCTAAAGACAGGATTGTCCCTTTGGTCTCTAGTAGATAGCTGCATTGTTTCTCTGATCTTTTACCATTATCCTCCAACTGCTGACTCTGAGTTTTTAACTTTGGGAACAATTAGAATTCTTGCTACAGTTTTCCATATCTGTGAAGATGTCTATGAGCCCCAGATGAGAGCTTTATATAAGTCCCGCTTCTCATCTGAGGTTAGTAGTATTGTGTTTGAATTATCATTGTATTTACTGTAGCTAAAAATTATTTATGATAAATTTAGTAGCTTAAAATGAAATTCTAAAATAAATGTTTAGAGGAATTTTAAAATAAGTAATATGATACATAATTAAAAGTTCTGTGTTACTTTTTTGTAAAATCACTGTGTATTTTTTTATATTCATGTGAGAAAACTTAAAAAATTCAATTATAGGTTAACCAAAAAATGTATGTCTCCTGTCTCTGTTTCCTTTTCTCTGTCTCTGTCTCTGTCTCTCTCTCTCTCACCTGCCATACTCAGAGAACTTTCTTTACATTCTTATATATTACTAAATGTTTTTGCCCATTCTTTTTTATCTGTTTGATTGGGAATACAGACAAGTTCAATATCATTCTACTAGATTTTAATGCAAATGTCAAATCCTGATCCTAAAGGATTATACAATCTTGTTCTAACACCTTGAAGAAGCTTTCTATAATATAGTAAAGGGAGAAGGTAAGCTCTCATTATTTAGAAGTTGTCCGCTTTGATTTCATAAAGAATAATTCTAGCTATTGAATTTATTTTATGTGACTATATCTATTAGCTGATAAGTGTATATTGACAATATATTATTATACAAAATATATTTTGATATGTTAAAAAGAGGAATAGATGGTCAAATTAGAGTCATTTAATAATGCTGAAATATCATTTACAAACACATATTCATATATATATATGTTTTAATTAATAGATATATTGACACAAAATAAGGTAATCAGGTCTTCACATCATAAATTTAAAAACTTCTTAAAATATTTTCTCAAATGCTTTGGTTTTTATTATAACAGCTTAAATTCATAGACATTCTTTTAAAATGATTATTAAGCATCATAATTTTTCATAAATTTTCACATTTCATCATCATATCAACACAGCTCTCTCATCCTCCAAATCTTGGCAATACATAACTCTTTCAACTTTATTTTCTGTCTCTCTCTGTATTTGTCTTTCTTTTCTCCTTCTCTCTCTCAAAACATCTTAAGACAAATTAGTTCTCTGTATATGTGCATTGATATGAGTGATCGTCTGGCGTGTGGGTATCCTACCATATCCATTTCCTGAAATAAATGTTTTCTCTCCTCTAAGAAACAAATGCCAATATTTGCTCAGCAAATCATGGGGGATTTGGAACACAGTTCCCTATGCATGCTGGGATCTTTTAAAAACTGCCTTGATTTGTGCTGTCTCATTCAAGTAATTATGGCTGCTGTGAAATCACACTTGCAACAGCCTTATCAATTCCCAGGAACAGCATTTATAGCACTCCTCTCCATTCTTAGGCTCTTTTCTTCTTTCTACCATAACTTCCATGATATTCCCTTAGTGTATACTGATGTCCCACCCTTGAGTTACAGACACACAGACCCATATTCTCATCACAGTGAACATTTATGAATAACTTCCTTCAGAAACTTCCATAAGAAGTTTCTCTTAACATGACTTTGAAAAGATCAACATATAGATATAAAATATATTTAATCTATGTAGATAAACATGCTGATTTTTCAACTTATCCAAAGATAAGATAAAATTAATCAACAAACATGTAAACATATTCTTATTTGAGCTATTTCCCAGAATAGATATATAAACAAGAAGTGCTAGAATTGTGTACTCAAAAAAGAAAAAAAAAGGAAAATAGAAGATATTTTACAAGTAGAAGAACTCGACTTAAATGAATTTCCTTACTGATCATAATAAAAAGAACACAGAAGGAATGCATAGATGTACATATGTCTCTTTATGCATATTATAAATATTATAGTCAGGATGGTGCTTAGGTGATGAAACGCATTTTCAAATAAAATGATGTTCAAAATCTGAAAACACAGTGGAATGAAAGTCACAACAAATGGAAATTAAATTTAAAATATATAACAAAATATTACGTATTTAAAAGATATACTTTATAATTACATTTTATTTATGTGTTCTTTAAGAATTTTGTACAAGTACATGATATATTATGACCCTCAACTTCCTTTTTTTTCGAATGCTCCTGGAAATCCCTTCCCATCTCACTGTCAAAACTGTTTTCTTTAATTTTAAACACACTGTGTACAATCAGAGATCATGCTTCTGAATACATGTGTGCTTACATTTTTGATATATTGGCATTGTATGTGACATGTGATTATAAAAATTACTGACATGCTTCCTGTATTACAAAATAAAACATATGAGCTTACAAGCAATCGTATCCTCTAGTACAGCCCCATATACATAAACTCAGTATTGTATTTGATAAAAGAAATAAATTAGAAGTTGTCATTTCAGTAAACTTATTAGATTACTAGAAACCATATGGGAATTATTATTGTTTCCATAAATTTCAGTTTACTTTTGTGTTTCTGTTATAATCAACAATTTTAAATTTTAGGTTTACCATCTGTGTTGCCTGTGGAGAAGCACAATTCAAAAAGAAATGAAAAGTTATAAAATCAAATAACCTATATAGTTTATGTTAACACTCTAAATTTAATAAAATAACAGCAATAAAATTAGATGTTCCACACCCACAGAAATTAAAAGATAATGCAAGAGAAATTGTTACTGGTAAATATATCTAAATTTGAGCTAACACACTAGTATACAAGTTAATGTGAAATTACAGTGGGCACATTCAGAGTTTCAGCATTGCTTCCTATCTAGTTTCTGAGTCTTTTAAGTTTTGTTTTTTTTTTATTTGAATGTGTTATGGTGTATTATGTATCAGCGTATGTGTATGCCTGGAATTACCTTTGATGTGTGTGGCTTCTAGCTAGTGGGGCAAGGTTTTCCTTTTTTACTGCTGTGCTGCATAGTGCAGGCTTAAAAGACTTGTGATGGCCTTACACCAAATGACTTCACAGATTTTGATGATCCCTCCTGGAAGGACTCACACTCCCTGTGGAGTGGATGGGAAATAGGATGGGAAGGGGCTCAGATGGGGCATGGGAGAATGGGAGGATGGGGGAATTTGGATTTATATGAAAAATAATAATAGAAGTAATATTAATAATAATAATAAATGACTTGTGATTCTTCAAGAGTCTAGTGACTCTGCCTTCTATCTCACCATTGAGGTGCTCAAATTATAGTCTCCCCTCCATCTTTCTTTTAAATGGTTCAGACCTCAGGTTGTCAGATATTGGTAACAAGTATTTCTACCTGGTGAGCTGTATGCCTGACATTAAGATTCTGTTTAATTTTGATTACCAATGTATACATGTATGATTGTAACATTTATTAATACATCAGCTTTATTAAATTACATAATTCATGATCAGCATACATTGAGCCCCTTAGAAGTTTAAGTATGACTTCATAAATTAAGGTACTGTACGATTTCAGATTCTCGAGCTGTAGATCATTGGATTCAATCAACCATGGGTTTTGAGGTTATAGCTCATTGGAAAATATTGCTTCCAATGTATCATGATGTCTTGAGTTTAGATGTCCAGAATTCTCATACAGATAGCTGTGGCAAAATCAGAGGCAGAGATAGGAGAAAACCAGGAAGCCCATTAGCCAGATTTAAAAGGAGCAAACAATGAGTGATCTCACTGCAAATATGTGGGAATATAAGAATATCTAACACTCAATTAAATTAAATCAAAAAAAAAATTAACTTGGTGTAAACTCAGGGTTATGGTAATTATTCTGTCAAATTCCAGATATGCTTCTAAGACAGTAAAAAGTCGAGAAGGTCTCTGATAAAAAGAGGAAACAAACGAACAAACAAATTACCACACATAGTTCCCAGTTTCATCAATAACAAAGCTGCTGAATAAGTTTTAATTTCTAGTTATATGGAACATTCTACGTTATATATTTTATAAGTACTATAAAATATTTTTATCAGTGTTTCAGTTCTATACTTTTAGATAACAAATGTGTAAGCACATGCATACATGCACTTGTACCATGTGCACGCCTGCAGATGTTAGAAGAGAGTATTAGATCTACTAGAACTAGAGTTGCATGTAATTTTTAGGTGTTCCCTGCAAGTGTAGCACATACTCTAGACTTTTCAGCCACCTCTGTAGTGCTTGCAAAATTCCAGTTTTAAAAGTTAATTTTCATGTAATGTTTTAACATTTTACTGAAACTATTACATGTGATTAAACAAGTGAGCCTTGGACACATAACTGACTATACTTTAGTGTATGAAAAAACATTCTAAAAACAATGGTTATGCTTTCTATTTGTATTCAAGTATCTCACATGAAAAACACAAACATGTCTTTTTTTTCCTTACAATTAGAGCACCAAAATGAAATATAGTCAGTGAAATGAGATGCATGATTTACAGTGTACATTATTTTACACCTAAATTTTAGAGAGTATTTCTGAGATTTGATTGTGCTGAATAGAGCAGCAGTTGGTTCATTTATTTGGATGAGTATTTTTCTTTACATAAATATTCTATAATTAGTTTTCATGAACGATTGCTTGCCAATTGACAAATATATATATGTATATATACATACATACACAACACACACACACACACACACACACACACACACATACATACATATATATATATATATATATATATATATATATATATATATATATTTCCTGGTCCCGTAGATCTAAAAATACTTTTCTTGGAAATATCAGCTTATATATATATAGGAACAAATTTCTAGGACATTTATTTAATGACATTACTAAACAATAAGTTATGATAATTTATATGGGATTTTATCAGTCTTATAGAATATGATGGCTTCTTCTGTGTCTACCACTATGATACTGTACTGCTACCTAGATGGACTTCTGTTGCATCTTGGCACTTAGAAGGCACTACTGCACAAATGTAGAATACTATGAAGAGATGGCACATTTTATAACATTGAACCACGTGTATCGCTGTGTTTAGAACTACGCACAAGACTTAAAGTCTTCCCCAAATTGGCTATTTGAAATCAAGGTACACAGATTTCATAACTAGATAAATGCCAGCACCTGTTCTCTGCAGCTGCACATTCAAACAGGCTAACAGTCTGGCAAATTTCCTTTTGGCAGAAGTACTCAAACTGAATTTTCACCAAGCAAAACTATTGAAAGAAAATCAATGGGGAATACATACTAAGAAATATTCATCAATTATAGCATAGAAGATTGTTGGAAGACAGCTTCCTTATCCTTCCCCAAGTGCTTTCTGCTGTCTCTGATCTTCTACAGAACAATTAAAAAGTTCTTGTTAAATAAGTACTGCAAAATTAATTCTACATTTATTAATATGCACTATAGTTCTGATAGCTAATGCTTAGAAGAAGATAAAATTCTCTAAGTTGGTTCTCAGTTTCCTGTTTCCCAATGACCAATGAAGGGTCAGGGGAAACATAAGCAATGTATAATTTTAGTACTATACTGCACGTAAATTGCTGTATTTAGATGTTCTGAATACTCAGCTGGCATAGGGTATGCTGAGCCGGCTTTTTACAATGTAAAGCTTATTTTATCTTTTCTTCCCATTTACATGCCATGAAAGAAGGAAATTTAGTGTCTGATACTTTCAATAGATATATATGACATAAAATGCTCATTTTTCTAAGAAAGCTTGATGTTGATTAATTAATAATTCTCTAGTAATATTGTCATACACTGGACACCACTTACTGTTAAGGAAGAATTTATGTAAGTGAATTATAAAATCAGGTGAACATTCTTCATACTTGCTTTCATATTGCTTATATATAATCAGAGACAAAGACAGTAGTGATAAGTAGGAGGACTTTATTGGTAATATAAATTTGGGTGAGTAGATAAGGAATAATATAGTAAATTTAGATGTAAAATTTGTCATTTATAAGATTTTAAAATAAATGCTGACTTAAAATAGTTGTTCTAATTTTGCATGCTTATAACTCCTATGGTAAATCTTTGTAGGACATATGTCTGAAAGTGAAAAGTCATGTTAAGTAAATCGGTTGTCTTGGCAGAAGATGATCTTTCTATAATGTGATCTCTATAACATAGAGACAGGTTTTGCTTAGCTTTAAAAGAGTTGATATTAAAAGTTTATTGGTAAAAGATCACTAGTCACTATTTGATGTCAGGACTATACAGACCCCAATATCAATGAGACCAAAATACAAGAAATTTTGAATAAAAGTATAACCAACTTTTAAAGAGTTTTGTACTCTTTGTGCTATAATGCTCACTGTCTATATGTAATTTCCTTTCACATAAAAAGCATTTATCAATATTTCCTTAGTGAGAAACAATTTAAACAGCTCATATTATTCTAAAGCATTGGCTCACTAATCTTTGCTATCAATTGGTCTTCTTTGCCCTGGCTGTATTTTCATCAACTGCACATTTAATAACTAAAGTAAAGGTTTGACAGTTACAATGATGTCATGGAGAGATGCTGCTAATTCCAGATGACAAGTCAGAAAGCATTTTATGTGCTATTTTTATCTCTTGATGATGTATCTATATCTTGGATCATTACATTCTGCCACCAGAAGACATTTTTGGCTTTTTCATGCATCCCCAATGAAGACAATTAAAATACTTGATATATATCACATAAATGGGATCGTTTTTTAATTGTTTATTGTTTGCTGCCATAGTGATCACTTATATTAAATGAGCCTTGAAGTAAAACTAGCTTGATGTTCTGTTTTTAATTTCTCTGTTTAGGTGATACTGACTGTTGTTGAGGGTTCAACTGAGAAATCATAAGATGATTGGTAATTAAATGGGGTTTATAAACAGAAATATTTCAAGTAGCAAGCTGTACAAAAATTTCAGAAGTAGATCTGTAAGTGATCTAAGATAAACATGTAGTTTTCTGTTATTATACAATGAATTGATTTTCACTTATTTAAAATTTTGTTTCTCAAATCGCAGATCATGCTGAAATGTTTACAAGTGTTATTTCGCTAACTGAACAGAGAAACACATATTTAGGGACAAATGACCTTGGTTTTGACACATGATAAATGATGTAATTGTTTGACAATTACAAAGAATCTCACAATATAAACACTAAGTTGCTTGCTACACTTTAATTGCAAATCTATATTACTCAGGAAAGTCAGACTATCAGATTTCCACCTAAAAATATTACTCAGTTTGTGGGTAGGTCATTAATGACTCTAAAGACACTCTGTAATTTAAATTGCAAAGTGAAACAAAACAAATTTAGACTTATCTACTTTGTTTATTTGTTTGTAATCTTCTTTTTTGGGGATTTTGAAATTGATTTCAATTCAATAACGTTACTTAACTTAAGGGTTTTACCTTGTTAATCACCTGCTAAGAAAGATATAGGACTGATCTTCATCATTCCTTCTTTACTCATTTAGGACAACATCACAACTATAAACATCTTTCAACCAAATGTGAGTACTGTCAGATTCAAAAAATCCAAACAACCAAACAAACAAACAAAGCAGGATTAAATTTAAACTACATGATCAAGTTAAATGGGTAATCATCAGGAATATGCTACCAGGAGGAATGTTATTTACCTTACTCAACTATGAACCCTGTGAGCTAAAATAACAATTGCTTTGCAGATTAAGTGCACTGGTACAATAATGATAGCAATTGGATTTAAGACCCACTTCACAAGATGAAGTCTGTGACTGAAATTGTTAATACAGAAAAAAAATGTGTAGATAGATAAATCATAGGCCCTTATTTGAGAAGTTCCTGTTATTATGCTAATGGAAACAGTATGGAAGTGACACACAATGATTTTTTTTGTTTACCTAAAAATTAGTGGATGCCTCAGGATACATCAGGCAAAATTCTTTATGCACTATATCGTAATAAATACAGAGACCCACTGTTGCTTAATATACAGAGAATAAGAGACTACACAGTGTTCAGTTCCATGGATATTTCACACTCAACCCTCCCAAAGCTCATATCATAAAAATATCATAAAAATCAGAGGAGGTAAATTACTAAGTAAAAGTAATGTTTGCTGGATGTAGCAAAGCAGTGGAATCTAGGGAGTTAATACTGGTATGACTGCAAACACATGACTTTCACAGAGTCAAACCAGACAGAGTCATGCCATGGAAGAGGATGGCATCCTCTAAGTTCTGCATAGGTTTAGGTACTATTAGAAATTCATAGGTGATCAAAGATGAAGAGCTGGTTTTCTTTATGTATATATGGTCCCTGGTGAGCTAATGCTCCTGTGGATAACTTCTAGTGTATTAATTGTGTCAAATGAAAGACATTAATAATAGAACCCTGGATATCAGAAGATACATATATGAAAGATCCATATATATGTTTTTATATTTACTTTACAAATATAGGATTAAATTTAAAAGAGATAATTCTTGAATGATTTTTAAGTTAAGCATAACAGTATATGAACTGTTAAATACATGAATAAATAAAAACTATGTTCTGTATAAATAGGAGGATTTCACATAGTTGTTTCCATGTTCACATATATGTAGACATGACCTCTTTTTTTAAATAAGTAAACACAAAATCTAATAAATATCACTTAATTTTCTTCTCTAGTGTGATTTGGTACAGCAAACATAAACAACATTCTATGCCAAATTTCAATGCACATAATATTTTGTCATTTATTTAGTAATGCCCTTTTAAAATTTTTATTTTTTGTTTAAAAATGTGGAGCTGAGGGACTATGTATGTCCCTCATGCGGTCCTCCTTGTTTCCCAACTTCTCTGGCAGTATGGATTATAGGCTGTTGATACTTTGCTCTATGTCTAAAATCCATATATGAGTGAGTACATACCATATTTGTCTTTTTGAGACTGAGTTATCTCACAGGATGTTTTTTTTTTTCTAGTGCCATCTATTTGACTGCACATTTCAAGATCCCATTGATTTTTTTCCAATGAGTAGTACTTCACTGTGTAAATGTACCACATTTTCTTTATCCATTCTTCAGTAGAAGGACATCTAGGTTGCTTCCAGTTTCTGGCTATTACAAATAATGCTTCCATGAGCATAGTTGAACAAATGTTATTTTATGAGTGTGAATACTTTGAGTATATGCCTAAGAGTGGGATTGCTGGATCTTGTGGTAGACTGATTCACATTTTCCTGATGAACTGCCATACTGCTTTTCAAAGTGGCTGTACAAGTTTGTAATATCACCAGCCGTGGAGAGGTGTACTCCATACTTCACATCCTCTCCAGCATAAACTGTAATTGTTGGTTTTGATTTTAGCCATTCTGAATAGGAGTAAGATGATATCACAGAGTTGTCTGGGTTTGCATTTCCCTGATGGCAAAGGATGTTGAGCACTTTCTTAAGTGTCTTTCAGCAATTTCATATCCCTCTATTGAGAATTCTCTATTTAGTCCTGTATCCCACTTTTTTATTAGATTACTTGATCTTTTGGTGACTAGCTTCTTGAGTTCTTTATATATATATATGTATATATATATATATATGTATATGACATATAACATATATATATATATATATATATATGTCACAAATCATCCCTCTGTCAGATGTGGGGTTGAATAAATTATTTTCCCACTCTGTGGGCTGCCGTTTTGTCTTGCTGACTGTGTCCTTTGATTTACAGAAGTTTCTCAGTTTCAGGAGGTCCCATTAATTGTCAATCATAGAATCTGTGCAACTGGTATTATTATCAAGACACAGTCTCCTGTACCATTTGTTAAAGGGTACCTCCCACTTTCTCTTCTAAGAGATTCAGTGTGGTTGGATTTATGTTGAAGTCTTTGATCCATTTGGACTTAAGTTTTGTGTGTGGCTATACATATGGATCTATCTGCATCTTCTAAACACCAGCATCTAGTTGTGCCAGCACCATTTGCTGAAGATGATTTCTTTTATTCCATTGAATAATTATAGCTGCTTTGTCAAAAATCAGGTTTTCATATGTGTTTGGGCTAATATCAGTGTTTTCAATTTGATTCCATTGATCTACTATTTTTGTCCCACTTCCAAGCTCTTTTCAGGACTATACTTATATAGTAGATCTTGAAATCAGAGAAGTTTCTTTACTGTACAGGTTTTAGTACTCTGGAAGTTTCCTCACTGTACAGGGTTGTTTTGGCTATCCTGTGTCTTTTATTTTTCCATATAAAGTTGAGTATTGTTCTTTCATGGTATAGGAAGAATCATGCTTGGATTTTGATTGCTATTATATTGAATCTGTAGATTACTTTTGGAAAGATTGCAATTTTTACTGTGATTATCCTGCCTATTCATGGACATGGAAGTTTTTTTTTCAATTTCTGGTATCCTCTTTAATTTCTTTCTTGAGGTACTCAAAGGTTCAAAGGCGTTGCTATACAGGTCTTTCACTTTTTTAAGTAGCATTACCCCAAGATGTATTATGTTCATTGTGGCTATTGTAAATGGTGATATTTCTCTGATTTCTTTCTTATCCCCTTATCGTCTGTATATAGTAGGGTTACTAATTTTTTGTTATTTTTGTTGTTAATTGCATATCCTGGCTGGCAGATATGTGATTATCAGCTATAGGACTTCCTTGGTAGAAATTTTCAGGTCATTTATGTAAACTATCAAATCATCTAATAGTAAAAGTTTGACTTCTTCCTTTCCAATTGTATCCCCTTTATATACATGGTCCCTTACATAATGGGAAAGGAATAAGATATCATGATCAAATTGAGAGCAGGGTGGGGGATGGATGGAGGGAAGAAGTTAGGAGAATGAGAAAGGGAGAAAAGAACATCAGGGAGCAGTAAAATAGAGTCAGGGGAAAGAATATATATATATATATATATATATATATATATATATATATATGTATATATATATATCCATTATAGGTTTACACTAGTAAAATGTCCAGTGACCTACAAGGATAACTAAGCAATCATGAAGAGGACACCTTAAATGCCCTTCCCTGATAATGAGACTGATGACTACCTAATATGCAATCCTAGAACCCTCATTGGACAGCTGATGGAAGCAGAAACAGACACCCACATCTTAACACTGGGCCAATCTCCTGGAATCCAGTTGTAAAGAGACAGAATTGAAGAGCAAAGGGGTCACCACCAGGCTGGAGAAACCCACAGGAATAGCTGAACTGAACAAGGAGGAGTTCATGGACCCCAGACTCCTAGCTGGGAAACCAGCATAAGATGTTCCCAGACCTCCTGAATATGGGTTTCAGTTAGGAGGGCTCAGAAATGTAAGGTACCTCTGACAGAAGAAGTAGAAATCTCTAGCGCAGGAATGAACTTCAGGAGCCCATTCATCATGGAGGGGTACTTCCTTAGCCTAGTGACATGGGGTATGGTGGGGGAGCAGGCACTACTACAAATGATTTGACAGACTTTGATCATTCCTCCTTGAAGGTCTCTCTCTCCCTGGAGAATAGATAGGGGATAGGTTGGGGAGGTCTGTAGGTGTCGTTTGAGGATGGCAGTTGGAGGGAACTGGAATCGATATATAAAATATAAAAAAATATTAAAAATAACTAAAAGAGAAAATTATGAAGTAAAAATCATAAAAAAAATTCACAATGTGTTGCTAGTAAAAATACAGATATGAGTTGAGATGTTTCTATTAGCAATAATATATCCTTGAGGGTAGGGTTCACTCAAAGCTAGACAGTTAAATTAAGGAAGTTTGTCATCAAATTAATTTTTGGAATGATACATTATTCATGCAATACAATTTAAAAGGTTTTAATATTTCAGTTTTTTTAAAAAGAGAAATATTTAATAATTCAATAAATATCCAGCTAGAGTAACAATGTCCCATGTTTACATATTGGAAAACTACCCATCAATGTGGAGAGTAAGTCTATGAATACAAAGTATAAATAAAGAAATCACAATGTATTTCTATCAAATTCAAGGTACAATGCACATTATGCAAAGTATACACAGCTGCAAATAGTGGAAGAAATTTAGTCTATACCTTAAATAGTAATTTAATGAAAACGGGTGATAATTTATTACTTTATTCTTACTGAATATTAATGTGTACTAAATACAAGTAGAAATACACAGCAAATTAAAAAGTAAATTATTTTATGAAATGAATGATAGTTCATAACAGATGAATACCATATTTAAATGTGAAGCACCAAAAAAGTGTTTCTCCAGAGGACATATTACATGCTATGCCTGTAGAATTCCACTCTGAAATCATACTCAACATTATTCTTCTGATACTAGCCAGTGTAGATGGAAAATAAAAAAGTATATAACAGGAAAGAAGTAAAGACAAAATTTTATGTTGACATATGTAATGATTCAATAAGTAGAAAATAAGAATATACTGTTAGGACTGATAAACAACATCGTATCTGCAAAGCCTGATACTAACTATAGAATTTAATTTAATTTCTATACATTATCAATAAACTATATTAGGAAGTTGTTAAAGAAAGAGTAACAATTTATAGCAAAGAAGGTAAATTATAGTTGTAAATTAAAATAATTTAAAAGCTAATATTCTCAAAATGACATAAATGTTTTTGTAGTAAATTGAACTTTTAAAATTATGTCTCAGAGTACCTATTTAGAAAATTAATGTGAAGATAAGAAGTGCCCCAACTGTCATACATTTTCACAGATATCCTTATGAAATTTTTAACTGTTAATATATTTGTTGTGTTATGATCTCATTGTAATTTTTATCTTCTTTCTTGGCACTGTTTAATTACAATAATCTTTACCAAGAAATGTTCTGCAACAAAAGCTGATGTATATGTAGAAAATTGAATTTCTGGCATAACAAAGAAGAAACTTAGTAGGATACTGTGATGCAATAGAACAAAAATGATAGTTAAGAAGTTCATATTTTACAATACTGTTCTCTAGTTTGCTGATTCATGAAATATGGCATGATAAAAAGGTGATATACAAGCAGACAATGACATCTAGGAATTATTCCTCTAGAAATGGCCATTAATTTCTTGTCATGTGCATATCATCTAAAATTGCTTCTCATTCTGTTTTCTGCTTAGTATTATGGAGGATTTTTCAAATAAAATATTTTAAAATAATACTAAATAACTAAGTTGGTACTTATGTATTTAATGTCTTAATTTTAATAAATGTTCTTTTATTATCCTTTACTTTTGAACCACTTGATCTTTTTTTCTTCTATCATATACAGGCTTCATTTTCTGGGGATTTTCATGTTTTTGTTATATTATATACTTTAATTGATCTAAGAAATTTATGGAACATATGAAGCAACAATTTTATATAAGATGGGAGTAAATATATATATATATACATATATATGTATATATATATATATATATTCTACTAATCTCAAATGACTTCAAGATTATGCATGTAATGAGCATTGCTTTTTAGTTCAGTTTTCAATTCTTATAAAATGATTATTAATTTTGATATGGATATATAGCTGTTTAAATGACCAAAGCATTACAATTGTCTCATGCACATAAACCTATACATAATAACTTACTTGCTACAAAGTTTTTGAAACATCAATTACATTTTTATATTTTAACAAATTGCTTGGAGAAGAAAATTCAAAGTGTTATTAGAATGATTGAATTGTTTAGTGTTACTGAATTTATCTTGTTTGAAACATGACCTCATTAGTGACTTTTCATGATTTTTTTTTTACTGTATCACTATTTTCTTAAAATATTTTGGCAATCCTTCATGTTAAAAATAACTGTAAATGCCAGGAGTTGGTGGCATATGCCTATAATCCCATCACTTAGGAGGCAGAAGCAGGCTGATCTCTCATATGAGTGAGTTCAAGGCCAGCCTGGTCTACATATAAAGTTCCAAGACAGTCTACTAAACAATACAGAGAATCTCTGTCTTGAAAAACAAAACAAAATAAAACAAAGAAAAAACCTGTAACTGTGAGAGTAAAACTAAAATTATTTTCTCCTAACAAATGCTTTCATCTCAGAAGGCCTGAGAAGTCCATCAGACACAGTGCACCAGAAGACAGTATGCCTTCAATATTGCAAAGATTGAGAATGAGAAGGAGCCTAAGTCCTGTGCTGCCTCTTCAGCCACCCCACAGTGCCACTGATGGCACACTGGGTATTTTGCAGTGTGTAGCTCCATGCTGAAGTTTTATGTATTTGCAATGTTCTGAACATTAGGAAGAAATATTTGAGCCCGTGTGTGTTTGTGTGTGTGTGTCTGTATGTGTGTGTGTGTGTGTGTGTAAATTTATAACAATAAAATCAGGTTTCTTTTTTTTTTCATTGAACTTATTTTTCTTGTAGTAACCTGAGAACACAATAATTGCTTATTTTACGGTATAGTGTGATGTTTGATATCTACATATCATGTAAACACTCTTTTGTGTAGCACAATTGTAGTCTAGCAAAATATTAGCAGTGTCCCCCTAGTCACTGTTTCCACTCTCTTCCCAGTCTTCAGGACCACCTTTACACTGTAATCTTCTATGAAATCACCTAACACGATAATCTTATCCTGGGCTTAGCTTATTCCTCTTGATATAATGACTATCAGCTCAGCCATTTTGGACAATGGCTGGATCGCATTACTTTTATGTTTGACTATTATTTCCTTGTGAGCTTTATCTAACCATATATTTATGGGCACTTACTTTTTTTAGTGTCTTAATAAATGTTAGAAAACAAACGTCTCTTCAGCAATTTTTATGCAACCTCTGAATTAGTAAAAATCAGAAAATTGTTGTGGCTAATAACCATTTTACAAAGGAAAATAGATAGTATTTCTGATTAATCTATATTTCCAGTTTTTATTATCTCTCCTCACTAAATCTCAGTAATCTCAGAAAACAGGAAAATATAAGATACATTTGGCAAGAATGCAGTTAGAATAAATCTATCTCCATTAATGTTTCTTCTCATAGTCTCTGGTCCCATATAAAAGCTCACTGCTTATTCTGCATCACTGCTTATACAAGCCCCTCTAATTGCTCTAATAAATTACACTTTTCATTACCAAGTTTCCCTGTAAATAAGTTTCACTGAACTAATTCTTTGAAGTGGCAATTAAAATTCCATTTTATAGCAAACTACATGGTGAGAAGTATTCTTTATATTTTGTTTATAAATCTGTAAAAAATAGAAAAGAACATTTACCATGATGAAAATTAATAAGTTTAGTGGCTAAATACTTTGTCAGTTGTAACTCACTAAATCCCTGAAAATATATTTTCAGTAAAAATTTATTAAAAGTCTAAATTTTAATCTCAGAATAAATTGAATAATTCTTATGGCATAGAAACTTAAATTTCAATCTTTCCAAGCAATTAATTAAATAGGAACAAAACATGTTTTTGTCTCTTTTTCTATGATGTAGGATATTTAAGATAGAATTTGTTAGAATTATAGGATATTCTTACAAGTTTTTGACAATTTTTTAAATTATCATTACAGTATTCAGTATCTCTTAGGGATTATAGCAATTATATCCAGAATGAAATGTTAAAATAAAAGGAATAGGCTGAACAATTTTTCAAAAATATTTTAAATATCAGTTACATTAAATGCAGGTCAGTGACACACACATGTCAGATGTGCAAATTCCCATGCATTCCCAGCAAGTGACCATGCAATGTATGTAAATTTCATATACCACCAACTTTATTCTTTCTTAGACCCTGAATACATCCAGGAAAAGGGGGCAGAAACTGGTAGCAGATGTGGGGAAGGTTCTTGTGAAGCACAACACTCCAGAAGACACTAGATATGATAAAATCATGAACACATAGAAGCTATGGCTATCTTCACACACAGACATACATCCTAAAGAAGGAGACAGGTTGGGAAGAAAAGCATTTGTAGCAAGAAGTGGATGGTAAAAGATAATGGGGAGTAGATAGCCCACACAGCTACAATGACTTTTAGTTCCATTATTCGATGATCATATGAATAGATATGCTGGAAACCCAGAAAGGATCTTAACCTATGAATTTCCTATAAACATTGTAGGGGTTCTTTCCATTTGCAATAGCTTCCAGTTGTGTTTCATAATCTAAGGATAAAATTGTATTTAGAGATTTTCTAATATGAGAGAATTCATCTTCTTAAATTTCTGTGACTTTTAGGTAATAACACAGATTTCTATACAATAATAACCAATTAATACCACTGTGCATCATACAAAAAATAAATTCATTCATGATAAAGTGATTTGCATAAATTGCTATAGTTCATAAAGTTAGTTTCTCTTCTGAAGTAAAAATACAGATGTTCTGGGGTATGTCTTTGGTCAGTAAAAGGGCATATTTCTAGCATGTGTTAGATTTGTGGGTTAAATGCTAAATGAAGAAGAAAGTTAAGGCCTTGCACAGTTTTTAACTGAAGTGATATGGCAAAGGAAGTAAATACATCTTAACGTCATTTAAAATCAGACAATATACTATATTCCATCTAATGCTTGAAAACTAGGAAATGGCAAAATGGCTTTTGTTTAAAAGAAGTAAGAATGGAGTTGAAGTGATTGCTTAGTGCTTGAAAGAACATTTAGTCTTACTGAAGTCCTAAATCTAAGCATCATCATACACATGCTGGCTCATAAACATATGTATGTCTAGTTCCTTTTCTGAGATCCTCCATATACACCAGGCAAATAAATAACATGAAAAAACAATAATAAACACAAAACAAATAAAAATGATTAAATTACATCATTATGTCTACCCAAATGTTTGGGGTTCACTCTACTCTTTCCTTCTCAGTCTTCAAATTTAACCCATTAAAGTCTAATATCTTCTCATGGTATTAGAGAGAATATCTTATCTTTTAATAGTTTATTTTAAAAAGTATTAGGTTAAGTGACCTACTAAAATCTCATCAGTTTCATTGCAAATCAATGATGAATTAATGATTTTATCCATGGTATTCTGTTTTTACAGAGCCGTATTTTATTGAACCATAGATAGATGTGTATTTCAAAGGAAACAAACAAGAAGAATAATATCAACTTTAAAATAACATACACATAGCTTCTGAGCAGAAATATGAACCATATGTATGAAAATTTGTGTCCTAAGCTATTTCATAATTTAATCTTATCCCATTATCATCATTATTTTGCATTCTTTTAGGACTGGCATAAATATTATATTACAAATGAACAATTATGATGATGAGGGTGTAAAAGAGTAACCCAGTCCCAACTCTGAGAGCCTTTCTTGGCTAAAAATTATGGCCATTTCAGTCACTGTATTCTCCTTTACTAGGAGCCCTCACTGTATCGCCTGATAAAGTAATGACTACTGCTCCCAGAGAAATAATTAGGCTACAGAAGGGGCCACACCTCCCTACTGATACTAATGTCCATTCTTCCCAATCTCACCCTGAGCTCTGTATTAGAAAATTTTCTATCACGTCCCTTTCCTGATTTACCCCATTCCCAGTGGATCACAAAAAATCTTCCCCAACCTTTCTTCCCTCAAATCAATCTCTACCAGCCTTCAAGACCGGCAGGGATTCCCTTTGAAGACACCAGCTGAGAGGGACAACAACATAAAGCCTTCACACAAGTTTTTACAATTCACACTTCTTATCACTTGTTTTGGGCATGTTTTTTCTCAAGATCCTACAATCATTCAATGTTAAAGAAATCAAGGGCTTCAATCTATGATCCATACACATGGGGGTGGGGTCGGTAAATGTGGTGTTTGAGTTTTAGATAATATGTGTCTTATTCAGTACATTTTTTTCCTTAATTCCATCATTTTTATACAAAATTCATGATTTAATTTGTGTCTATAGCTAAAAAATCATTGTAAAAATGTACATTTTCATTATTCATTCATCAATGGATACACACTGATATTGATTCACTCTTATGGCTCTTTTGAATAGAGCAATGATGATCATAGGCATGCAAGTGTCTCAATAGTGGGATGAAGAGTTCCTTGGGTATCTGTCCTGAAGTTGTATAGCTGTGTCTTATGTTCTATTTTTAATTTTCAGAGAGACCTTCAGACTCATTTCCATGGTGACTTTAGCAGTTTACACTCCTAACAATGATGTGTGTGTTCTCTCCTTGACATCCACCCCATAACTTATGAGCATTTATCATTATGGTGGTCCTTTGAAAAGGATGAGGAAAGAGTTGATACATATGGAGTCTGATAGACCTCCATGGACTTTTATTTATTTATTTTATTTTATTTAAATAACAATTTTTCAGTCATTTTAAAAAACAATAGCAGTTTCCATTCACTCCTCTCCTCCAGGTCTTAGAGCACCCCTAAACTCTCATGCTACCCCAATTTTCTATCTCTGCTTTCACTCATTCTCTGTCTCTATTCAGAAAGGGGCAGACCTCCATGGGCTTGAACAAAGCATAGCACAAAATGTTGTGGCTGGACCAACTACACTCTTTGCCTCAAGTCCAAGCATGGTAATCCAGCCTAGGGAACAGGTTTCCCAAGCCAGCTAAGCACCAGGGACAGGTTCTGATCTCAGTGCTAAGGATTTTTACAGGTGTGCAGGAGGGTCCAGGTTGGTTCCAAAGGGGCTCCCTAGCTGTTGGTCAATAGTCCATGATCTCTTATGAGCTCAGGTCATCTGTCTCTGTGGGTACACTGTCATGACACCCGACTCACATAGTCTCACTTCTCTTTCATCAGCAAGACTCCCAAAAGATCAGCCCAGTGCTTGGGTGTGGATCTCTGCATGTTTTTCTATCAGTTTATTGGATAGAGTATCTCTTATGACAAATAGTCACTAATCTGATGAGAGTAGATGGCCAGTTCAAGTGCCTTCTTCATTCTTTCTAGTAGTTGTAGCTAGTATTATTCTTTTGTATTCCTGAGGGTTTTCCTTGTGCAAGGCTTCTCCCTAATCCTAAAATCCCTCCCACCAAAATCAAGATGTCTCTTTCATAACCCTTCCCCTTATTCATGCTCCATTCTGCCTCCTACTCTCAGCCTAATTAACCAGCTTCCTCAAGTTCCAATCCATCTACCCTCCCTCTCCCAATCCCAGGTTAGCCTGGAGATCTTTTTAATTTCCGTTTGCAGTGAAGTCTATGCATCCTTCTTTGAGCTCTCCTTGTTTTCTAGCCTCTGTGGGGCTGTGGAATGTAGGTTGATTATCCATTTTTCCCAAACATCCCCTTATTAGTGAGTAATACAGTGTGAGTAATAAAATGTTTGGGTCTGGGTTACCTCACTCAGAATTTTTTTTTCTAGTTTCATCCATTTGTTGGCAAACTTCATAATTTCACTGATTTATATAACTAAATAATACTCAAATTTGAAAATGGCCCACATTATTTTTTATCCATTCTTCAGGTGAGGAGAATATAGGTTGTTTTCAGGTTTTGCTATTAGAAATGATAATACTATGAACATAGTTGAGCAAGTGTATGTGTGAACCTCATTTATGTATATGCCTAAAAGTAGTATTGCTGAGTCTTGAGGTACATTGATTCCCAATACTCTGAGAAAGAACAATATTGATTTCCAAAGCAGCTGTACAATTTTGCACTCCCACCAGCAGTGGAGGACTATTTCTCCTATTCCAAATCATGTTCATCATAAACTGTCATCAATGTTTTTGTAGCAATTCTGACATGTGTAAGATAGTATCTTTTCATTTGTATTTCTCTGATGACAAAGAGCTCATAATTTTCTATAAGGAAATTAAAATTAAGTTCCTCATTCTTGGTAATGCAATTTAAAATAGAATAGTAACTGCTCTTGATTTTAATGACACTAGTGTGTGTATATACATGCAAGCTGCACCCTTGTGATGTAAGAGTGTATCTGTCTCTGCACATGGACACAGAGGTGCCTAAAAGAACTCACATGCCTTCTATTGTTTTCTGACTTAGGTCTCACTCTGATCCAGAAGCTTATCATTTTAACAAATCTGGATAGCCATGGAACACTGGTATTTTACTGTGTTTTCCCACAATGCTGAGGTTTCAGGACACACATACATACTTTGGATTATAGTAGGTTTTGGGAGTTGAAGTTCAGCTTCTCAGGTATACACATAGAACATTCTCATCAGCAACTAGGAATATTTTATGAAAGAAAGCTAATCTGGAAATAACCAAACATAAAATAAATTATATAATTTCTAGAACATGAATAAAAAGTAATGATAGTTATTAACTAATTAATATTTCCTGTCATGTATTAATAATTGTATAGCTAAAGTTTAACAAGAGTTTACATATTTAAGAATAGGGGATAGTATATTAATTATACAGTCAATTTTGTTAGTCCAATTTATTGGTTTTATTTATTGACACTGGCATAATATTACTTAAACACTACTGTTTAATATGTTTACCAGCATAAGAGGATCAGGAGACTAGTTTGAGAATGTGTCTCCTAGAAATGTCAGGGGCTACACAGGTAATGTTTCACCACCATGACTACCCCAGAAAGCTGAACAAAGGTGACATCAATTAGCATGTCAAAGTGAATGGGAAAAAGCCCCTGAGACCACAGACATACACAAAGAAATAAGACAACTAATGATAGCTAAGAGCAGGAGAGGTAGGAATTCCTAGAGAAAAGCGTAGCAACTGGTTATCTAGTGATAAATTCTAAGTTTGAAAAGATAATATAGGTGACATTATGCAGACTGAACTGATTGCATTTAGGAAATACACACACACACACACACACACACACACACACACACACACGTTTTCACAATGTATTTATTTTGTATTTAAATTATTTATTTTAAAATGTAAATGGTAATCTTTGATTTAGGTTAACAGTAATGGTAGCAATAATAATAGCAAAATTTCGACAATGCGCACTAAATAAGGCATAATTCTAAACTCAATACATTCATTATGACCATATTTCTGCTTTGTGATACTATAATAAATTGTGAGCAACAAGTTAAAGTTTGAACCTAAATAACTTACTATGGTCTGACCCTCGCACCATACATATAAGACCCTTATATTCTAATTTGTGTCAAGGAATTAATGTATTGTAAATGGCTTTAGAAATACTGAGTCAGGGAAAAAAGAAAGCAAGAAAGCAAGAAAAGAGATATCATAATAGAGGAGGCATTATAGGTTTTAAGAGAAATCTGGCACTTTGCAAATGTCCACAGATCTACAAGGATGACACCAACTAATGATCTAAGCAATAGTGGAGAGGCTACCTAAAATGCCCTTCCCCAATAATGAAATTGATGACTACCTTATGTGTCATCCTTGAGCCTTCATCTAGTAGCTGATGGAAGCATAAGAAGACACCAACAGCTAAATACTGAGACAAACTTCTGGGATCCAGTTGCAGAGGAGGGTGGAGTGATGAGCAAGGGGGTCAAGACCAGGCTTGAGAAACCCACAGAAACAGTTGACCTGAACAAAGGGGAGCTAACAGACCCTAGACTGGCAGCTGGGAAACCCAGCATAGGACCGACATAGGTCCCCTGAATGTGCATGTTAGTTATGAGAACTAGGCATTCTCCTAATGGTAATGGATCAGTATTTATCCCTATTAGAAAAATGCACTTTGGGAGCCCATTCCACATAGAGGGATATTCCCTCAACTAAGACACATGGGGGAGAGTATAGACCCTGCTCCAAATGCTATGACAGATTTTGAAGACTTCCCACAGAAGGCCTCACCCTCCCTGGGGAGTAGAAAGGAGATGGGATGCAAATTGGTGGGGGGGGGGGGGACAAGGGAGGACGGGGAAGGTTGTGGGAACTGGTATTGACATATAAAACAAGTTTGTTTCAAATTTTAAAAACAATTATCTAAAAGAAAGATGACGCTTCATTTTTCAGTTTTTTTCAAATAAAATGTGTTTTCATATTTATAACAATTTCTTTGCCAATATTATGAATATGTAATTAGAACTCAACATTTCAAAATAAATGGATTTTTGTGAAGTAGCTTTTGGTGTTTTGATGGTTTCTAAAATATTTTGACTAAAAATTCAAACATAATTTCCCTACTAAAAGTGCATATTAGGGAATGAGCAATATTCATGAGCTATGAAACCTTTAACATAATATAGGCATGTTTAGAAAAAATGCTATTATTTAATTGTGTCTAATTTAAGCAAAAATTTGATTATAGCCACTTGCCAACTACAAGAATAAAAAGGGTTCTAATATCACCATTTGGAAAATATTTCTCATGATAGAAAAATGTACATTGTCATGGTATACATAGTATAGCCTTTCTTCTACTCTTGCTCAGATTATTAAATGGGGTTATCATTGTAGGTCTCTGGACATTACTCTAGAGTCAGTTTTCTCTTTAAAACTCTAATGCTTCCTTCTGTCCTCTATTATATTATCTCTTAATGGTTTTTTTTGTTTTGTTTTGTTTTGCTTTGTTTTTTTTTTTTTGCTCTCATCTGTTTGTCTCCTGTCTTCCAACTCAATCTACCTAGTCCCACTTGTTCTCCTCTCCTCCCTTTCTCTTTCTCCTAACTCCCTCTGTACTTACTGCCACCATCCACTCCCAATATGATGTTCAAGCCATTTATAACTGTCCCAGTTTCTTTCTGCCCTTTCATATGTAGCTTCATGGTTTAACAGAATTGTGTAATAGCATTCAGTTATTCGATTATGCTTAAATAACTTTTTCTCTTTACAATTTATGAAAACTCTCTCTTTCTGTCTGTTGTCCTTTTGTTAAAGTTATAAAAATAAATAGGTGGAGAAGGGGAGGTGGTCCAGTGAGGGTCCCAGGGCAGTGGGTTCCCAAGGTGTGAGACCACTTGGGAGAGTATAGCAGGTTCTATAGTAGGTGAGGGTGACTGAGGTGGGTGGGAATAACACCCCAGGCAGATAGAGCTTAAATGAGGAGTTTATTTAGAAAGATGGGTGAGGGAGAAGGAAAGAGACATAGAGAGGAAGAGACATAGAGGCACCAGGAACAGAAGAGAAGAGAGAGGGAGATCGAGAAGGGAGAGAAGAAGAGGGGGTAGCTAGTGGCCAACCGAAAGCAGGAAAGATAGAGGAAGCAAAAATGAAAGCAAAAGAGAAATCAAAAGAAAGAGGAAGAGAGAAAGCAAAAGAGAGCATAAGTGGCCAGCGGTCTGACTTTTAAAGGGGTCCTTTACACCTGCCTGCAGACTAATACTCATGGAACCCTGGGCTGACCAGAGTACTCCAAGAGTGCATTCTGCCAGGTGACAGGGGCAGGCCAGTGAAATGGCTGAATCCTTACACCATCTTTCTTCTTTTATTTCTTATAACCTTTCTCAATTTCTTCCTAATTATTTTAAATGTACCTTACTGTTCTACCATTTTGCTTTCAGTGTATATACCTTATGACTGCAGGATAAGACTAATACATAATTTAAATCCATGAATCATGAGAAGTAGTTACATCTCTTTAACTTCAATATAGGTAAAATATTCCCTATTTCACACTTTTCTTGGTTATTTGTGAATTTCATACATCTCATTTTGTCTTACTATTTTCTTTTGAAATTTTCCAGGTAAGTTTTTCTGCCCACACAGTTTTGTATGTATGGTCTTCCACTGTAGAGTGTCAATTTGCCAGGAACAATATTCTTTGTAAAAACTGTCACTTCTATAAGGACCTAATAATTGCCAATAGATCCATGGCATGGGATGGAATTGGGTTCCACCCCTATTCTCCTTTCTGGGAAATAGTTAGGCTTGAACATGCACAATTTTGTACATGACATTTCAGGTACTATTGGGATTCATACATACATGCAGCTTCTATACTTGTCTAAAAAGATTCCTTGTAATTATCTATGATATTTGGCTCTTATGGTGTTTCTAGCCTATCTTTCATGTGATTCTTGTTTCTTTAACGTTGCAATATATATGTTTCCTTCATGGTTGGAAAGTTTACAATCTCTTATTCTATGCACCATGACAAGTAGTGGGTAATTGTGTTAACTAAATTGTACTGAAAATAAAATTTTCTTCAGTGAGGTTTGAGAGGTGCCTTTGTCTATGGGTATAATGCTAAGTTAATTAATCTCATTTAGCAGAATAATGGTAAGTGATTTTCTCCTAGAGTTAAGAACCTGCCTACCCAAATTGCTATTCTTCTAATGATGATGTTTGTGAGTTTCATTTATTTTTGTGGGACCTAAAAACATTCAGAAAGTGCTTGTTTACTCCAAAGGTATTTATCTTACTATTATACAAGTCAGCAACTCTTTTCAAGTCCATCATTTTAGGTCTCAGGTACATATTTGGACATGTTAGGATTCTTTATCCTCTGAAGTAACTTGTACAGCAACTTCTAGCACTATGACACATAGCCAGAAAGAATAAATATTCCAGGAATATACCAGTCATATTTTGTCAAATTCTTTCATTCAAGTAAATGGCAACTTTAGACATAGGATTTGTCTACCAATATGTAAATATCTGGAGTGCAACAATGAGCAGAGAAGGAGCCAAAAATGTCATGTGGGTTGATGGTAGTCCAGAAGTTAACAATTCCAAAGCAAATAACCCTTTCTTGGAAATGAGATTTTATCAGTTAGCCTTGGAATCTAGTACAGGCATTGATGCCTTGTTTTGCGGTCAATTCACTTTAATTTTATATATATATATATATAAAATTATATATATGTGTGTGTGTGTGTGTGTGTGTGTGTGTGTGTTTGTTTGTGTATCTATATATGATTAAAATCTACAGTTGTAGGTTTTCATGCCTATTGAATAGAATATTGCTTTCCATTTTCTCTTGTTTCATGTAGACATTAATCTCTTTGTAAACTCAAACCACTACTATACTAAAAAGATTAGTAGAGTAGGTGGAGCCAACAATCCAGCCACCTGCCCGGAAATTCTTGGAGCTGATCTGAGCACAATAGACATGCCTATTGATGCAGGACCTCCCGTAATTTCCACATGCCTGGTCTCTGACCCCCCACTGCCATTCTTCTACTGGAGTTCTGACCATTCCCAGAGATCCGCCTATCTCTGCAGGACCACTCTGAACTCTGCAGGCTGGAACCTTAACCCCTATCGCAGGGCTTCAGCTAAAGAGGCCTCAGTTGGAGAGTGCCACATCCCATCTAGACCCACCTATCTTTGAGGAAACATCCTGAGGACTAGCCTATGCCAAAAAGGCCTCAGCTGCCATCTGCTGGAGCCTGATCTTTGACCCTGATCACTGGGTCCCTGCCTATGGAGAGAACTCCTAGAGAGCTTGGACCACACAGAGCTATAGATATAGCACCTCTGACCCATCTAAGCCTATAGAAAGAGGGAGAGACCCCACCAACACCTACTGGAAGAAGCTATAGGAAGACAGCAATACAAGAAAATACCTAACAAGAGAAAAACAAGCATAAAACCACCAGAATCTAGGGCATCTACACCAACTACACCAGAACTCAACAAGCAGATGAAGCTGAAGAGAAAGACTTAAAAGTTATAGTCATAAAGATGATAGAGGCCCTCAAAGAAGATGTGAGAAAATCAATTAAAGAAATAAAAGAAAAAACAAAAAAAAATTGGAAGAAATGAACAAATTTCTTAAAGAAAGTACAGAAAGCCAAGAAAAAATTATTAAACAGATGAAGGAAATGGTTCAAGGCTTGAAAACTAAAATAGAGACAATAAAGAAAACACAAACTAAAGGAATGCTTGAAATAGAGCACCTGGGAAATGATCATGAATTATAGATGCAAGCATAACCAACAGAATTCAAGAGATGGAAGAGAGATTCTCAGGCACAGAAGATAAACTAGAGGAAATAGATTCATCGATAAAAAAAAATCATAAATCCAACAAATCCTTAACACAAAACATTCAGGAAATGTGGCACACTGTGAAAAGGCGAAACCTAAGAATAATAGGCATAGAGGAAGGTGAGGAAGCCCAGCTCAAAGGTGCCAAAAATATATTCAACAAAATCATTGAGGAAAACTGTCCCAATCTGAAGAAGTACATGCCCATGAAAGTATAAGAAGCATACCGAAAACCAAATAGACTGGACCAAAGAAAAAAGACATATAATAATCAAAAACACCTAACCGACAGAATAAAGAAAGAATAAAGAAAGAGGAGTGAAGGAAAAAGGACTGGTAACATATAAAGGCAGATCTATCAAAATTACGCCTGACTTCTCCATGGAAACCCTCAAGGTCAGAAAGTCCTGATTGATCTTCTACAAGTATTAAGAGTCCACGGATGCTAGCCCAGGCTACTATACCCAGCAAAACTCTCAATCACTATAGATGGAGAAAACAAGATCTGGAAAAAGCCAGATTTTTACAATATGTACTTACAAGTCTAACCCTAAAGAAAGATTTGGAAGGAAAACTCCAACACAAGAAAGTTAAATACATTCACAAAGACATAGGCAACAAATAATCCCACTTCACCATAAACCAAGGGTAAAGCAGGACAAATATATTCACAAAACCACTTCCAAGAAAAAAATCTAAAACAAACAAGCATTAACAATCAATGATACTTACTCTCCCTCAATATTAATGGTCTCAATTTGCCTATAAAAAGACACAGGGTAAATGAATAGATACGAAGACAGAATACATACTTCTGTCTGCTGCTTACAAGAAACATGTCTAAGCAAAAGTTACTAATATAGACATTACCTCAGGGTAAAGGGCTAGAAAAAGATCTTCCAATTAAATGGACCCAAGAAGGAAGCAGGTGTGGTTATGCTAATATCTAACAAGTTAGACTTCAAACCAAAATTAATCAAAAATATGAAGATGGTCATTTTGTATTCATCGCAGGAGAAATCATTCAACAAGGAGTCTCATTTCTGAACATCTTTTACATTCTTAAAATAAACACTACTAAAACTCAAACCTCACATAATACCTCATATACTTATCGTGGGAGACTCTCACCACAGGACAGGACCAACAATCAGAAACTCAACAAAGAAACAAAAGAACTAACAGAAGTTTAACAGACATCTATAGAACATTCCATACAAACACAAAAGAATATACCTTCTTCTCTGTTCCACATGGAACCTGTTCTAAAATCGACCACATACTAGGTGGTAACAAACCTCAAAATATACAAAAGAATTGGAATAGTTCCCTGTATCTTATAAGACCACCATACTTTAAAATTTAAATTCAACTACAACACAAATTGCAGAAACCCTACAAACTCATGGGAACTGAACAATGTGCAATTGCACCACACCTGGGTCAAAGAAGAAATAAAGAAAGAAGCTTAGGACTTCCTAAAATTCAAAGAGAATTACGACACTAAATACTCAAACTTATGGGACACCTTGGAAGCTGTGTTATGAGGGAAGTTCATTGCACTAAGTGCCCATATGAAGAAAACAGAAGAAAGACACATTGAAGAATTAATTGTGCAACTGAAAGCCTTAGAACAAAAAGAAGCAAACTCACTCCAGAAGAGTTGACAACAGGAAATAATCATTTGAGGGCTGAAATCCATAAGATAGAAACCAGGAAAACAATGAAAAAAATAATTACAACAAGGAGTTAGTTTTTCGAGAAAATTAACAAGATAGACAAAACTTATCCAAACTAATGAAAAAAGCAGAGAGAGTACACAAATTGACAAAATTAAAAATGAAAAGGGGGACAGAACAATGGACACAGAGGAAATCCAGACAACTTTCAGGTAATACTTTAAAAACCTGTACTCCACAAAATTTGAAAATTCAAAGGAAATGAACAAATTTCTAGATAACTATTACTTACCAAAATTAAATCAACAGACAAACAATGTCAGTAGACCTATAAACCCCAATGAAAGAGAAGCAGTCACCAAAAGGCTAGCAACCAGAAAAAAAAAAAAAAAAAAAAAAAGCCCAGGGCAAGGTGGCTTCAGTGTAGACGTCTATGAGAAATTCAAGAAAGAACATTTTCCAATGTGCCTCAAATTGTTCCACACAATAGAAACAGAAGGCTCATTACCAAACTCTTTCTAAGAGGCCACAATCATCTTGGTACCCAAGCCTCAGAAACACACAACAAAGAAAGAAAGCTACAGACCAATATCCCTGATGAACATCGATACAAAAATACTCAATAAAATACTGGCAAAACGATTCCAAGAATACATTAGAGAAATCATCGAACATGACCAAGTAGGTTTCATCCCTGAGTTGCAGGGATGGTTTAACATATGAAAATCTATCAACGCATTCCACCAAATAAACAAACTGAAAAAGAAAAACTATGTGATCATAACTGAACAGTGAGCCAAACTAGAATCCAAATGCAGAGAGAGAGCACAACAGGAGGTTGCAGAAACACACAAAGACAGCTGTCCTGAAAAAGGAGGAAATAATGGGCACCCCAGACTGACAGCTGGGAATACAGAGTGGGACTGACTCAGAACCCCTGAATATGGGTCTTAGCTAGAAGGACTGAGCAGTTTAATGAGCCTCAAAAAGTAGAACCAGGATGTATTCCTGATGAACAAAAGGACCTTGCAGACACATCTCCCATGGATGGATACCCCCTTAACCTAGAGACAGGAGAGAAATCCTAGTTCCTACTTCAAATGGCTTGACAGATTTACATAACCCCACCTGAATAGCATAGCCCTACATGTAGAATGGGGGGTGGTGGGATTGGAGAGGACGGTGGCCAGGGTGCATATGAGGGGGTAAAGAGGGTAAGAGGAAGGGGGGGAGGGAGTGAAGAAGCAGGGAGGGAGGGAGAGGAAACTGGGATCGACATGTAAATTTTTTAAATTATATTGTTTATAAAAAATAAAACAATTAGTAGGGTAATAACTGAAATATTTTCATAATCAAATTTTATTAATGTTTTGTTTCTATCCTGTTATGGCTTAACCTAAAATATAACAATGTTAGTTGGAAAACATCATAAGATTGATGCCAATTGGGTAATCTAGTTGTGTATGCCAACATGATAAGTAAATGTACAACTACAAGAAGTTAGATAAGTTCAAGTCACATTATCTCAAATTATTATAATGTTACCTGAACTTAGTTTTTATTTGTAAAGAGAGATGACATTTCGCTAACCGAAGTCTTATAGACTTCAGCAGATTTCTACTAATTGCTCTAAATGCTGTGCAAATACATTATTGTTTACAACAATTTTTATAAAACTCCTAGCCATGAAATTTAGCATGGAGCTTTTCTTCTTTCTATAGCATGCATGTGTGTATGTTGTGTACTCATACAATTATGTGAGTTCACTCATGTGTGGGCAGGTATATGTCAAGGGGATTATATCTGCACTGCATTATATGCTTTAAATACTGATATATCTGCATTCTTATATTTTCAAATTTACTTTCTGTATATTCCCAAAAAGCCTTAAAATTGTAATAAATTATGTGGGCATCTGAAGTTCTATGAAGCAAAGATAAAACATGGATTTTACTTAAATGAGCCTTATTTTATTCTTTTACGTAGTGTCATTTAGTTTTATAGCTGGACATAAAATCAGAAATAGTATGAAAATTGTAGTCAAAATCCTCACAAACACTTGGTATATTATTTCTGTTATACTATAAGTACCTCCCTAGCCAGTCCTTAGGAGTATAGTAGATTATCAGTAATTTGTTAAGTGATAATTTTGCCTTTATTTAGTAATTAAACATTAAATTGAAATTTTAATGGGTGCCATTTACATTTGGCAATACATATGTGGACACACTGAGCATGAGGAATGTGGAAAATTGTTGCATTTATATGATGCCTTGAGGATATATGTAGGCTCATATAAAAGTTCAATTTCTAAGCATTACTACACTATTTATGTTTGAGAATGATATTTGTCTCTTCTCGTTCTTTGCTTTACTTACTTTTTTCTTGCTCTGACAAAGTACCCTACAAAAGCAACATGATATAGCGTATCATGAGAGGAAAGCATGGTGACAAATGTACAAGGAAGCTGTTCCATTTCCCAGAAATAACAAAGAGTAGGTAGTTGTTATCAGCTCAGCTCAGGTAAGCTCTGTCTACTTTATTTATGCAGTATGGAGCATCATGCCACCAAAATGGTACCACCCATATTAATATATGCCTTTCCTCCTTAACTACTCACCCTCAAAAGTCTCTTACTGGTATGCCCAAAAGTTTTTCTCTTTGTTGATTCTAGATCCCTCCAACTTGACAGTATTAACCAAATCATTCTCCATACGAGGGACAATCTCTCTTAAGAACAAATATTAATAACTTTTATACATTTTAGTACTTGAATTGTGCATGCAATTTCCTTGAGAAATGTGTAACATGACAGAGTAGACTGTCCCTTCACACAGCCACAATGCACAAACTAAGCCTATGATGATTTAGAAGCCAACTTAGTTTTGTTTTTACACAGTAAATCTTGTAATTATTTTTATTATGACCTTACCTCTTACTCACTTTATATGAATTTACTACAGTAAGAAACTATAACTATGCCATGCTTAATAATTTTATTAGTTATGTTAATTCTCTTAAATATAAGCTTTGAGAATCTTTATGTCACCCCCCACCCCCCAACAAAAAGAATCTGAGAGCCAGAGAGAAAAAAACAAAATCTTTTGGAACATATACCTACAGACTTACTTCAACTATGTTCCAATTATCACTTTTGACATATCACAGTATTTTCCTAAAGCACTGTAAACAATGCTTACAAAAGAGTAGTTTTTGAAAAATCATGTATTCAACTTGGAGGATAGAAAGTTTATGAATAGTTCTCGAAAGACCATCAGCAACAGTGGAAAGGCTACCTTAGATGCCTTCCCTGATAATGAGATTGATGACTAACTAACTTATCTACCATCATAGAGCTCTCATCTAGTAGCTGATAGAAACAGAAGCAGACACCCACAACTAAACACTGAGCCAAACTGGAATCCAGATGCAGAGAGGGAAGACAAGACCCACTTACAGAAAGCCACAGAGACAGTTGACCTGAATGAAGAGGTGCTAATGAGCCCCCAGATTTATAGCTGGGAAACCAACATTGAAGCAACTCAGAGCCCCTGAACATGGGTCTCAGTTAGAAGGCCTGGGCAGTCTAAGGAACCTCTGACAGTGGAACCAGGATGTATCCCTGGTGCCCAAAAGGACGTTGGGAGCACATTCCCTGTGGAGGGATACTCTCTTACCCTAGAGGCAGGAAGGACGGCCTAGTCCCTACTTCAAATGACTTGACAGATTTTGTGGATCCCACCTGGAAGGCATCATCCTCCCTGTGGAGTGGTTCAGGGAATGGGATGGGAGAAAGATCAGGGGCGTGGCAGAAAGGGGAGGAGAGAGAGAGGGAGGGAGGAAAGTAGAATGAACTGAGGTCTGTATGTAAAAAAAAAAAAAGAAAAAATAAGATTGGCCACCACACTGCTTAAATTTCTTTCTTTTTAAAAATTCAACCAATTTTTACTGTTTTGCTAAAATAACACATTATGCTGATGTCATATTTTTTTACAAAAAAGGCTTTAAATTAAAAATATAGACAATTGTCCACTTTAAAAAAAAATTGATGTAACTATCCAGGACTAATGAAGTCACAAAAGTTGAGAGAAAATACATCTTTACTAAAAGCATGATCCCTAATTACATTCTAATTATTTGTCTGTATACCCAAGGATATCATTAGTCCTCACTCTTTCAAGGAAATTCTTTTCATAAAAATAGATACTGTTACAGAAAATCACAGCTGATTGATATATCTACAAAACAGTTCCCACACAAAAAGCCCAGGAAACAATGTGAAAGAGGGGCTGAAATACTGTAAAAGCCATAGAATTATGGAATTTGCTGTGAGAATGAGTCTAGTATAAGTGTCAGAAGCTCACAAAGTCTCATCAACATAACTGCGAAAATATGGTAGAACAAAGAACATAACAATAGACACGCTAAATTGGAAGGAGGAAAGCCTAGGAGACCTCAACTAGATACAAAGAATTACTGGATATCATTTCATTATATGCCTAAGAGTGGAATTACTGGATCTTGAGGTAGACTGACACTCATTTTCCCAATGAAATTCCATACTGATTTCCAAAGTGACTGTACAAGTTTGCACTCTCACCAACAGTGGAGAAGTGTACCCCTTTCTCCACAGCCTCTCCAGCATAAACTGTTTTTGGCATTTGTGATTTTAGCCATTCTGACAGGCATTAAGATGGTATCTCAGATTTGTTTTGATTTGCATTTTGCTGATAAATAAGAATGTTGAGTATTTTCTTAAGTCTCTTTCAGCCATCTTAGATTCCTCTATTGAAAATTCTCTTTTTAGTTCTGCATCCCACTTTTTAATTAGATTATTTGGTGTTCTGGTAACTAGCTTTTTTAGTTCTTTGTATATTTTGGAAATCAGCCCTCTGTCAGATGTGGAGTTGCTAAATATCTTTTCACAATCTGTGGGCTGCCATTTTGCCTCATTGACAGTGTTCTTTGCCTTACAATAATGTTTCAATAAAACAAGGACATCTGTTCAACTATGTTCATAACAACATCTATAAATAGCCAGAAATTGGAAGCAACCTAGATGTCCCTCAACTAAAGAATGGATGGAGAAAATGTGGTACATTTACCCAATGAAGTACTACTCAGCAGAAAAAATAATATCTTGAAATGTGCTGGCAAATGGATGGAACTAGAAGAAACCATCCTGAGTGTGTTAACCTAGTCACAAAAAAGACAAACACAGTATGTACTCACACATATATGGCATTTTGAAATAGAACAAAAAATTACCAGCCTACAATCCACAAAACCAATAAATCTAGGAAACAAGGAGGACCTTCAGAGAGACATGCATGGTCCCTAGCAGAAGGGGAAAGGGACAAGATCTCCCAAACAAATTGGGAGCATGGGTTGGGGAGTAAGGGAGAAGAGGAGGTCAGACATCAGCATGACAAAACAGGAAGATTGAGTCAGGGAAAAAAACAGAGGAGAGGAAGAAAAGAGATACCACAATAGAAGGAGCCATTATACATTTTAAGAGAAATCTGGCACTAGGTAAAGTCCAGAGAGCTACAAGGATGACTCCAAGTAACAATCTAAGCAATAGTGGAGAGGCTACCTTAATACCATTTCCTGATAACTAGTGAAGACTACCTTATATGCCATCATATAGCAATATGTAATAGCTTATAGAAACAAAATCAGAAACCCACAGCTAAACACTGAGCTGAACTCTGGAATCCAGTTGAAGATAGGGAGTAGTAATGAGCGAAGAGGGTCAAGATCAGACTGAATAAACCCATAGAAACTGCTGAACTGAACAAGAGGGAGCTCATGAACTCAAGTCTTAATGCTGGGAAGCCAGCATATGACAGATTCAGATTCCCTGAATGTGGTGTTAGTTGGAAAGAGTGGGCTATCTATGGGGCCTCTGATAGTGCATCAGTACTTATCCCTAGCATATGATAAACTTTGGAAGCCCATTTCACATAGAAGGATACTCCCTCATCCTAGACACATGGGGGAAGCCCAGGCCTTACTCCAAATTATAGGCCAGGTTTGAAGATTCCCCATGGAAGGCCTCACCCTCCCTGGGGAGCAGAAATGAGATAAAATGGGGGTTTGTGAGGGGAACATAAAAGGATTGGAGGGTGTTAAACTGGGGTTGATATGTATAACAACCCTGTTTCTAATTTAAATCAAAAAAGAATTAAAGGCAAATGAAGTAATTGAAAGTAGGAACAATAGTCTTTCTCACAGAAGAGCACAACAATCAAAATCCAAAATCCAAGGACAAAAGGCTAATCCTGAAAACATGTGTATGTAAAGACAGAGCATAATCATCTCCCATGACAAAAAAAATGCCTTATATGCAACAATCATTCGTTTTACATTTACAAATCTTTCTTTAGCAGCTACATATGGTCAATTTCTCATTTTTATTTTGTATCTTTTTCAATTGCACCTACAAGTCATTTTAATATAGATAATTGAATTGCAGCTAATTTTCCATCTGGTGTTCCAGATCGGTTACTTACTACTGCTGATTTGAGGCTGATATTTTTCGATGCTATTACTTGATCATTTTATTCACTGTCACATTTCTAACAGTATGTGACATTTATAAAGCATGTCATGTGAGACTGATCAAAATTCCCCAAATGTAACTCTTTATTGAAGCATTTGTATATTCTGCACTGTCTTTCTATAAGCTGTGTTTCGACTTTTAAATTGCATATCTTATATCTTTCTTTTAAGACATAATTTTAACTAACATTAGGAGTACATGGATTTCTATAAATTATCATGTGGTTTATTATTATTCATTGTTATTAGTGTACAGTATTAATTGATGGCAGAATAATCTTTAATTAAATTAAATTAAATCTGTTCATTATTAAGGAATTGTTATTATCACAAAATCTAATATTGAAAATATCACCTAATTATGCACAATGTAAATGACATAGATTCAAATGTGTATACAAATCTTATATTTAATATGGCAACAGAATGTGAGAGGATTAAAGTGTGTTCACATCATCTGATAGGGTTTTAAAAGATTTTATGTATTGGCAAAAAAAATAAAATGTTTTCAATCCAGAGACCAGAGACCAGATTTGTTTATTACTGAGGATTTTATATATATATTATATGTTTCAAAATTATACTTTGGTGATTCTGTGAATACTACATATGACTTCTAAAAATAAATAAAATTCAAAAAGGGTATTTTCTTTGCCTCCTATCACATTTCTATTGCTGTCATATAAATTATATGTCATAGAACTTTATATTCTTCTTTAATTAATCTTACTTTCAAATGCCCAAAACCTGTTATTTCTCATTCTGAAAACTGTGATAAGGATTAGAGTCAGAACATGCAAACCAGTCCAGTCTGCTTGTCCCAACTAAAACTCTGTCATAGTAACTCTATATACTAAAGACATCTGAGCCCATAAACACTTACACCTATATTTGATATATTAATAATGTAAATACAACAAAATATTTTAAGAGGAGATAAATGTGTTGTTACCTAATAATAAGCATTGAATTTTTAAATTGAGAGAAATGATACTGATTTTATTTATTTTATGATTAATTATATGATTTTAATGTCTCATATTTTTGTACATATTTTGCGTTGTTTTGCATGTTTCATTTATCCACAATGCAGATTTTCTCTTTGCTACTTCTTTACATTTTCAGAAAATTGTCCTGAAATATGTCTGCATTTATTGTCTTATCTAAGCTTGTGTAATCCTCACTGAAGAGACTACAGGATTCAACTTTGTAGAAATCTATCTTTTATAATATTGGATTATAGTGTAAAGCAGTTTTGGTTCTTTCCAAGCTAACAATTCTGAAAGCAATAAAATGAAAGATGAGGTCAGGAAAATTCTCGTCGACATTTGAAAAATTATGATGTTGAATATACAATTAAATAGCATTAGAAACAATGTATGTCAACTTTTTAGTTGTACTTATTTCAACTAAATAAGGCATATACAAGAATTGAATCGAAAACCTAATATTAACACACACACACTGACAAACACCTGATTTTTGACAAAACAGATAAAAATATACAATGGAAGGGAGGAAAGCATCTTCAACAAATCATGCTGGCACAACTGGATGATGGTTTGTAGAAGATTACAGATAGACCCATGTATATCGCCATGCACAAAATTCAACTCCAAATAGATCTAACCCTCAGCATAAAACCAGCCACACTGAACATCTTAGAAGTGAAAGTGGGAGTTACCCTTTGAAAAATGTGGTACAAGAGACTACTTCTTAAACATAGCACCAGTAGCACAGACTCTGAGATCGACAGTTCATAAAAGGGACCTCTTAAAACTGAGAAACTTCTGTAAGGCAAAGGAGAGTTGACAATACCAAATGGCAGCCCACAGATGGGAAAAGGTCTTCACCAATCATACATGTGACAAAGGTCTGATCTCCAAAATATACAAAGAACTTAAGAAACTAGTCACCAAAATATCAAATAACCCTATTAAAAATGGGGTACAGAACTGCAGAGAGAATTCTAAATAGAGTAAGGCAAAAAAGGCTTAAAGATGCTTAATAAAGTGCCCAAAATCCTTAGCTCACATGAAAATGCAAATCAAAACAAATCTGAGATACCATCTTAGGCTTGCCAGAATGGCTAAAATTAGAAACAATTATGGCAACTATGCTAGAGAAGATGTAAAGAAAGGGGAACACTCCTCCACTGCTGGTGGGAGTGCAAAGTTGTACAGCCATTTTGGAGAGCAGTATGGCAGTTCCTCGGGAAAATGGGAATCAGTCTATCACAGGACCTGGCAATCCCACTCTTAGGCATATACCCAAATGTTCCACATCCATGCAACAAAGAAATCTGTCCAACTATGTTCATAGCAGCATTACTTGTAATAGCAAGAACCTGAAAGGAACCTAGATGCCCCTCCACTGCAAATGGGTAAAGATGTGGCACATTTACAGAATGGAATATTAATCAGGGGAAAAAAATAATGGATTCTTGAAATTCTCAGGCAAATAGATGGAACTTGAAGAAACCATCCTTAATGAGGTAACCCTGTCAGAAAAAGAGGAACATGGTAAGTCCACATTCATTTATGAATTTTAAACATAGAGAAAAGCATCACCAGCCTATAGTTCACATCACTAGATAAACTAGGATACAAGGAGAAATCTTAGAGAGTCATAGAGGACCCTCACAGAAGGGAAAATAAAAGAGATCTCCTGAGCATATTGAAAGTGGAGAGGTGGTCAGTATAGGGGAAAGAGAAGGAGAGGAGAGAAAGAGAGGAAGATTGTCAGGGGAGCAATAGATGAGAGAAAGAGAGAGAGAGACAGAGACAGAGACAGAGACAGAGAGACAGAGAGAGAAAGAGAGCAGAAAAGAGGGAGGGAGCCATTGTTGGTTTGAAGAGAAAACTGACTCTAGAGATATGTCCAGAGACCTACAAGACTGACCCCATCTAACAACTTGGGCAACAGTGGAAAGGTTACTATAAATGCCTTTCCCTTATAATGAGATGTATGACTAACTTATCCTCCATCATGCAGCCCTCATCTAGTAGCTGATTGAAACAGAGGCAGACACCCACGGCTAAACACTGAGCTACACTAGAATCCAGATGCAGAGAGGGAGGACAAGGGCCAGTTACTGAAACCCACAGAGACAGCCAACCTTATGAAGGAGGAGCTAATTGGCCCCTAGACTGATAGCTGTGAAACCAACATTGGATAGACTCGGACCTCCTGAACATGAGTCTCAGTTAGAATGCCTGAGCAGTCTAAGGGTCTTTTGACAGTGGAACTAGATTGTATCCCTGGTGCACAAAAAGACGTTGGGAGTACATTCCCAATGGAGGGATATACCCTTACCCTAGAGGCAAGAGAAGGGCCTAGTCCCTACTCCAAATGACTTGACAGATTTTGCTTACCCCTCCTGAAAGGCATCACCCTCCCTGTGGAGTGTGAGGGGGAATGGATTGGGACGGTGGTCAGGGGAATGGGAGGGAGGGAGAGTGGGAGAAAGGAAAGGAGCGAGAGGGAAATGGGATCGATATGTAATGTAAGAAAATAAATAAACGTAGAAAAATATAATAAAATATAAACAGAGTACAAAACTCATGTAATAACAAAATTACTTTAAATATTCATCAGGAATTGCTTTCAATATATCTTGAAATACATGTCTAGATAATTTAACCATGATATTAGTCTCAACTATGGAAAACACAAAAATAGGTAGGAAAAAGCTTAAGGTTTTTACAGATATTTCGTTTCATAATTAGCAGAAGACAATAGTGAAGAAGAGTGTTAGAAATTATGTGTGGCTATAAAATTCAGATTTTCTGTAGTTTTTTTTTTCTTTTACGTTCTAGATATAGAGAAAAAGATTTGATTTTTCCTGAATGAGATCTCTAATTGGTTATCTAATATCAAATTGTCACCCTAAGAACATATGTACAAGCTACAGTAACCGGATTCCATTGCGTGTCTATATTTATTAATGTAGATGTAACAATAACAATTTTATCATATTTGTTAAAATAAATATTATATGTAATTAGTCTTTCAATATTTTATTTGAATTTCATATATTATATAAGCACAATTTTAAGCTACATATAGTTAGTACACTCTAATAAATATTGGATTGTAAGAGAAAAATGAAAACATGTTCATCTTATAACTTGAGTTATTGAAACTGTTTTGAAAGGATCTTCCCTTTCATATTTACCAGACACACTTAAAGTAATTTCATGTTTAAATACCTGTGCATTTCCACTGGATCCTTTGTATCTGCTTCCAGAATGTCAGTGACTCTCATTACTTTTTTGATTAATTCTACAACTTTTCCCATTTATATATATGTTTACTGCCATTACAGGATTGAAGATCATCAGTGTGGTTTCTGAACTGAAGTACTATGCCTCCTTGCAAACATGCACAATAAAACCTCTGAGCATTTAGCAGAATTCCTGGAATCCAGTGTTAGAGATGTAGGGTGATGAGCAAAGGAGTAATGACCACACTGGTGGAAAGGGAACCCACATAAACTGCTGATCTGAACAAGTGATAGCTCATGGACCACAGACTGACAGCTCGGAAATCAGAAATGGATGGAACCAGGCCTCATACACTTAGATCTGGGCAGTCTATGGGTTTGCTGTAATGGAACAGCATTTATATCTAGTGTATGAATGGATGTTTGGAGCTCATTCCCCATAGAGGGATATGTTCTAGCCTAGACATAGAAGGGAGGGCCTAGGCCCTTCCCAAAAGATGTGACAGATTTTGATGATCACACATAGAAAAGGAATGGGATGGGGGTAGGTGGGAGACATGGGAGAATGGGTGGCAAAGCAATCTGGCATTGACATATACAAAAGATAGATTCTAATTTAAATTTGAAAAAAGGAAAAAGGAACACAAACAAAATAAACAGTATGCATATACATGGAACAAGGGTGAAGGAAGAAAATGATGTTAAATGTGATTTATTCAATTTTTAAACTTTTTTTATTTAAATTTGGAGAAACCTTGTTTTACATGTCAATCCCAATTTACTTACTCCCCCACCATTCCTGCCATCAACCCCTATCACATTCCCTTTCTGCTACCCAGGAAGGATGAGACCTTCAATGGGGAGTCTGTAATATCATTTGGAGCAGGGTCTAGCCCCCCTCATGTGTCTATATTATGAACAGGTTTTCCCTGCCAGCCTGAACCACACCAGTCCCAAATAACACAGAGGAACAATGTATTAGATATAGTGATGTCCACCTGTTACTAGCATTACTTATTGGCTAGCTCTGTCTTAAATATTAATCTCTTTCTATCAATCTAAGTATTTCCACATGGTCTCATCTTACCGGAGAGAAGGCCTAGACCTCTGTTCTCTTAAGTCTTTACATGTTGATTCCTCCCTCTACTTCTCTCCTCCTTGTCTCCTAGTCCCATCTACCTTGCTTTCCTATTGGTCAACAGTGCTTTATTCATTAAGCAATGAGAGAAATATATTTACAGACTGACATCTTCCATCATCTTCTCTTTTCCATCTAAATAAAAAGAAGGGGTTTAACTTTAACATGTGTAGGCTGAGGGAGCATCCCTCTATGTGGAATGGGTGCTGTGGATGTCTGCTTCTGCTTCCATCAGCTACTAGATGAAGGCTCCAGGATGGCATATACAATACTCATCAATCTCATTATCAGGGAAGAGCATTTAAGATATCCTCTCCACTACTGCTTAGATCTTTTTAGTTGTGTTCATCCTTCTTGATCCCTCGACATTTCCCTAGTGCCAGAATTCTCTTAAAACATAAAATGGATCCATCTATTATGATATCTCTTTTCTTCTTCTCTATTCTTTCCCTGACTCAATCTTCATGCTCTATCTTACCCAAACTCTTTCCTCCTCTTCATCTTAACACCCTCTCTCCTCCCGATGCTCCCAATTTGCTTGGGAGATCATATCACTTTCCCCTTCTCCAGAGAAACATATATGTCTCTCCTAGGGTCCTCTTGCTTCCTAGTTTTTTTTGTAATTGTGGATTGTAGGCTGGTAACACTTAGTGCTATGTCTAAAAACCATATATGACTGAAAACATACCATGTTTGCATTTATAACAGGGTTATCTCACTCATGTTTTCTTACAGTTCCATCCATTTGCCTGTGGATTTCAAGATTCCATTGTTTGTTTTGTTTTTATTTTTCTGCTGAGTAGTACTCCATTTTGTAAATACACCACATTTTCTCTGTGCATTCTTCAGTTTAGGAGCATTTAGTTTGCTTCCATATTCTGGCTATTACAAATAATGTTGCTATAAACATAGTTGAACAAATGTCTTTGTTGTATGAATGTGCATCTTTTGGGTATATGTCTAAGAGTGAAATTACAGGATTTTGAGGTTGGCTGATTCCAATTCTCCTGATGAACTGCCATACTGATTTCCAAAGTGGTTGTGTGCGTGTGCACTCTCATCACCAGAGGAGGAATGTATGCCTTTCTCCATATCCTCTCCAGCATAAACTATCTTTTGTGTGACTTTTGTTTGTTTGTTTGTTTTTATTTAGTCATTTTGGCAGGAGTAAGATGATATCTCAGAGTTGCTTTGATTTGCATTTCCCTAATGATTAAGGACATTGAGTACTTTCTAAAGTATCTTTCAGCCATTTTAAATTGTTCTACTGGGAATTCTCTATTTAGTTCTGTACACTGCTTTTTAACTGGATTATTTGGTGTTTAGATGACTAGCTTCTTGAATTCTTTGTATATTTTGAAAATATTTTTTCTGGCAGATATGGGGTTGGTGAACATCTTTTCCCATTTTGTGAACTTCCATTTTATCTCATTGTGTTTCCTTGCCTTACAGAAACATGAGATAAGCAATACGAATAATCCCATAACCCCTAATGAAATAGAAGTAGTCATCAAAATCTCCCAACCAAAAAAAAAAAAAAAAAAAAAAAAAAGCCCCATGACCAGATAGCTTCAGTGCAGAATTCTACCAGAAATTCAAACAACAGCTAATACCAATACTTCTCAAAGTGTTCCACACAATAGAAGTTTAAGGGCTACAGCCGAACTCTTTTTATGAGGCTACAATTACCTTAGTACCAAGCCATTCAAAGACAAAATTAAGAAAAAGAACTATATCCCTCATAGATATTGGTGCAAAAATATTCAATAAAATACTTTCAAATTGAATACGAGAAAACATGAGTGAAATCATCCACGACCATGTAGGCCTTATCCCCATGACACAGGGATGATTTGACATATGAAAATCCATCATTGTAATCTACCATATAAACAAACTGAAAAAGAACAGCCACACAATCATCTCAGAAGATGCTGAAAAATCCTTTGACAAAATCCAATGCTCCTTCATTATAAATGTCTTGGAGAGATCAAAGTTAACATGAATGGACCTAAGCATAATAAAAGCAATATTCAGCAAACAAACAGCCAACATCAATCTAAATGGAGAGAAACTCAGTGTGATTCCTCTAAAATCAGGGTCTAAACAAAGCTATACACCCTCTCCATGTCTCTTCAATATTGCACTTGAAAATATAGCTAGAGTAATAAGACAACAAAAGGAGACCAAGGGGATACAAATTAGAAAGGAAGAAGTAAAACTTTCACTAATTGAAGATGATATGATAGTTTACATGAGTGACACAAAACAACTCTACCCAGGATTTCCTAAAGCTGATATACACCTTTAGCAAAGTAGATGGATTCAAGATTAATTAAAAAAGAAAATCAGTAGCCTTAATATATATATATATATATATATATATATATATATATATATGTATATACAATAGAAAGGCTGAGAAAGAAATCAGAGAAATAACAACATTTGTAATAGCCACAAACAACATAAAATATATTGGTATAGTACTAACCAAACAAGTGAAAGACATATATAATAAGAACTTTGAGTATTTAAAAAATAATTAAATAAGATTCCAGAATATGGAAAGATGTCCTATATTCCAGAATATGGATTCCAGAATAAGATTCCAGAATATGGAAAGATGTCCTATATAGGTAGCATCAACATAGTGAAAATGGCAATCTTGCTTAAAGCAATCTCCAGATTCAATCCAATCTCCAACAAAATCCCTGAACAATTCTATACAGACCTTCAAATAATACTCAACGTTTTATGGAAAAACAAAGACACAGGATCGCCAAAACAAGCCTTTACAATAAAGGAATTTCAGGTGGCTCCAAACTCTATTATATAGCAATAGTCCTGAAAACATCTTAGTATTGGTACAAACATATACAGGTAGACAAATGCAATCTATTTGAAAATCCTATATTAACCCACTCACCTACCAACATCTGATTTTGAACAAAGAAGCTAAATGTATACAATGGGGACAGGAAAACATATTCAAAAAAACGGTGCTTGCATAACTGAATGCTGACTTGTAGAATACTGTAGATAGACCCTTTTCTATCGTCATGCACAAAAGTTGAGTTGAAATTGATCAAATACCTCCACATAAACCCAGCCACACTGAACCTCTTAGAAGAGAAAGTGGGAGGTTTCCTTGAATGAATTGGTACAGGGAACTGCTTCTTGAACATAACACTAGTAGCAAGGACACTGAGATCATTAATTAATAAATGGGACTTCCTGATTTTGTTAAATTATTTTTATTTTTAAAATGCAACCAAATTTTCCTCTCCCTCTCCCTCCCATTTTCTCTTTCCCCACCTCCACTCTACTTTTGACCCCACCTTATGGACATCCATTGTGTCCCTTTAGATACATGCCACCCAACCTCCCATGGATACCAGACAGTTACAGTGAGACTAGTCTCTTCCTCTGCTATTAAGGCTGGATAAGACAATCCTGATGAGGATTCAGTTTCAAAAGCAGGAATCAGTTTGATACATCTCCTGCTTTCACAATTAGGAGTCCTACAAGAAGGCCACCTTATATCAGCAGGCATATATCAGTTCCAAACAAGCTTGCTGGTCATTACTTCAGTCTGCCAAAGCCTCTATGAGCACATTTTTTTTTTTTGCTTCTGTGGGTTTTGTTATGGTGTCCTCAAACCAACTGGATTCTATAATCCCTCTCCCTTTTTCATAGGATTCTTCTCATTTTTTCTACTTTTGGCTGCAGATATCTGCTTCTGTGACCATAATTTGTAGGATGAAGTCTCTCCAATGACAGTTGTGGGTAGGTACCAATCTGTGAGAATAGCAGAATATTATTAGCAGTTATTTATTTCATTGATACTTATTTTTCAATTTTCTTTGATTCTATCCTAGTTTTCTGGGATATTCCACCTCTGGGTAATGGTCTTCAGGGGTAAGCTTCCACTCAGAGGCTATAACTGGGTCCATAACTAGTTGGCCACTCCCAGGATTTTTATGTTATCTGTACCCCACCACATCATGTAGGCAGGGCTAATTGTAGGTAATTTGGTTTGTGGTTGGGATATATTTCCAATCATTCCACTGGTAGTCTTGCCTGGTTGCAGGAGACTGACAGTTCAGGCCACATATGCCTCTTAGTCTTAGCTAGGGTCACAATAGTAAAATACTAGGATTATTTTTTGATTATTAAGGAGAATAATGTGACACACAGTGTATACTACAAGAAGTACTTGTATTATAATTTTAATCAGTATAAGCTCATTTTTAACTAAATAATTACTGCATTGAGTTACATAATGTATGTGTTTTCAGTTCTGTGAAAAAATGTGCACTGGTCCTTTTTCAATCCCAGATAGGTTTTATTTAAATGAGCTGTTTTTTCACCTATACTTAGACAATTTTCCCATGATGAAACAATGAGTCAAAGGCAACAATCCCAATAATAATCCTGGCCACAGAGAAGATTTACATGATGATTTAAATCTGACAAAGAGTTATTATTTCTGTGGTGGGAGTAAATTTGTTCTTAAAATTTTCCATAACATTATATTAGAATTAGCAGCATGCAGATACCTCACTCCCTGTTTACAGCTGCCACTGTAAACATTTATTTTCCTTTTCTACACCCAGGAAGGTACATCCCCAGTTCAACTACAAGTGCTCCAGGGTCTCCATAACTCTTACCTATCACTTAACATAAAGACTTCTCTTGAGTTCAAGTAGCAGCTCAAGTTTAAAGCTTGCAGCTAGTGAATGACAAGCATAGGTACTACTCTGTCCCATTCTGTTCCAAATATTTTGCCTTTGGATAACTATTATTTTCTTTTCCATTGATATTCTTGCTGACTCATGCCTAGAACCAAGTTAAAAAAAGTGAATATCTTTTCACAAACCATTCAAGTAACAGAGCATAGAATCCAGTTTTCTTTTTGTAACCTTATAATTAGATATTGATTTTTCGAGCTTAATTGCATTTGAAATTACAGAGAATTTGCCATGCTGAAGATAAAAATCCAAAGTTTTCATTCTTTGGATACCTTTTGACATATAACACCAGAGGCTGAACTCCCAGAATCTACCATAATTTCCTTTTAATTGTGTAACATATTGGGATTTTCAATTTGTAAATACAAGAAAACATGCCTTATACTCAAATATGGATGATATGTGTGGTGAATGCTATTGGTATTCCACTCCAATCACTGCCACATCTCTGTAAACTGACTTCCCATTTTTCTGAGATTTATAATCATCTTATATAAAACTTATAAATATTGTCTCAACTAGGATACAAGGAGGATTCTAAGAGATTCATTCATATAAGGTCACTCACAGAAGGGGAAAGGGACAAGATCTACAGAGCACATGTGGAGTGGAGGGGGAGGGCAGTGAGTGGAGAGGGAACTAGGAGAAAGAGGAGGGGAGAGAGGAAAGCACATAGGACTAGGGAGATTAAGTTAGGGGAGGAATAGACGAAAGAAGAGAGAGAGAAAGAGAGAGAGTGAGTGAGTGAGAGAGAGAGAGAGAGAGAGAGAGAGAGAGAGAGAATGAAAGAGGGAGTCATTATAGGTTTGAAGAGAAAACTGAACCTAGAGGTAAGTTCAGAGACATACAAGACTGACCCCAACTTACAATTTGAGCAACAGTGGAAAGGCTACCATAAAGGCCCTTCCCTGATAATGAGATTGATGACAAACTTATCTACCACAATAGAGCCCACATCTAGTATCTAATGGAAAGAGCAGCAGACACCCATGGCTAAACACTGAGTGGAACTGGAATCCAGATGATGCAGAGAGGGAGGATAAGACCAGGCTGCAAAAACACAGAGACAACAACCTGAACAAGGAGGAGCTAATTGGCCCCCCAGACTCATAGCTGGGAATCCAGCATGGGAATGACTCAGACACCCTGAACATGGATTTTAGCTGGAAGGCCTGAGCAGTCTGAGGGACCTCAGAGAGTGGAACCAGAATGTATTCCTGGTGAACAAAAGAACTTTGGGGGCATATCTCCCATGGATGGATACTCCCTTAACCTAGAGACAGGAGAAAAGTCCTAGTCTCTACTTGGACTGCCAAATGACTTGGAAGATTTAGATGATCCCTCCTGGAGGGCATCATGTGGATTGGGGGGGTGGGTGGGAGGGGAGAGTGGTTGAGGGGCATGAAAATGTGTCAGAGAGAGAGAGAGAATGAGGAAGGGAGGGAGGAAGGAAGATGGAACTGGGATTGATATGTAAAATAAAAATAAAAATATTAAAAAAAAACATTTTCTCTAAAACTAACCTTTGGCTGAAGCTCTGCTCTATGTGTATGCATAGGGGCATGAGATAGATTATAGATGCATACTGCACTAAATCTGTTCTTTTTTTATAACTTTGAAACACAAGGTTTCTTGTCTCAAACTAAGCCACATTTAGATAATTTACTTTTAAATTGTGTATAAGTGAGAGAGAGATTGAGATAGATAGATAGGTAGATATAGAGAATTACCATATGTCTGAGTATAAGAATGTTCTCCTGTGAGGATGGAATCTTCCATTTGAGCATGTGTGGAAGACAGAGGTAGATATCAACATGTGTTTCATCAAGGGTTTTATGTTTGTTAGTTTTAGATTTTGTTTTAAAAGATAACTTTTTCAATTTTTGTTTTCCTTTTATTTAAAATACTTTTTTCTCACACAATATACCTTGATTATTGCTTCTCCTTCCACTATTTGTTACAATGCAGAAATCCCATAAAAACACTAAACCAGAAGCCATAAACTATACATAAATCTCCTGGTCCATACTTGTGCAAGCCTTTTGCATGTGTTACACAATCTGTATGAGTTCAGAAAAGTTTTGATTATTTTCTTTTAGAGAACCTTGTTTACTTTATGTCCCCCATCCCTACTAGGTTCTACCTCCTGAAACCTTAGGAGAGGGATTTGAAGGAGAGTTCCCATTTAGGACTGAGGGATCAAAGGTCTCTTACTCTGTGCATTCTTTACCATGAGTTTTTGTATTTGTTCATGTCTATAGCAGGAAGAAGATTCTCTAATGACTATTGGGTGAAGCAGTGTTTTCTGAGTGAAACAGAGTGTTATTAAAAGTAACTTTATTTCTCTTTTTTATATTTAGTTTTGTTTTATAGAACAATATTATTTCATTTTGCCCTAGATCTGTGGTATATCTAGTCTTGGATTATTAGTCACCCAAGCACTGGTGAATATGGGTTCTCCTGTAATGAGACTATGATAACATCAGTTGTTTGGTGACTTCTGAAAGCTTTGTGCCATACTTGTTCAAACATATCTTGCACGCAGGACATCATTGTATCAAAGGGTTTGTGGTAGGATTTGGTACTTTTCTTTTACTCAAGTGCCAAGTACTTTTATGTACAAAGATGCTAGAATGGGGGACGAGAGCCCTGTGTAGGTGCCAGCTCAACTTCTCCATATTCAATGATTTGTATAGGTAATATCTTCAGCAATTTGTCATTCTCAACAGTGTTTGCAGAGCAATCTGAAGACTGGGCAACATCTCAGGTTGTTTGAGGATTGCCATTAAATTCCATTGGATAAAAATTCAGTCCTGTACTGACAGGTTCATTTGATGATTAAAGAAGGCCAGTTGGTACTCTGTCTCCAGCAATTTAGTGAATTTGATGATTTTCGTGATTTTCTATAGATCACATTGAATATCTATATCTATATCTATATATATATATATATATATATATATGTGTGTGTGTGTGTGTGTGTGTGTATGTGTGTGTGTGTGTGTGTGTGTATTTCCATATTATGCCTCAAATGACCCTTTACTTTAGCTGTATTTATTCATATTGACTCTCTTGTCAACCTATTCTACTAAACCCACTTTGTCCTTCTATTCCACCACTTTCCATCAATCGACAATGAGTTATCCCATTTCCCTTTCCTAACCAGATTCATTTTACCACCCCAGTCTATTACAGTATGCATAGCCTCTGTGGTTCTACAGATTGCAGCTTTATTATCATTGGCTTAATATTAATATTCATATCTAAATGTACACATACTATATTTATCTTTATGGTTATGGGATGCTTCACTACTGATATATATTTATTCCTAATTCCATCCATTTACCTATGAATTGCATCATTTCACTGTGTTAATGGCTGAGTAATGCTTCATTGTGTAAATGTACCATATTTTATGTATCCATTGTTATGTTAAATTATGTTGTTTTCTAAGTCTGTCTATTATGAATATAGTAGTAATGAACAAGGTAGAACCGGTTCTCTGTAATAGCATGAAGCATCCTTTGGGTATATTCCAAAGAATAATATAACTGTGTCTTGAACTAAATTGATATCAATCTTCCTAGAAAATAATATACTTATTTTTACACTGGCTATACAGATTTACAGTTTCATGAGTAATGGTTGAGTGTTCTTCCTATATATCCTTACCAATATAAGCTATCATATGTGTTGTTCATCTTTGCTCTTCTAACAAGTATAAGATTAAAATCTCAAAATAATTTTGAGGGCTTGTTGGACCTGCACTCTGGCCCAATGCTTACTCAGAGTAGCAGGCCCAGTAGAACAAAGGGTGGGAGGAGGGCAGGCTCTGGGTGGTGTATGGAGCAGAGTACTAGGACTGTACTTTCCAGGGCAAGGACATAGGAGGGAGTGACCCAACTAACAATCCTCTGCGCAACAGTGGAAAAGCTAGGTTATATGTCTGTAGTGAGATATTCACCTTGTCCGCACCTGTGGCTTAGACCACACCCATTGCAGATAGAGACAGGGATGGACGTGACCTAGGGAAAAAGGCTGTGGAGGGGGTCAGAGAGCTCTCTTGCTGGTGGGACACCGAGATGAGAGGATACTGTGGAACCTGCTGGTGTTCATCTCTCTATGTTGTGAGTTATTTCTCTCTGAATAAACATCTATTAGGCCTATTTGTTTCCCCTGATCCTTATTAAACATCCATATCTTGTATCAGAAGTGGTATCCAGATTTTCACTGGACCTGGTTTTCACCAAGGTGGCAGAAGCCACTCCCTTCCCCCACCATCCCCGAATGGGCCGGGTCCCTTGCCTAACCAGGTGGACATACCACAGCTTGTGGCATATTTGCCTCTGCCCTACAACTCCTTTACCTTGACAAAGGCCCTCAGAAGGCACTCTCTGCTTCTCATTTTTTGCCCATTTCCCCACTTTGCATTCCAATGCATAGTGCCCACCCTGCTTGAATGTTTCCTGCAGCCCAGTGGTTGCCAGCAACACCTATTAGACCTGCAGTCCCACCAATTGCACAAGGCTCCTTTTACTCATTTATTTAACGAAATTCCCCTTGCCATAGTTTGATAAGAGCTATTCTACAGGGACCAAGATCAGAAGGATAGTCTGTTACCAGATGCTATTTGCTGGGACACCTCCAGCCGTAACCACCATAAGTTGAAATCTACAACTAAAAGCATCAAAGTTCCAGGACAGCAGAATTACACCTAATGAAATGGCAACATTTTTTTACTATTTAAGTTGATATAATATCTGAGATCAATTGTCCCATGTATATGGCAGATAATCTTACGATGCAGGACTTTAGATAATCTTTTACTACTTGTATAGAAGGAATTTTAACAGAAGAAAATAATGACTTAACCAATATATACATTTTTTTGTAGTAGCAATGGGTTTCATCATTATGATATCTTTAAAGAAATGGTTTGAGATTAGAGAAAATGATAAGGAAATTATAAAAACCATAGAAACAAGGATTGAAAATATGGAAAAAGACAATAGAGAGCTAAAAAACAGGACACAGAATATTGAAAATGACAATGCAGAGCTTAAAATTAGAATGCAAAACATAAAATATTTAGAGGAAAAGGTTCAAAATATTAAAGATTGCAATAGAGAGTTGACAGGTAGAATGCAAACCATGGAACATAAAAATGACCAACTAGAAAACAGAATTTGTTTCATGTCTGATAACTTAATAATCAAAAAGGAAACAATGCAATACATTAACATGCTAGCAGAAACAGCTTGTTCCTGGTTGGACGAATCTACAAATAAGGTTAAAAAACTGGGACATCAGATGGAAAGGTTAGCAGATAGAATCTGTTTCATGTCTGAGGATAATGCCAAGTTAACTGATAGAACATTGTTTCTGGAAGGCAGTTTACATGCCATTCAGATTGTATCTAAGGAGGAGAATATTGAAAACATGGAATCATTTATAGTTGGAGAAACTAAGAAACAGACTGATGCAATGAAGTCTCTAGAAAGTTATATGGTTCAAGAAGTTCAGACACTCAAACAAACAATGGTGCATAGATTTCAAGCCTTAGAAGGCTTTCCTTCTGACCCATCAGAAGGATAACTGCAGGGAACAGTCCATGAAAGAGACTTAAAATTTTCTACACAATTTAGGATCAGGGGAGTTTTTCCTGTATCTATTAGTGAAAAACCAGAAATGAAAACACACCCAAAAGTTGGCATTGCATATCAGTGGGAACCAATAAGTATGAAAGACTTAAAAGGTATAAAGGAATCCGTAGCACTCACCATATGTGAAGCAATTAATAGAATCATGGGCAAGGAATAACAAGGTAACCCCTAAGGACTATGATTATTTAATATCAGCTGTCCTTGAAAACTTATCTCAATTAGAATGGAGGGCATATGGAGAGAGGAAGGAAAGGTTTTTGAAATACAGGGCTTAAAAAAAGGTTACAAAGCACCAAGATAAAATTATTGGTGAGGGTCTTTATGCTGACCCAGAAACTCAAGCTGCCTATAATGACCACAGCTTGTCTCTATGCAGTACAGCAGCTTTGAATGCTTGGACAAGGTTCATGAACTAGGGGAGATGATAGAATCCTATACTAAGATAAGGCAAGGACCAAGAGATTGCTTTAGTGTACTTCTAGAAAGGTTGTCTATGGCAATACAATTAGAGATAGCAGACAAAGATGCTAGGCAAATACTCATAGAATCATTAGCTTATGAGAATGCAAATCCACAGTGCAAACACATGCTTTGGCCTTTAAAAATCAAATCGCCCCCCTTAGATGAATGAGTGCTATGTACAGTCAACATTGAATATAATGAGAATAGCACTGAAGCTTGGATAGGAGAAGCCATGTCTAAAGGTCTGAGATGACATCAAGATAACAGAGATCCTAAATATGGGGACATAGCAGCTTGGGTAGGAGAAGCCAACTCCAAAGTTTTGAAAAGATATCAAGATGTTTCAACTGTGATAGGATAGAACATCTAAAAAGATATTGTAGGCAAATTATTTCTAGAAATAACACTCCCAGGAATGAATCGAACAGAAGGCCTCAGACATCTGGGTTATGTAGATGGGGTGGCAAAGGTCAACACTGAACCAATGAAAGTAGATCGACCAGAGACAAGCAAGGAAACCCTTTACAATTGCGAAACTCCTTGTGGGGAGGCGTCTCAAAGACCCCCATGTCAAAGGTGGTCAAGACATTTCCAGTCACACTGGAGGACATCTCCCACAGGACGACTAGAAAATCTTGTGCCTATCGTAAAAACTCATACTACTCTGGATGACAAACTAGTGATGGAAGTTGAATCAAACATAAAAAAAGGAAACAAATAGCGTCTATTTTGGCAAACCTCTAGAAATAGTCATAGGCCTAGATTGATAGTTAAAATGAATAACAGCCTGTATGAAGGTCTACTGGACATGGGGGCTGATGTAACTATCCTAACTAATAAATCTTGGCCTCCAATATGGCCCCTGCAAGAGGTAAATGTTCAATACTTAAGGATTGGAACCTTGTCTCAGGTAAAAACAAAGCAAGAGATGGATTAAAGGTATAGAATTGGAAGGGCAGAGAGGATGGTTGAGACCATATGCTGCTGATATAGCAATAAAACTATGGGGCCATGATCTACTACAGCAATGGAATGCATAGATTAACATTTCTCCAGTATTAGATATGAACCATAAACGACCTTATGATTGTGGGAAAAGTACTATAAAATACTATACAAACCAGACACCAAATATCCAGGCTGTACAAAAACAGAATAAAAGTGCCAAACCAGAAGAACCAAAAGCCCTAACCTTAAAATGGCTAACAGATGAACCTGTCTGGGTAGGACAATGGCCTATGACCCTCAGAAGTTACAGGCTTTAGAAAACCTACGTTCAGGAACAGCTAACTGCTGTACATATTGAGGAATCATTCAGTCCTTGGAACTCTCATGTATTTTGTTATCAAAAAGAAATGTGGTAAATGGAGAATGCTTACAGACCTGAGAGCCATCAATAAAATTATTCAGCCAATGGGTTCTCTACAGCCTGGAATGCCATTGCCTTCTTTGATACCTAAAGAAAGGTCTATTATAGTTATTTATTTAAAGGATTGCTTCTTCACTATACCTTTGCAAAAACAAGATAAAGAAAAAATTGCCTTTACAGTACCTAATTGCAATAATTCTCAACCGGTGAAGAGATATCAATGGAAGGTTATGCCACAGGGAATGCTAAAAAGCCCCACCTTGTGCCAATATTTTGTGCAAAAATCATTGGAAATAATTCGTAAACAGTTTCCACAATCCATAATTTAACATTACATGGATGATATATTGTTAGCTGATTCTAAAATAGAAAAATATTTGAGAAAGGAAAGGAAATTTTGCCTCATTGGGGATTACAAATTGCACCTGAAAAAATACAAAAAGGAGATTCTATCAACTACTTAGGATATAAAATAGGTCTACAGAAAATTAGAACACAAAAATTACAGACTAGGAGAGATCACTACCAGACTCTTAATGATCTTCAAAAATTAGTAGGAGAGACTTTCTAACTACAAACCATTATTGGAGTAGAAGGGCATGATTTGAAAAACTTGAAAATGACCCGAAAAGGCGACAATGACTTGAATAGTCCATGTATACTCTCAGTTGATGCTGAAAAGGAATTAGAATGGAAAAAAGAGGATATTAGAAGCACATGTGGACCGTGTGGATTGAAAACTAGACTGTATTCTGGTTATATTACCATCTAGAGAATATCCTTCAGGGATTTTGATGCAGAGGGAAGATATCATATTAGAATGGATATTTCTACCACATAAACAGAATAAAAAACTCAAAGCATATATAGAAAGGATCTCTGAATTGATTACAAAAGGTAAATTAAGACTTATCAACAGACAGGAAGGGACCCAGAAGAAATTATAGTAACTTTAACTAATGCAGAAATTTCCTCCCTATGGAAAGATAATGAATATTGGCAGAGAGCATGCAGTAATTTTTGGGGAATAATTAGCAACAATTATCCCAAAACTAAAAGAATCAAATTCATAAAGAAAACGATTTGGATCCTTCAATGTGTTGTTGGACAAACACCTATCTCTGGAGTTCCTATATTCTACACTGCTGCAAACAAATCTGGTAAGGCAGGATATAAATCAGGAGAAATAAGCAAAGTAGTTCAAAGCCCTTACAATTCTGTCCAAAGGCCGAATTGTATGCCATTCTCATGGTACTTATGGATTTTACAGAACCCCTCAATATAGTTACTAACTCTCAATATGCAGAGAGAGTAGTCTTACACATCGAAACTGCAAAATTTATTCCCAAAGATACACAATTAACTTCATTGTTTATACAGTTACAAGATACTATCAGAAATAGGATGCATCCTATGTATATAACACACATCAGATCCCATACAGGTCTGCCAGGTCCCCTAGCACAAGGCAATGCTGAAATTGATCGGCTATTAATAGGAAGTGTGCTAGAAGCTTCAGAGTTTCATAAGAAACACCATGTGAACAGCAAAGGTTTAAAAAAGGATTTTTCTATTACTTGGCTGCAAGCTAAGGAAATAGTAATGAAATATCCTACTTGCTCATTCTATAACCAAACTCCTTTACCACCAGGCAGTAACCCTAAGGGTATAAATAGAAATGAAATATGGCAAATGGATGTGTTTCACTTTGTAGAATTTGAAAAATTAAAATATGTGCACCATACTATAGATACATTTTCATCATTTCAATGGGCTACTGCTCTGAACTCTGAAAAGGCTGATTCTGTTATCACACACCTATTAGAGATAATGACCATTATGGGATTACCTGCATAAATAAAATCGGACAATGCTCCAGAATATGTTTCCAGCAAATTGAAACATTTTTTTGAGTATTATAACATAAAACACATAACTGATATACCACACAATTCTATAGGACAAACATTAGTTGAGAGGTCTAATCGTACTTTAAAGAAAATGCTCCATAAACAGGCAGGAGGAACCAAGACACCAAAACACAGATTACATAATGCTTTATTAACATTTAGCTTTCTTAATGCTAAGGAAAAAGGACAAAGAGCTGCTGAAAGGCACTGGACAGTAGAACAAATTCTGAACTAAATCAGCTGGTATACTTCAAGGATGTATTTACCTCAGTATGCAAACCAGGATATGTGTTATGTTGGGGTAGGGGTTTCACATTTGTATCTACAGGGGAAGAAAAGCTATGGATACCATTTAATTTGATCAAGATCCGAGTTCAACAAGAGAAACATCTTAATGAAGAGAAATGACAAGTCATCCTAAGCATTGGGTCCCATGAAATGTGTGGAGGCCTATCAAAGGTAGGGGTATTGTTCTTTTCTTGTCTTTACAGGAAAACAGAGGGCACCCATCTTCAAACAGCCAAGAAACACTAAACATATAGGTACCTACAGAAGAGAAGATAGCTCTCCAGAAAGTATCACTTAATGAAGAGGAAACTGATTTATGTTTAAAATATTTAATTCTAGTAAACCATTTCTATACAGAAATCTATTTCCCTCTTATCCTGACATCAGAAGTTTACAATCAAATATTTATAGTCACAATTCATGTAAACCAATGCTGCCTTTGGAGTTGGATTTGGCTTTCCTTCTCTAAATTCAAGCATGTTGTTAAGATTAAATTTACAGTTTCTGCCTTATATCAAGAAGCCAATTGTTGTAAGGCAGAAGGAAACCTAATCTGGGGACTCATTTGATTATATGCAATTTTCTATCTGAAATACAAATTTTTCATATATATTTTGATGCTTATTGTTGCATTTCCCTATATGCATACCTTAAAACTTGAAAATTTTACTTTGATATTGATGTTGAAGTTTTCCACAAGTAATAGTAACAATTCCTAACAGCAATCCTTGAACTCTCCAGAAAGAAGTTAGGGCCCCACTTTGTCATTTCCACTTGACTCAACCTCATGCATCTTGAGTATAAAATCACCCTAAAACTGGGTTGAGACTATTTTGCTTGAGACAACTCTTGACTAGCTAGCTGTTATAGTGCACCTAATTATATTACCCTGGCCAGAATTTCAGATAGAAATCCAGTCAAGTATTTCCTGCCACACAGTGACTAGCTACACATGTCACAGCCAGTCCTGTCGAAATTTTGTTGCTAAAATTTTTCTTCCTACAGGATCCCACAGAGCAATCATTGTCCCAGATCAGCAGGAGGAAATCTTAAGTTAACAATGCCCCTTTTCCCTACAATAGGCTTTTAGGGACAATATTCATCTTCTTAGGGTTGGGTATGGAATGTGATACTTAGTCTCAATATCTCTTTAGACAAGGATAGGGTATGGTTGGGAAAGGTATGGTTTAGATGGGATATGGGTAGATTAGCTTATCCTCTTGTGAATTATTTTAGTAATAGTGAGATATTACTATCATACAGCTTACATGGTTATAGATTCTTATACATGGTAACCTATGTCAAATTAAGTTTACTCCCTTCCCAGAATTGTATACAGACTGTATATTTTGTCATATTTTGAAAATCTCTCCAGTTATGATGTTTTTGCACAATATTCTTACTATATATATATATATGTATGTATGTATGTATGTATGTATGTATGTATACTTTACTTATGTTCAAGACTATTTTGTATATTGATTCAATTTAGGATATTTTATCACTCTGAACTTTATAGTTCTACCTCTAGTCTAGATATTTCTACTCTACCTCTGCTTTATGGAATTACATGTATATAATATGTTCATAGTTGCATTGCTTAGGTATTATTCCCTGCTTTACTCAGTGAAGATTCTGTCAGTGTTATATCTAGGTTCCAGAGTATTACAGATTTTCTTAATCCATGTTTCCTATACCTATGAGATTAGTCAGAAATAGATGCTTAATCTTCAAAGACTTCATAGACTGGCAGAACATGGCATTTAAATGTAATATTTGTACTCCGCTGACTTGAGACACTATTACTCCTGACAGCACAGTGCATTCCCCCCCCCAAAAAAATGTTGGACACTGTTGTTGTTCCTTCTGGAGTCCATCCTTGCATCAGCTATGACCTCTTTGGCAAAGAACTGCCCTCACCTCGACCACTGATTTGGATATGTGGTCCTATGTGCTTGCAGGAGACAAACATAGAAGACTGCTCAACCCTGCCAAGTCAGGGTAAGGCAGCCCTTTTACCTCCCTGCCTTGTTGTGGTCTGTCAGGTACTCTAGGCCTTAGCCAAAACTGGCTGTACCAACACTGCTGTGAGACCTTGGGTGACTGTCCAGGTAGCATACTGTTTCTGTCCTTGTTGCACCTTTTGGAAGTTGCCCATCCACGCATTACCTATCCTAGTGTTATTTTCCTTCTCAGGTCTTTGATGAAGTTGAAGATTAAATTATTACAACTATTACTCTCTCTTCCTAGTTAAATATATTAGGTACTAGACTTAAGCTTTCCAGCTTAGTTCAACTGTATTTTATACCCCCTTTCGACTTCACCCTAGTACTAGATAGTTAGGTATTAAGTTTCTATGTTCTGGATTTTTCTTTTCTTAAAGCACATTTGTTATTCACTGTTTTGTATATAGTTTTTGTATCTATCACAAATCTTTTCTTTTGATTAAAAAGGGAATTGTATTGAGATATTCACCTTGTATGCACCTCTGGCTTTAACACATGCCCATTGGGGGTGGAGACAGGGCCAGATGTGACCTGGGGAAAAGGGGTGAGGAGGTGGTCAGAGATCTCTCTTGCTGGCAGGACACTGTGAGGAGATGATCTTGTGGAACCTGTTGGTGTTCATCTATCTATGTTGTGAGTTATGTCTCCTTGAATAAACATCCATTTGGCCTATTTGTTTCTCCTGATCCTTACTAAAATTCAATATATGTCATTCTCTAATAATGAGATTGATAACTATATCATATGCAATTGAAGAGCCCTCATCTAGTAGCTGATGGAAACAGAAGCAGACACCCACAGCTAAATGCTGAGCTGAACTCCTGGAATAGTTGCAGAGAGGGAGGAGTGATAAGAAAAGGGGTCAAACCAGGCTTCAAAAACCCACAGAGACAGCTTACCTGAACATGGTGAGCTAATGGCCTCCAAGACTGATAGATTGGAAACCAGCATTATACTGACTCAGAACCCTTGAATATGGGTCTCAGTTAGAATGCCTGGGCAGACTAAGTTACCTCTGACAGTGAAACCAGGTGTATCCCTAGTACACAAAAGATCTTTGGGAGCACATTCCTCATGGAGGGACACTCACTTAGCCTAGAGGCAGGGGGGATGGGGAGGACCTAGACCCTACTCCAAGTGACTTTACAGATTTTTGATGATTTCTCTTAGAAGGTATCACCCTCTTTGTGAAGGTGTTGGGGGGGAAGGGGCAGGGGCATGGAAGGAAGGGAGGGAAAAAGGGAGAAGGAACTGGGATCAATATGTAAAAAAAATGAATAGTAATAATAAACAAAAACAAAATAATTTTGATTTGCATTTGTTATGATTAAGGTTCTTGAGCATTTTCTTAGGTATTCCTCAGCTATTTGACTTCCTCTTTTGGAAAATCTCTGTCTACATCATCTCAATTTTGGTTGAATTCGTTTTTTTGACATTTAGTTTTTTGAGTTCTCAACATATTTTCCTTATTAATTATCTATCATATGTGTAGCAGGTAAAAGTGTTTTCAGATTCTATTTTTAGTATAAATAACTATAATGTAATTTTGATGGAGATGGATTTAATTTGTATATTGCTTTTTGTATTATGCCGATTTTATCTGTATTGATCCTATTGATCATGAGAGATCTTGATATATTCTGAAATTCTCTTCAATTTCTTCTAATACCTTTCTTTCTTCAATGCCTTATAGTTTTTTCATGTAGTTTTTAATTGGTCACATAGAATTGCCCCAAGATATTTTATGATATTTGAGACTACCGTGAAAGGTGCTTTCTCTCCTGAATTCTTTCTCAGTCTGTTTGACATTTGTATATGAGGACTACAATTTTTTGAGTTAATATTTTATCTAGCCACTTTGCTGAAAGTGTGTCTCGGGTATAGGTGTTTCCTTTTGGAATTTATAGGGTCATTGATGCAGGTTGTCTTATCATTTGAAAATAACAACTCCTTGACTTCTTCCTTTCCAATTTGTATACTTATCAATTTATATATGTGGAACCGTGCCTGTATCTCTGAGATGAATCTTACTTCACCACGGTGAGTGATCTTATTGATGTGTTCTTAGATTTGATTTGCAGGTATCAGATCAAGCATGTTTTTTTCTACATTAATAAGGAGCTTTGGTCTGTATTTCTTTTTTTCTTGGTTTTCTTGAGGATTTGGTATTTGGGTCACTTTGGTCTCTCAAAGGAGCAGAATTTCATAAATTTCAGCTACATTGGCTGGGCACTGGGCACCAGGAATCCTCCAAGCACCAGGTTTATTAGCTTATGTCTGATTTTTATATGGGTTTTGGAATCTTTATGAAGGATCTCATGTTAGAATAGCATTTATTTTACCCACAGAGTTTTGTTTATTGTCCTTGAGATGTATATTATTCACCTGACTTTCATTATAACTCTTTATTACCTCTATTAGTACTGGAGCTTTTCCTATATTCTTGCATCCCTGTCCTGTTTATACCTGCAATTACTACTCTTGCCAAAGTCATTTTCATTAGTAAATAGCTTGTATAAGATTTCTCATCCCTGTGTCAGCTTTGGTTCTCCCAGATTATGGTATCACAATGAAGACAAAGATGTCCTATTTATATTCAATTCTTAAGTAGAAGAAATAAATAAGGTTATTTCATTAAACATGAGTTTAACACTACTAGATGTGACTCATTCTGTTTAATTAACATAAAATCTGCCAAAGGATACCTTCATATTTTTAATGTCATCTTTTAAAAAAATAAATAAAATTGGAAGTAGTTTTTAAATGTGATGTTTAAGAAAAGTTTTATTAGAGAGACAATAGCTATATACTTTCACATATTATGACCAAAACTTGATATCTTGAAATATGTTTTTAATGTTTTTTATATTTTAAATATAAACCCTTTTAAATATTTTAAGTGACCAATGTAAATAACTATTTATATTTTTATAAAGATAATTGCACTATTAATGTTTATTCTTTATTTTCCATTTGCAATTATTAAGTTCACCTTATAGTCAAATGTTAATTATAATAGAAAGTTCTGATATTTTGTTTTTGGTCAATTTGTCTGCAATGTTATGAGTATAATATCTCAATCTACCTTGATATTCTTGAATCTTAAGTACCAACATGTAGTCATCACCTGTCTTCTTCAGATTCCTTATTTAACTGTAATGATTTCTTCAATTTGACTGTGCTTTGTTAATGGGTCAATGAACCTCATTATTAATACCTGTTCATTTAGTGTATTAGTTAAAATCACTCTGTGATCAGTGCAGTCACATCAACTCAAGGAAGAGTTAACACAATTCATTCTTTCATATAACACTTGGATGAAGTGACAGCTAATCGATGACTGCCTTTGTCCTTATGTTCTTTAACTGTCAAGGATAACACATATCAATCAGTGAGCAGTAACTCAGCATCAGTTATAATTACCTCAGCAAAATGGTCGCTAGTGTCCTATCAGCTCCCAAACATTGAAGGTAAGTAAGAAATAATGACATTCAGTGTTCAAGTTCATTGTCCTATATATTACCTTAATTAACAAAAAGAAATATTGGGCTAATTTTACCTCTCAGACCTATTCATTGATTTTTATATAAGCACTTTCTTGTCCTTGACTTAGTAGTCAAGAGATTTTTAGCCTTTAATTATATCCATAGATTAAAAAACACATACCAATCCCATTCATGGAATGATGTGAATTAAAACACACATGAGACTTACTATAAAATATTGCTTGCTACTTACTTGGATGGCCTTGAGCAAGGTGTTTCAATTTCATAAATATTTTTCAGTTTCTTTTCTCATAGTAATAATTCAAGGGATATTTAACAGCATTAAAGCAAAAATATAAAGGCAAATAGCAAATGTATTATTCACAGAAAGAATAATGTTACTAAATAAATAAAATTTAAAAAAAAGTGGGCTATACCATTCAGTATATCCAATCATTTTATGGACAGAAAATTATATTTAAAGTGAAGAACCAAGACAAGAGTGTTATAAACAGGTTTTTCCCCCACTGAGGGTCTGGTCCCACTGCCATGCCAGCTCCCAATAACATGTAGAGACTCGGTATTTGATACAATGCTATTGGACCGTTACTATCATTGTACATCGGCTATCTCTGTCTTAATAACTAACCCATTTCTATTATTCTAAGTATTTCCACGTGGCTCATATTACCAGCCAGAGCGGCTGGCATCCTACCTCTATGGTCTCTCCATGTTGACTCCTCCTTCCTACATTCTCCTTCCTCCTAGATTTCTAGTACATCCTCTCTTCTTTTGTATTGGTCAACAGTGCTTTATTCATTAACTAGTATGAGAAACATATTTACAGAATAACATCTCCCATTATCTCATCTTTTCTGTCTAAAATAAAAGGAAGGGTTTTAACCTTAACACTGCACAATATATCACACAAAAGTTATCAAATAAGAATCACAGTTAACAATATTTAGTCCATTAACATTTTGTAAGTCTTAAAGAAAAATCATCAATCCTATTTTTTGTGAGTCTAAAGTCCTATATGTAACTTATCTATAATCCTAAGGAAAAATATAACCATAACTATCTGTCTTCAACTCCATCAAAGGCCACAGAAGGATAATATATAAGCTCTAGAAATGACAGAGAGAACTCACTGCCTGGTCAGTCACCCTACAATCTGTAATCTTCCATTTTCAGCCCATAGGACATAGTGTGTCTGTCAGACTCTTTTATGAAGCAGAAACCCTGTATCACTATCCATCTTGTTTCAGCATTCACTTTTCTGTGGGTCCTACATGTCCAGTTTATACAGCATAAAGTCAAACAGTCTAGACAAGAGCAGTACCTTGCTCAAATGGCTAGTCTTGTCATATTGAAAGCAACCTTCGTAACAAGTTTCTTCAATGTCTATCTTCCTTTTTGATGAAGGTGGTGTTGCCAGGAGCAGTTATGTCTCACTGTCAAGAAAATCACTAAACCATTTTTAATGCCATATTCTGTAGGTCTTCTAAAGGTTTGAAGATTGCCTATCCACCTCAAATACATATCTATATATCCAGAAAACCTAACTCACCTAAGTTTTGATTATTATAGGTAACTATCTATAATTTGCACTAAATTATACATTACATTTTCAATGAGATATATAAACACAATACCTCAATTTTCTCAAGAGGAGAAAAATACATATCACAAAATTAACCTTAAACTGTATCAATAAATGAAAACCCATTCCAAAACCAAGTATTCGTATCTATACCATAATTCTTTTTTTGCCTTTCAAAAGATTGCTTGTGGTCATTAACCATTTATAACTAAACCTGCTTAAGTAAAAACAAACATTTATAAACAATATTTGGGTTTTGGGGCGTTGTTCTTTCCAAACTACTTCCTGCTGGTAGGGGGCACTGTCATTGGGGATCCTAAGAAGATGCAGAAATCCTGGCTTTAGTGGTCTGCAAGGCTTCATTGTCCCATTGACATTGTTTCAGGGTGTCTTGCTTGATCAAACCACATTAGTCTTGAAGGAATCCACAGCTTTTCATTATCTGCAGAAACAAAATTAGAAATCCTTTTATTCAATAACTTGTCTTTGAACATAAATCTTGGAGTCAAAGAAATTTTAAAATATATAAATTGGATTAATCCAGTGGCATTTCTTTTATCAGTAGTTTTTATTTCCTCAGCAGTCAAACAATTTAATGATAACAGAACAGCATACTATATCCAAAGTTTCTCTGTGCTTTCCTTCTTTACATGGTTTTTTTATTACTCTATTTCTTTTACTTCTATTTTTACATATTTAGAGACAGGGTTTCTCTGTGTAACATTTATCAGGCCTGGAATTCACTCTGTATACACAATTTACTTTGAAATCACAGAGATCTGCTTGCCTCTGTCTCCCAAGTGCTTGGATTAAAGGCATGTGCCACCACACCCAGCCACACTCTTGTCTTTTTAATATCATGTTATTTCTTTTCTCTTTCCCTCCCAAGCTTACATATATTTTAAAACACACTGTAAACTTTCATTGCAGCTCTTGTACACACCAATGAATTGTTAGCAGAGCTCTTTAAAAGCAATGCGATTTTTTGCTGCTTATGCTAATTTTGGAAAGCTCTCTTAAAGGAGCCTCACAAAACTTTACTTGTCTCTCACAAAACAGAGTCCAACCCAAAAAAATGCTGCTACCAAGAAGCCTTTGTTGTCTCTGTTCTTTTGTTTCTAAAAACTAATTTTCAAAGTTTTGTTAAGTATTAAGTGAAAGTTCTTCAGTTCCACTTTTGACACCATTTGTTACAAGTAGGTTTTTCCCCACCGCAAGTCTGATCCTGCTGCCATGCCCACCCCCAATAACATACAGTGACTCTGTATTGTATACAATGCTTTGGTAGTTACTATCATTATTTATCAGCTAGCTCTGTCTTAATGATTAACCCATTTCTACTCTTCTAAGTATTTCAACGTGGCTCATCTTACCAGCCTGATCAGCTGGCAATCTACCTCTCTGGTATCTCCACATTGAGTCCTCCTTCCTACTTCCTCCTAGTTTCCTAGTCCCTCCTATCTTCCTTTCCTATTGGCCAACAGTGCTTTATTCATTAACCAGTATGAGAAACATATTTACAGAATAATATCTTCCATCAACAAGAGTAAAGTAAAACTTTACTATATTGTATATCTATATCTATACTTTGTATTCTTATATCTATACTTTGAGTAATTTGGAACTTTTTGTGTTTGCTAAAATTATTGAATATATTTTTGTGTGTTTTCTAAAAAGTGATACTTTACGAATAAAGTATTACTTTCTATAAATGTTTAGGAGTTGAATCATTAATATCTTATAAGCATATATTTCTTAATGTAAGTTCTTTAAGAAAATGGTTGAGCAGCTTGCAACCTTGTAATGTGCAATTTATATTGTCAACATTCCTGGCATTTAGTATTCCATGGGACTATTCTCTAAGGTTGTTCAGGTGTGTGGATCCAGGTATCATAGACTAAAAATTACAGAAACTGCTAGGCATTGTCCCTAGGCTCCTAGATAACCAATATATATGGTTCCTGCCACAAGGTAATTCTTTAGGGATCTTTGGATTCTATCCAGTTAAAATATAGTGACCTTGATCATAGGCCATCTGGCAACATCAGAACTTGTTTAGAAAGAATTCTAGTTTGAAAATGATAAAACAAATTTTATCTATGACCATATGTCATCCATGATTCACAATGGCATGTGAGTGTTAATAAAAAAATCCTTTAGAAATTGCATAACAGTCTTGAAAAACAAATTCTAATCATGTGGATGAAACTAAATAAATTAAATGTTACTTTAAGGCATATGTCACTGGTAGAATTTCTTCTCAGAATACATGGATGCATGAGTTTCATCTACAATACTCTAGGAAATAAGTACTGATTTGAAAAACAACAAAACAAAAAAAAAAGAAAAGAAAGAAAAGGAAATCAAGTAAAGAGCTATGCCAGCCAGCCAGCCCGCCCTTTTTCCTTTGAGATCTGTGTGGAAGAACCATCAGCTTAGACCTTGATATCCTGTGTAAGCTCTTGGGAGGCACAAAGTAAGGAGACTCCTACACAGTCCATTACAGCCTGGATTCAAGTTAGAAACTGTAGCCTAACCCTTCATCCCATGTGATGATCAACTAAGGGAGGCATGGTCCTTACTCCCTGACTGGCTTTCCCTCAGCAAAGTGTAACTCACTTCAGACACCTCAACAGCAAATCCATAGTCCTTTCTATGTTTTAAAGAGGTGTGGCTTCATGAATCTCAAGGAAAGTCCTGTACTATTGGGGAGCAAACTTGGAGTCTAGACTCGAACAGAGTAACTGTTTGTCTATTGTTTGGGTGTGATGGTAGTAGCCAGTTAAATTTTGTATAAGGTTTAAGTTAATAGCTTATTTTCCTTTAACGCCATCTTTTTACTTTTTGTCAATTTTTATCTTCATTTTAGTTTAGTTTCCCTTCACAATTGACTGTTTTTTTGAATACTCTTAATATTTTTCATTAATTTTAAGCCATTCAACATTGTTTCTTACTAGACTAGAACTTTATGATTCTTGTTAAATTTTCTGTTTAAAAAGTTTTCTGTTCTACAAATTCATACTATATTAAATCTCTTTTGTCTTTCAAAGCTTCATCCCATAGCCTTATTTGAAATACACTCTTTTATCCTTCCCAAAATCCTACCCCATTTCACTATAGTTACTGATATGCTATGCTGTAAAGTATCTTCAAATCACATGCCTTCTTCAACTAACTCTCTAATGTTGCTCTTTCTGAAAAATCAGCATGGACACAAGTGTAGAGCACAGTTATCTTATGTAGCTAGAGAGGAAAAGCATGGCTAATAAATAAAGAAGAGAACCATTGTGTCACCCCAATAATTACCTATAGAAAATAAAACTCAGTGAAGAAAGACTTTAATTAGGACTCAGGGAAATTAATGAACAAACAAATTTGAAAGGGGAAAAGTTAAAACAGAGGTACTTCCCTGTAACACACAATTCAACAATATTAACCCATCTCCAAAATATATGAGACTACAACACACTAAAATTCAGTCTCAACTTCCAGTTCCCCTGTAATGAAAGCCAGAACAGCAGAGTAAGCTGAACTATGTGAGCTTAAGGAGAATTAGTGGCAAATAGAGAATTAAAGGAATCTGTTGAGACCCAAGCAAATTAAATGAAATCATAGATGGATTTGAAGAGAAAATCTAATACATGGAGAAAACTTTTAAAAGTTTGAGTATTTCATCACAAATGTGACATTTATCAGCCCTTCAATTCCTGAGGATCATTTGTAAAAAGAAAATGGAAGAATTGTGGGAGACAAAAAATGAAGAGAGGTGCTGTGGGCACGACAGTATGGATATGGCAATTTTCCAACAATGAACGCATATATATTACCTGTCACTAATTTTAATGGATTCTAAAAATAGAACACAGAGAGATGTGAGTATAAGAGTGTAGTCAATTGGGTGAAAAGACTCAGAAGAGGTTGAATTGAAATGAGAGTTTGTATCCATGGAAAGTGTAACTGCAGTAAAGTCTATACTTTTTATAGTATAAAACTATCAGAAGAAAAATCAAACAAAGCAACTAAATTAGTTTAATTCTGCAAGAACACTTGTTGCTCCTCTGTAATAGCATGGTTTGGTACTCAGTACACATTTGGTAGTTCACTATCATCTGTAATTCTAGTGGCAAGGGATCAGAAATGAAATTCCCTTCTGACACACTCAGACACTGGACACATGTGATGCAAATACACACATGCAGGAAAGACATTCATTCTCACAAAATAATACAAATATACATAAAATTGATACATACCACAGATTTTTTAAAAAGAAAACAAATACTGAATACAACTCTCAAAAAATTTCCATTACCTTCTTCATTGGCATAGAAAAAATAAGTCCTAACACTTTTATAAAAACACAAAAGATGACAAATTGCTAACACAATACTAAGTATAAAGAACAATATTGGTGGTATCTTTATACTTTATATACAACAGATCTATGGTGGAAAAGAGACCACAGTAGTACTACCCAAATGGACATATGGAACATAAGAAAGCTATCAATGGTCCTGAAATGTATCTATGAAATCTATACAGTTAAGTTTTTAAAAAGTCACAAAATGGTGTAAAAGAAAGAAAACAGTCTTTTCAACAAACAATGCTGGCAAAATGGGTATCAAAGTGTAAAATATTGAAATTTGATCCATTTATTTCATCTTTCTATAAATTAATCAAGATATTTTGAGTAATTTGTGTAGCTAAGATAAGTAAGGATGTGGATTAAACTGGGCATAATGGTGCAAACCTTTAATGCCAGCATATTGGAGACAGAGGCGGTTTAATTGAGTTTGAGGTCAACTTGTTCTACAGAGTGAGTTTCAAGATAGGCAGGACTACACAGAGAAGTTTTGAAAATCAAAATCAAGAGAATGTGTATACATTAATTTGGAGGTCTCATTTCCTTAAATTTATATATTATAGTCACTGTGTAAATTTATAACTTTAAGGATAATAGGAACTGCCATTTGATAATTAATTTCTAATTTTTTTCATTTGTAAACTCACACATTTATTCCAAAATGTTCCTTGTCATCAGAAATTTATAGACAATATAGAAAATTAAAGTGTTTTTATCAAAGAATAATTAATTTTATTTAAAAATACATAACACAACTATAGATTATCTCTTCCAAGATTTTTTATTTATTTAATTTGTAGTTTACTAAGATCTATAAAATGCCATAATTTCTTATTCAAAATATATATATGTGATTATTTTCTTTCTTGATCTATATAATAATATATGGATTGAAAAGTTCATAATCTGTCAATTTGCTCATTTTGAACAACACCTACATATATAGTTTTATTTATGTACTTCTCTTACAGCTGTTTGCACTTTAAATCATTGGGCTTCTGCTAGGAACGACTATCATTTCAGACACTATCCTTTTAATCTAAAAATCTAATGAGTGTTCACTTATATTTTAGAAAATAATTAACCTCTGCTTCAGTAGCTATTATTCAATTGGGTAATTTTCCTCGGTGAATTTATAAATATCTCCAAATATGTATACTTTTTATTTCTTTTTAGTCTTTCAATAACTGGTGTGTGTGTGTGTGTGTGTGTGTGTGTGTGTGTGTGTGTGTTTGTGTGTTTGTATACTTGAATAACAGAAGAAAATTATACTTTGCTTGTGTTATTTTTTTGAGCACTAAAATGAAGCATTCCAATATTATGAGTTTGTAAAAGAACATGGAAAACACACACACACATACAAGAGAGAGAGAGGAGAGAGAGAGAGAGAGAGAGAGAGAGAGAGAGTCTTTCAAATTAAAGAACAGTTTACCACAGTATCACCTTGAACTAATTAGTAAGAGGAAAATTGGGTTATAGCCAAATGACTGGCATAGGCTCTTTTGTAATCTAATAAATGGTTACATAGTAAGTATAAGACCATGATCTTTTATCAGTTATATTTATGTACATTATATAAAAAATAAATCTCATTCCCCCAACTGTTTAAAATATCAAATGGTCACTTCATATTCTACAACTCAGCTGTGTGAGCCTGTATTTTTATTGCTATATAACTCAACAAGATTCAACATTCACACAAGCCTCAATTACCTATTGTATTAAATCTTGTCAAAGAAATAGTTCAAGTAAATGTTTCCTAATAACATATTGAGTAAACAAAGTAATGTAAGCATGCCTGCTATAATGAGAGAAACGGTGAATTTCTTCTATATTCCTGAACAATAAATCCCAAATAAATACTTGAGTGAATAGGTCTAGCCTATATTATATTCTCTCCAATTATAAAGTATAACTTCCTATAGATGTTAAATAAGCACAGTATGAAAAATAAAGTAATATTATAATAATGAAATTTTAAAATACCATTGTTATTTTTTGATAAATATTTATTCTTTGGTCCCAATTTAAAAATATATTTATCCCAGTTTTATTAGAGTATCTCATTAATAAACTATATATTTGTTTTATCAACTTTTAAATGTATTTTAGCCAGGATCATACTGTAGCCATGGGTGGCCTAGAACTTCCTACATAGAATAATCTGGCTACAAACTCACAAACACACTTGCCTTTGTCTCTCAAGATATGAGTTTAAAGGGATGGTCCACCACTTTTGAAAATTTAAAACTAATTTAAAATCTAACTTTTAGTTTTTAATATATTTCAGCACTTACCTTAAAGGTTATATAAAAACAAACGTTCAGTATAGCCAAAATAATCCTGTATAGTAAAGAAAATTACAGAGCTTTCACAATCCCTGACTTCAAGCTTTAATAAATATCCACAGTAATAGAATACAGCTTGGAATTGGCATAAAAACAGACACAAGAAAAAAATAAATCAAATCGAATGCCCTGATGTTAATCCATATACCTATGAATACCTGAATACAAAGGAGCCAAAATTTTACAATGGAAAAGAAAATGAAGCATCTTCAAATAATGGTGCTGACATCACTGGATGTCAACATGTAGAAGAATGCAAATAGACCCTTATCTGTCCCCATGTACAAAATTCATGACCATCTGGATAAAGACCTCAACATAAATCCAGACATACTAAACCTGATAGAAGAGAAAGTGAGGAGTAGACTAGAATGCATGGGCATAGGAAACTACATCCTGAACATAACACCAGTAGTACAGACACTAGGAGCAACAATCAAGAATTGGGACCTCCTGAAACAGAGAAGATTCTGTAAGGCCAAGGACATGGTAAATAAGACAAAATGGCAGGCTTCTAGATCTTCAACAACAGCACATCTGACAGACAGCTGATCTCAAAAAGCATATAAGAACTCATAAAACTAAACACCAAAAAAGAAAGAAACAAAAAACAAATAATCCTGTTATAAAATGGGGTAAAGATCTAAACATAAAATTCGCAACAGAAGTTACTCAAGTGACCAAAGGACATTTAAATAATTCTTAACATTTTTAGCCATCAGGAAAATGCAAATCAAAATCACTCTGAAATACCATCTTATAGTGATCAGAATGGCTGAAATCAAAAACAATAATGAGGTCCACTTCACCAGGCCTTGGCTATGGGTGAGCTTGGGTCTAATCCCACTGGGGCAGCAGATTCTCCCCTACACCCTCCCGGGGAAATTCCTGGGTGGATCCTGGATCTCCCTGCACCTGCATCCTGTCCCCACGGAGAGTGCTCTTGGAGACCCAATATATATATATATATATATATATATATATATATATATATATATATATATATATATATATATATATATATATATTTAAAATGCTTCAACTTCAAAATTTAAGCCTAAGGACAATTTACTGGGGAAAAGAATTTCTAATTTTGTTTCCACAGAAAATGAAAAGCTGTGGATTCCTTCCAGACTAAAGTGGTTTGATCAAGCAAGATCCCCTGAAGCAATGTCAATGGGACAATGCAGCCTTTAGACCACTACAGCCTTTTCTTAGGATTCCCCCATGACAGTGCCCCCTACCAGCAGGAAGCAGTTTGGAAAGAACGACACCCAAATTCCCAAATATTGTTTATAAATATTTGTATTCATTAAAAAAAGGCCTGTATAATTATGTCCAGCATAAAATAAATAAATGTAAAAAAAAAAAAGCAGTAATGGTAGCTGATGTTGGAGAGGATGCAGAATGAAGTGGATATTTCTCCATTGAGGGTGGGAGTACAAACTTGTACAGTCACATTGGAAATAAGTATGGCTGTGTCTCAGGAAAAACAGAATCAAGCTAATACATGAACCAGCAACACCACTCTTAAACATATACTTAAATCATACCCAAACATACTACTAAGACATTTTCTGAACTATGTTCATATCAGCATTATTTATAATAGCCAGAAACTGGAAACAACCTCGATGCACCTCAACGGAAGAACGAACAAAGCATTGTGCTGAGCTCCTAGAGTTCAGTTGAAGAGGCAATAAGAGATCATATGAACAAGGGATGTCAAAATCATGATGGGGTAAACCAGGGACACCTGAGCATGAGTTAGTAGGAACTCATTGACTATGGACTAACAGCTGGAGAACCTACAAAGAACTGAATTAGATCCTCTGAATGTTAGATACAGTTTTGTGGCCTGATTTCTTGGGGAGTGGGGGCTTGCAGTGGTACCAGGGCCTGTACCACTTGTACAAATTGCCTTTTTGGAGCCCATTCCCTATGGTGGGATACCTTGTTTAGCCATGATACAGGGAGGAGGATCTTGGTCCTGCTTGAACTTTATAAGCCAGACTTTTGTGACCTACCCAAGAAAGGCTTTAATCCCTCTAAGGTTTGATGTTGGGGGCGAGCAGAGGAGGGTGGGAGGTGTAGGATGAAATAAGTTGAGGCAAGGGGAACTGGGCTTGATATGTAAAATGAAAAAGAATCTGAATATAAAAGTTGGAAAAAACAAAACAAACAAACATAATAGCACAAAGTAAAAACCTCCAGGAGTATCTGCTTTCTACTATCTTATATTCATAAAGAGGTGGTTTTCTTTTTCTTTAGTTGACAGCAGTTATTTAAGACAACCACAAAGAGCAATCCAGAAGAGTTACACAACCTTCTCACAGGAGTAGAGAATCTGCTTATTTTAAGAACCTATAAGTAGTAGATGGAATATAAGCTGTTACAAAAAAACTGTGATTTTATCTGCCTCAGAAATCTCATTAGCATGTTTGTTACATTGAGTATATATGGTTTTAGTGCACTCAATTTTCGAATTAGTTCTGTACTTTTCTTCTGTTCATGAATAGAGTAACAGAATTCATTTTAACTTTCTCTCTCTCTCTCTCTCTCTCTCTCTCTCTCTATATATATATATATATATATATATATATATATATATAGATCCTATATACACATATGTAGACACAAACCTAACATAGAAAGACACTTTAAATTATATTTGGTTAATCTAGGAGGAAAGGAATAAGGTTTTGAAGAACAAGTCACAAATTTATATAAAACTTTCAGGAAAATAAGAAAATATCTCCCCCTACTAACTGTATTCTTTCTTAATGTTACTTTATAATACATATCATATGTATAGTAATCAAAAATATAATATTTGAATTATAGAGCACAATCTAATATATGCTTGCATTAATGAACAACTATATTTTAAAAAAGTAATAATGACAGTACTGTTCATTGGCCATATTTAATAGTGAATAATTTGTATAAGATTTTGAAAATGTGTATATAGAAGTGTGCATTGTTAAAGCTAGTTTTACTTTATATACATATCTGCAATTTACAATACTTATTTCCATTATGTTTCTATGTGAACTTACATAATTTTTCTTGTTAATAATAATATATTAATGTCATTATATCTGTATGTGAATTAATGTTATATATATGTCTATTTTTATGTACATTTTGACTATGTTCATACAGTGTATATTATTATGAATGTATATAGATATAAGAATAGGGATTGATAAGTAACTATGGCCCAAATATGAGTTAAAATTTATTCAACAATCAGAGTTTATATCTGTCTCTTTATATTCAGGCTATATTTCTCTTTTAAAATGAGTTTCTTGTTGAATCATTTGTCTATTATTTAGAATCTCTTTTAAATGCACTATGGGATGAAGAAATATGCCACCTGAAATGGAGTTGTGGGTGGAATTCTTGTTGTGTTACAAGGACAAAAGAATACAGGGATTTAACAGAATAGATGTATCATAATGTAAAATGACTCATGGGATATTTAAAGTTCAGATGTTGGCATGAAGGAAATGGAAAGTTCGCATCAAATAGCAAAAAACCTCTGTGTCTTCCTTTCAATTCATTAAAGACAGAATGTTCTCTACTCCCTCTTGTTCCTAACTCATCTCAAGTGACCTGCTTTTCCTCCATGTACATACTGTGTTATTGAGGGATCATTCAACTAAAAGATTACAAAGACCCTCATGTAAAGAACCAGATGGTACATTATCCATAGGTGTTTGTTCACAGCCCACTGAGTCATTGCAAACAATCCCCATTTTAACATTTTTTATATGTTTTGAAATTATAAGTAAGTTTCCTCCTCTTTCATCACTACAAAATCAGTCATGATCTCTTTGCACTTGTTTATATTCTGTAGAATTCATGAACTTTCTTCTTTAATGTTTGTTATATACACACATACATATTGCATATATATTTCTAAATATATCAATAAGGCTGGCTCAGTTTCTGCCTCCTGTTAAATAAAATATACCATTTGTTTTCTGATGAATGTCAGATTATATGGTAAACTATAGATGCATCTGCATAAGTAAAGATTTTGGAATTATTAATTTGGGTTTATTTATAAGTATTAATATGAAAAGAAATACAGAATTATAACAGCTCTTTAGATACTAGATACATTTACAAGCAAGTAAAGTATAGAGGTAGGATAAATTTAAAGGTTCCCATAATTTATGTTTAAATAGTTTTTACACAATAAGTAATTAAAACAAAAAGATTTCCTGAATTTATCATTTAAACAGTTCTTTCAGTATTAGTAACTAAAATCAAACATAAAAATTTTAATGTGATTTTTTGTTCATACATAATTATGATTCAAACATAGCTAATCTTGTATATACATTTAAAATCCAAAATAAATATAGCATCAGAAGATAATATAGGCATTTCCAGCAGAAATATACAGTAAAGTACAATAGATGCTCAGGCAAATTTTTTATAGATTTGCTAATTCATATCATGTTACCTGTACTTCAATTTTGTGAGCTTTATGAATACTTATTTCTCGTGAGTTATTATTTATGAAAACAGAGTTGATACATGAACATGGAGTGTGGCCACTACAGCTTCTCAAACCTTTTGGAATCAACTATCATAAAGATTTCAAAGATATCTATCTAAAGAATACCATTGGGTTGTTGCTATAAAGCTAAAATAGAAGCCAGGTTTTGTTTGTTTGTGAGTGGACAAAAGGTATACAATTTGCTTTTCATTGAGCAATTTTTACAATTTCAATTTCCTGGTGTATAGTAAAGACAGTTTTGGACAGTCACTCTTTATATAGACATGTTTGTATTTTAATGAATCTTCATTTCTAAGTACAAGAGTTGATCCAAATTTGTGCTGCAGTTGTCCACCTCTGCTCAAGTGTATCAAATTCATAGACTAAACCACAGCACCACTGGAGTTTGAGTACTTACTTTTAGTTCAATTCCAAGTAGTGAGAGTTAATATAATTACCAAGCCTTTATAAAAAAATAAAATAAAAACTTACTTTCTTAATAGAATAAGTGTAATTTACTATGTGATTCAAACTAAAAAAAAATTGAATAATAAAAGCTTAAGAAGTAGAAAAAGTACATGACCTGATATATATATATATATATATATTGAAGGAGGGAATCACAATTTTGGATTAATAACTCCTTTTAATGTGAGGTAGGAAGAGATGGAGCAGATGATTAAATAGCCACATGCTCAGCTAAATCCAAGGAGGCACTATTCTGAACTTAAAAGACAAGGCAGAGCACTTGTAGCTAGTAAAATCATTGGACTAACCAGATTGAAGTATTTGAGAGAAACTTAAATGCAAGCAAAAAGATGATGAAATATTTCCAAAAAAATATTTTAATGGATTTTTACCTTAGAACTAATACATTTCAAAAAAACATAGTTGTTATATACGAAAACTTAATATATTAATAAAAAAATGTAATAGTCTATGGAAACAAAATTAAATGTAATAGCTGCCTTTTCATGGTAATCTAATTTTCACTTGTTATAATAATATAAACCTGCCAGAATGGCAAGGCAAATATTATAAATTAAATCAAACACCATGTTATTACCAAGAAAGGATCATAGTTTAGTTGATTCAAAATATTGGCTTTATAAAACCAAAAAGATTTAGTTTAATAAAAACTAAAACTTACAGTTGAAGATATTGGATAGGTATTTTGTATTTATCAGTCTAAATTATTAAATAAAGATAATTTGCACTGATAGTTGACTATACTTGTTCTGTTACTGTCAACCAAGAGATGATTCTACCAAGTTAACACATTGTACCCCCAAAATACTTCCTCATATCTTCACTTGCCTTGATTTATACAAATGTTCACAAAGTTGAAAGACACTTTCATACTGATGAAATGAGAGAAATCAGTGGCTTGTTAACAAAGTTAAATAGCCTGATATCATAAGTGTGATAAGATTCAAGCAGTCACTCACTCACTACCTGTTATTAAAGAGGAACTGCCTATTTTCAATCTGTATCTACCACAGTGGTGTGCTTTTGATATTCTCCAATATGCTGTATTATTCATTTCAGCATCTGTTACTTTTTTATTCTTTCTGGAACTAGGTGCCCAGGTTTTGCAATATTCTTCTCAGTTAATTTTGCAAATCTACATTTATGAAAATAAAAATGTCTTATATGTGACTGTATTTCAACTTACATTTTCCTCACATTGTTTAAAACCAAATGAGAGAGAGAGAGGGGAGGAGGGAGAATGGAAGAGGGAGAGAGAGAGGGGGGGGGGCTCAGCTTTTATACACAAAGTAAACCTGAGGCTGCAGGAAAACTTAACTTCCCCATACACTTTCTGCCAAATGTTCTCTAGCTACTTTATTAGCCTGCTTTTTTTTCCACTCAGCCAAGTAATGAGACTCAATAACTATGTAGATACATTAATATTGTAAAGCAATTAGTGTAAAAACCAATGACTGTTAAATTATTTCAAAATGAATTAGTTACAACATAACATTTAATTTTCGTGATAACCCTCATTTATTTACACAATATGATAATTTCAATTAAATAAATGCAAAGATGTAATATAATAAACAGAATAGCCAAAGCTTGTTCATCTGGCAGAAAACTGTCTCCTATGATCTAGAGCTAAATGAATTAATGTATATAAGAAACTATACATTAGTAGAGAGTAGGAAATTAAGAAATTCACCATCCCCATGTGAATTCCAGAGAGCAGGCAGCATGGACTTTAGAAATGAACTCCACTCCAGTGGATTCTCTAGGGTTTTCATTTCATGAAAGACTTGAGGGGGAAATAACTCAAAAATCCCTTTGACTTTTCATTTTTCTTTCATTGTATCTTGTTTTTTAATTTGTACCAATTTAATACATAAGATGAGATGGTATAAGAGGTAACCATGTTTTTAAAGATCTGGCAATAATGTGTAGTGCATTACTTGCATGTTTTCACTGAAGTATTTTTAAGTAATTCTATAATATACTGCATGAGAGACAACTCTCTAAATATTACAAAAATTCATTAATAACAAGGTCTGTTTACAAATAAAACAAAACATGGATTCAATGAACACTCTTAGGAAAGTTCATAACAATCTGAGATCCTATTGGTAAGTGTGAATGCCTTTCTTTTCAAATGAATCAGTGAAATAATGAAAGCCACAGTCATATTTAAATCCTGATTACATTTTCTCATTCCTTTTCTCCAAGTTCCTCCTTACCTCCCCTGCCCTTTTCTGTCTCACCTGTGAAAATAATAGACTTCTAAGATAACAACTATACATAAGAAAATTAAGTAGAAGATGAAAGAGTAACTATCATATCAAAGTCAGATATGCCAACCCAAAATGAGGAAAAGAGTACCAAACACAGGCATAAAACTCAGAGACCTGCTAATTCTTACAGCCAGGAGTCCCATAAAAATATACGCTAATAACTGCATAACTACACACAAATATTTACAGAGAGGACCTGTTGTAGGCCCATGTTGGACATGTGATTGCTTCTTCACTCAGTGAGCTCATATGAGTTCTGAGAGCTCACCTTGCTTAGTTGACTCAGAAGGTCTTGTTCTTCCCATTCGATGTGGCTCTTAGGCTCTTTTCTCCTACCCTTTCTTCTTCCATGAACTCTAAGCAAAGGGATCTGATGGAGAGCTCCAAATTATGTTCTTCTCTCCACACAATATCAGGCTTTGGGTCTCTGCATTTGTTCCCACATATTGCTCGAGAAAGCCTATCTGCTGAAAATTGGATAAATCCATGAGTACAGAAGAATACCATTAGGTAACACTTTATTGCTTTTTCTTGATACACATTTTTTGTTTTTTGTTTTTGTTTTTTTGTTTTTTCTTTTTTGGGTTTCTGAGCTATCTAGTCTCTGGTTCATGGTTACTCAAGCAGTATTGAGTGTATGTTCCATTTTGTGGATTTGGCCTTAGACCAAATCATACATTGATTGGCTAACCCCACAAGTTCTCAGACACCATTGCCATATATAATTTTTAGCTGAAGGAGAGAGAACATGGGGGTGAGTGCTCCATGTAGGAACCAGCTCAACGTCTCCAAATTCATTGAGTTACGTTGGTATTGTCCTCGGAAATGGATGTCTGTTGGTTTAGAGTAATGATATATCTTAGCAACTGCCAAGGTTGTTTTGGATATTTTTATGAGATCGCTCTTCCCCTTGGATAACACCTGTGTTAAATGCAGTCCCAATAGTATAGTCCTTGCCTGTCTATAAGTGATGGACACTTGAGAGCGCATATTCCCTTTATTAGGGGTCTTCAATAAGATTGCCTTCATTCCTGAAAGTTTCCAGTGTTCTAGGTTTCTTTGGAGTTTTCTTTTAAGTAATATAAATTTGCTCTATGGTGCAGGTATTTTTAGTCATAGAAGTTAAATCATTAAAGTAGGTTAAGCCATAAAAAATTAAATAATAACAGTAATTGTATAGGATTTCATAGTCTTAGATTTGGCATGAACATTGAGTGACTAATTGGGTAGGTTTGGTCTGATTCTGTTGACTTTTGATAGTGTTTCTATTAAAGATGGCTATAGAATTGTAGCTGGAGGAATAAAATCATGCTTTAGTTTCCTCTAATAAAAATATGAATGAAAGAAAGAGACAAGAAGAATATGCACAGTAACAATATGTGGGAAAGATTAAGTTTTTGGTATAACACTTTTAAGGGGAACAAAATAATTGAGAAGTGTTCCAAGGACCTGATTGATTTTTTGCTTGAATATAAATTAGATATGAACAGAATAAAGGATCAAAGTTGCAAAGTGTGAGGCTATCAAAAACTGTAAAGCTCACGAAATGGAAGTAAGAAGACTATTTGGAAATTAAAAAAAAGGAAGAAAGAAAGAAAGAAAGAAAGAAAGAAAGAAAGAAAGAAAGAAAGAAAGAAGAAAGAAAGAAAGAAAGAAAGAAAGAAAGAAAGAAAGAAAGAAAGAAAGAAAGAATAACCCAAACCCTAACCCTAACCCCAATCCTAACTCTAACCCTAACCCTACCCAAACCCTAAACGTAACCATTGAATTCTTATATTTTAGTCTGTTAAACTCAGAAAAAAAGAAAAATTACAGTAAGACAGAGGACTGGAATTATTCCAGAGTCAATAAATTGTCAATCAAAAAATTCTTAAAGAGGCAACCGTTTTGTATCTGTTGAACACTAATAAGACTAGAAAATTACAGGAACAAAGAGATTCGATGTATTGAAAAAATGTCAGACACGTAAGAATTCTAAGAAATTTTTTTATATTAATTAAAGAATCAATAAACTAAATTCTCAGATTTTTTTATTTTCAGTAACTAAAATAAAATTTCATCTCCTTACATTTTCTCTGTATGTCCTCAACACCCACCCACCACACACACACACACACACACACACACTTTTCTCTCAATTTCAGGATTCTATTTTTAATTCTTTACAAATATACATACACACACACACAAACACACTTCAATTTATAAATTTAACCTGCTTAGTGAGTATAATTTTTCATATACGTTATGATATATTGACTAATCAGTTGGTACTGAAAATTTTTGAATTCTTTTCTAGAGAAGGTTATTTTTCCCTCTAAGAACATTAGTTTGCTGCTTGTTGTTCAAATTTGTAATATGCATATTTATTTTAAATTTTAATTAAAATATTGTAATATTTTAATTAAATATTTATATTTAAATATTTATATTTAGAGACATTTATGCTATTTCTAAACATAAATCTTGATCATTAGGAACACTGTACTTTATAAAAAATCTAACTCTTCATTAGACATATGTTAGAGAAGAAAATTTAATAGAAAATTGATATTTTTCAATTAAAACCTTGTTCCTAAATATTAAACATGAAAGAAAGTGTTACAATTCCTTTAGCTGTGAGGTCAAATACGTATTTTATAATGTTAATTATGATCAAAGATTAATAATTCAAGCCATAATTACATCAGAAAAAAACAAAATTTAGGTAATTAGTTGTATTATTCTCATTCTGTCTGCCACCATCTGTTCTGGCTAGGTTTATGTCAACCTGACAAAGGCTTGAGTGATTTGGAAAGAGAGGACATCATATGAGAAAATATATTCAATCAATTGGTCTGTGAAAAAGTCTGTTGGATATTTTCTTGACACATAATTGATGTGGGAACGCACAGAACACAGTGTGTGGTGCTACTCCTGGGCAGCCATTTTAGACATGTATGAAAAAAACAAAAGAGAAAAGACAGGAGAAGCAGGCCAGTTAGCAAATCTCCCTTGTAGCCTCTAAAACAATTCACATCTCCCAGTTCTTGCCATCTGTTTCTGGCCTGATTTCCATGTATACTGAACCACAAATTGTAAAATTAATTATCAATTTCTCCATTCCTCAAGAAGTTTCTTTTGTCAATGTGTTCTATCATAGCAATGGAAAACCTACATAAAGCACAATCAATTTTTATAAAGATGATCATACAAACGGCAAATTATATATGAACCATTAATTTACTATGATTTATATATAGAAATGTTATTCAGTGCACATCTTAGTAAGTATTGGATTGGTGAATTCATCCAAACTGCAATATTGTAACTGAGATGCTAGTTAGTCATATAGCCTGTAAGCTAAATAGGGAGTTCTATGTGTTATTTATCTGTTATTTCATATAAGTGTTTAATAACATAGAATGCTGTACTTCATTTGATATATATACATAAAGCACTATTTTCTATAGTGACTTCTTTCAATCCTGTCTCCTCTCGCTACCAACTCACTGTTCACCCCTCCTGTTCTTCACTAGTGCTGATTCTGCTTTCATGTCTTAAGTACATGTATATACATGCCTATAGCGATGTATATGCTCATATGTATAGTTAAATATAAAGAAGAGCAAGAAAAGAGACACAAATAATGGGAGTCATTAGAGGTTTCCTTTTAATTTTTTGGTTTGCTATTTTATTTTTAATATTTTTTCTTATTTTACATATCAATCCCAGTTCCCTCTACATCCCATCTTCCCTTCCCCCCTCCCCACAGAGCTTCCCCATTTCGTCCCCTATACACACCCCAGTGAGGGCTAGGCCTTCAATGAGGGATCACCAAAGTTTGTAAAATCATTTGTGGTAGGGCCTAGGCCCTCCCATGTGTCTCTAGGTTAAGAGAGTATCCGTCCATGGGGAAAGGGCTCCTGGAGTCCATTTCTGTACTAGAGATACATCCTGGTTCTACTGTCAGAGGCACCTTATACATCCCAGGCCTCCTAACTGAGAACCATATTTAGGGATTCTGAGTCTGTCTCATGCTGATTTCCTAGCTATCAGTCTGGGATCCATGAGATGCCCCTTGATCAGGTCAACTGTGTCTGTGGATTTCTCCAGTCTGGTCTTGAATCTTTGCTCATCACTTCTCCATCTCGGCAACTTGATTACAGGAATTCAGCTCAATATTGAGCTGTAGGTGTCTGCTTCTACTTCTATCAGCTACTGGATGAGAGCTCTAGATTGGCATATAAGGTAGTCATCAATGTCATTATTGAGGAAGGGCCATTATAGGTTTAAAGAGAAATCTGGTACTAAAGAATTACACAGAGATCCACAACGATCACCCCAACTAGGAATCTAAGCAATAGTGGAGAGGTTACCTTAAATGACATTCCCCTATAATGAGAATAATGACTAACTTAAATGCCACCCCCATAGCCTTTATCCAGTAACTGATAGAAGCAGAAGATATCCACAGCTAAGCAATGAACCAAACTACTAGAATCCAGTTTCAGAAAAAGAGGACTAAAGAACAAACGGCTCAAGACAATGCTGAAAAAAACACACAGAAAGAGCTGACTTGAGCAAGTGGGAACTCATGGACTTCAGTCTGACAGCTAGGGAACCAACAGAGGACCAAACCAGGCCCAATGAATGTGGGTGTCAGCTAGGAAAACTGGAGAGTCTATGGGACCTCTGGCTGTGGAACCAGGATTTAGCCCTAGTGCAAACGGAATTAGGAGCCCATTTCCCAGATCCTACCTTCACCAAAAGACACAGGGGTGGTCCTAGGCCCTACCTCAAATGACTTGACATACTTTGATGATCTCTCATAGAAGGCCTCTCTCTCCCTGGGGAGTAGGTGCAGGATTGGATGGTGGAAGGAATGTGAGGACGGAAGGGAGAGAGAACTGGAATTGACATGCAAAATAGAAAAGAAAAATTAGAATATTTTAACATCTGCTAAATAGGATTCTTGAGTTATCATTCATTAGATTAAGAAAGAGTGGTCCTGTTGTGCCAGTTGGAAAAGGAAGTAGAGAAGCAGAGATAGCCATGATAAAAAGGATAGAGGCTGTTCTCTAACCTAGAAGCAGAAATGTTTCAAGAAAGTCCATACATTATTTGCATATCAATATTTATTATCCTTGACTAACAGCATATTGGCTAATATGATATTTCAACCCTTCCAAAGAAGGGATTTGCACTAATAGTTCATTAAAGGAGGAATAGAAAATTTCTTCAATGGTATAAACACTATTACCCATACTTCCATAAGCTGTGTTAATGGGAGATGTCATTCTGTAAATATGTTCCTCTCATTGGTTAATGAATAAAGCACATGAATAATGAAAATAGGAAGGTAAATTAGGTGAGAGTAGGAGCCATGGAGGATTCTGAGGGGTCCGGACCCTCTCTCTGGTAAGATAAGACCACGTGGAAACACTTAGATTAATAGAAATGGGTTAATATTTAAGACAGAGCTAGCCAATAAGAAATGCCTAATATAGTGGGGGTGGCATGGCTTTGGACCAGGCTGGTGGCTAACTGCTCATAACACTGCCTTAATTAAATATATTGAATCTTTAAAAAAAAAATGAAGAGAAGGGATCTACTGTGGAGAAGTCATTTAGACTTCAAAGAAAATAAGAGATAAATAGGGGTAAAAATAGTAAAAATACATCTGTGCATCTAGTAGTATAATGAAATCTTTTGTGAATAATATATGCTAATAATTTTATAAAGAATATATAATTTATGCCAATCTAAGAAATTCACAAAACTTGGTTAGGTTGAGGTCCGCAATATTTTTCAGTCTTCTTACTGGAACTCCAGCTACAAGTGATAAAAATAAAAAACAAACATAAATTCTTAAAAGGAAGTAAACAACCATGAGGCAAGCTCTGGTCATATATGATAATATTCTAAATATCATCATAACCTAGCATTGACTAGAAAGGCATTACTGAGGTAGTGTAGATGTGATAATCAGTAAGCTGGAACACCGACTTTCCATACTAAGAAACAGATTACATATAAAGCTTAAGACAAGTTTGTGAACATCTTAGGGCAAACCTCACAATAGGGAGAACATATTCCACAACCAAAACAATGCCCAAAATAACAGTTTTTATAATGTCTGTCTAACTAGGCAGCTCTATAAAAATTTTGGGAGAAAGCATGAGAAATACAAGTGAAGAATCAGCCTCAGCCAGCCAGGACACCATCTTAGTTAATGAGCAGGAACACAAGTGAAGAATCTCTCAAAGAGCTCTACTAAGTAAATGATACAGATAGTGGAGTAATGTACTCATTGTTTTGTGAGACTGATTCACTGTCCAGTTCTAGATTGCCTGAAAAGGATCTATGATAAAAGATGGATTCAAACTTACAGTGAGCCTTCCACCCCTCCCAGCTGACACCAGGGACTACAACAAGAACAGTAACACCCAGCTGATTCTTGTACTCATTAGAAACAAAGTATGCTTGTATTGGTTTGTATTAATTAAGAAAATAGGGATATTCTTGATATTGTTAATTTTGTCTAGTCATAGTCTGTTTGAGAATTAATGAGTTTCAAATATGCATTCCTCATAATTGGGTGATGATTTTAATTTTATTTTATTGATGCATACGTTGTTATTTGAGTAGACCCCGTTAGCTAGGATGACACCAAGATGCCAGTGTGTTCTCCAGTGTAACTGATGAGTGTGACACTAAATCATGAGGACATTAGTTTGAAAATATTTTGACAAAGGAAGGAGATTTTCTTTCAATATGTTTTGATCTCCTTGCTCTCAGCCCAGCTGGAGCCCATCATAGCTTTTACTAGCCAGCTGTCTTCATAGGCATCTCACATACTGATGTTTAGCTGGCAAAAATGAGCTGAGGAGGAACAATAGATGAAGATCAGGGTGACTTTCTGATTTCTACTTTTGCCCATGCATTGAAAGATTGTAAAATGTCAAGTATATTTCTGAATTCATAAGTTATTTTTCTTACTCATCATTAAACAGCTTCCATAGTGCCTTGACTTGAACTTGCTTCATAACAAAATTATGGTATAAATTTTGTATCTAGTATATTTTAAAATTTAATGATAATAATTGTCTAATTTACTAACAACAATGACAGACATTGTGTAATTTTGTAAAATTTTCAACATATAGTTTGAAATGAAGTTATCATATATTAGAAATTATATAATATAACTTTCCATAGACACTAAATAAAAGGGTAAATTAATTTTTTCATTAATTTTACAGGCTAGTCAAGATTTTTACTGTATTTAATGACATTCATTTGCAGATTTGAATGGTTTCATTGTTTTACACCTTTCTCTTTTATTGAAAATTGATTTTTACAGTTATTATTAATTAAATTCTTCTCCTCTCCTCCTATTTCTTCTTCCTACTCCCCTCTCTCTGCTGTCTTCAATCACTCCTCTCTTTCTGTTCAGAAAGCCTGACAAAACTGAACAAAACAAGTTGACGTAAGACTGAACCCCTCACCTTTTATTAAGACTAGGCAAGGCAACCCAGTATAGTAGTGGCATTTGCTTTGCCAGCATCTGTTGTGGTAAGAGCTTCAGAATGGCAGAGACTGCATGTTTTGGAGCAGAAAGTCCACGTTGGTCTTTTACAATTATTTGTGTAAGTGCTTCCTTTGTGGATCATTTAAACCCTGCCTTAACAGTATGAGGAATAGGTTCTTAGAGCCAATTAAAGGGTTAGAGCTAGGACTTGCTTCCATCAACAGGAGTCCCACAAATAGATCAAGATACATCAGCTGTCACCCATATGTAGAGGGAATAGGTCCTTCCCATGCAGGCTCTCAAATTGTTGATCCAAAGTCAGTGAGGCACTATAAGACAAAGTTAGTTATTTTTGTATCTTGTGATGACATTGGACTCTCTGGCTCTTATAACCATTTTTTCTATTCATCAAGATTTCTCAAGCTCAGCCCAAAGCTTTGCTATGGATCTCTGCATTTGTTTCCATTAGACACTACATGAAGCCAAAGAGCATTTTCTTTTGTTTTCTTTTTTTCTTTTTCTTTTTTTTTTTGAGAGCAAAGGTTAGGTCTTCATTTTATTATTCTTTCTACTATGTGTTCTACTCTATTCTTTTCTGTTCTGTGTTTCTACCCTGATGTTTCCTTTCATTTTTTTTCAATATTTTTTCTCATTTAAATTTGAAACAACCTTGTTTTACATGTCAATCCCAGTTCCTCACCTTCCTATCCTCCCCTGTTCCCATACCAACCCCCATTCCATTCTCTTTCTGCTCCCCAGGGAGAGTAAGGCCTTTCTTGGGAAATCTTCAAAGTTTATCATATTGTTTGGAACTGGGTCCAGGCACTCCCTATGTATCTAGGCTGAAGGAGGATCCCTCTATGAAATGAGCTTCCAAAATTCACTCTCATGCTAGAGACAAATACTGATACACCATAGACTGCCCAGCACTCCCAACTAACACCACATTCAGGGAATCCAGGTCAGTCCTATGCTGGTTTCCCAGCTATCAGACAGGAGTTCATAAGCTCCCTCTTGTTCAGGTCAGCAGTTTACATGGATTTATCCACTCTGGTCTTGACCCCTTTGTTCATTACTCCTCTTTGTCTGCAATTGTATTCCAAGAGTTCAGCTCAGTTTACCTAGGGGTGTCTGTTTCTGCTTCCATCAACTAATGGATGAAGGTTCTAGGAGAGCATATAAGCTAGTCATTAATCTTATTACTGGGGAAGGGCATTTAGGTCAGTTTCTCTACTATTGCTTACATTGTTAGTTGAGGTAATCCCTGAAGATTTCTGCACATTTCCCTAGAACCAAATTTCTCTTAAAACCTATAATATGGTATCTCTTTTGGTGCTGTCTATATTTTCCCTAAATCAGTCTTACTGCTGTGTCATGCCCACCTATACCCTCCTCTTCTTCCTAACTCTCTCCTCTCCCACAATGCTCCCAATTCGCTTGGGTGATCTTGTGCCTTTCCCATTATCCAGGGTACCATGTATGTCTCTTTTAGGGTTCTCCTTGTTTCCTAGCTTTTCTGGCAATGAGAATTGTAGGCTGGAAATCCTATGCTTTGTGAAAAGATAGTGTATTTTTTTCTGTTTTGTTTTTTTGTTTGTTTGTTTTCCTTACTGAACAGTACTCCATTGTGTAAATGTACAACATTTTCTACATCCGTTATTCAGTTGTGGGGCATTTACTTTGCGTCCAGGTTCTGGCTATTACAAATAATGCTGATATGTACATCGATGAACAGATATTCTTATTGTAAGAATGTGTTTCTTTGGGGTATATGCCTAAGAGTGGAATTACTGGATCTTTAGGTAGACTGATTTTCATTTCCCTGAGGAATCACTATACTGTTTTCCAAAGTGGCTATATCTGTTTAGACTCCCACTAGCTGTGGATGAATGTACCCTTTTCTCCACATTTTATCCAACATGAACTGTCTTTGGTTGTTTTGATTTTAGCCATTCTGACAGGAGTAAGATCGTATCTCAGCTTTAGATTTGTATATCCCTGATGACTAAGGATGTTGAGCACTTTCTTAACTGTCTTTCAGCCATGTTACTTTCCACTATTGAGAATTCTCTATTTACTTCTATACCCCACTTTTTAATTGGATTATTTGGTGCTTTGTTGACTAGCTTCTTGAGTGCTTTGTAGGAAATCAACCTGCTGTCAACTGAGGAGTTGGTGAATATCTTTTCCCATTCTGTGGGCTACCATTTTGTCTTTTTGACTGTGCTCTTTGTCTTATAGAAGCTTTTCAATATCAGAATGTCCCATTTATTAATTCTTGAGGCCAGTGTCTGTGCTACTGGTGTTATGTTCAAATAGTGGTCTCCTGTACCAATTCGGTCAAGGGTACTTCCGAATTTCTCTTCTTCGAGGTTCATTGTATCTAGATTTATTTTGAAATCTTTGATCAATTTAGATTCAAGATTTGTGCAAGTAGACAAATATTGATCTATTTGCAGACGTATAAAAGTCAGAAACCTCTTATACCATCACCATTTATTGAAGATGTGTTCTTTTTCCAATGTATAATTTTAGCTTCATTATCAAAAATCAGGTATTTCTAGGTGTTTGGGTTAATATTGGGGTTTGCAAGTTGATTTGATTGCTCTTCCTGTATATTTATGTGCTAAACCCAAGTTGTTTTCAGGACTATATCTCTACAGGAGAACTTGCCATCAGGCATGGTGATGCTGCCAGAAGTTCCTTTATTGCAAAGGATTGCTTTGGCTATCCTGTGTCTTATGTTTTTTCATATAGGGTTGAGTATTGTTCTTTCAAATTCTGTAAAGAATAGTGCTGGGATTTTGATGGGGATTGCATTGCGTCTGTAGATTGCTTTTGGTAGGATGGCCATTTTTACAATACTGATCCTACTTATCTAAGAGCATGGGAGATCTTTCCATTTTCTGGTTACTTCTTTTATTTTGTTTTTAAGAACTCAAAGTACTTATTATATAGGTTTTTCCTTGTTTGGTTAGTATTACCAAAGATGTTTTATGTTTGTGGCTCTTGTAAAGGGTGATTTCTCTGATTACTCTCTCAGTCCCTTTATCAGCTGTATACAATAGGGCTACTAATTTGCTTTTTATTTAATTTTGTAGCCTGCGACTTTCAAGGTGTTTATCAGCTGTAGGAGTTCCCAGGTGGAATTTTTTGGGTCATTTAAATAAACTATCATATCATCTGAAAGTAGTGAGAATTTGACTTCTTCCATTATATTTGTATCACCTTGACCTACATTTGTTTTCTTATTGCTCTACCTAGAACTTCAAGTAAAATATTAAAGAGATATGGAGAGTGTAGACCACCTTGTCTTGTTCCTGATTTTAGAGGAATCATGTTGAGTTTCTCTCTATTTAGTTTGTTGTTGGCTGTTGGTTTGCTGTATATTGCTTTTATTAGGTTTAGGTATGTTCTTTTTATTCCTGATTTCTACAAGACCTTTATCATGAAAGGGTGTTGAATTTTGTCAAAGGCTTTTTAAGCATCTAGTGAGATGATCATGTTGTTTTTATTTTTTAGTTAGTTTATTTTGTGGATTACGTTGATGGATTCTTTTTATGTTAGTTCATTCTTGCATCACCAGGGTGAAGCCAACTTGGCCAGGGCCAGTATTTTGTTGAATATTTGTTGAATATTTTTGCAACAATATTCATGAGGGATATTTGTCTGAGTACTCTTTCTTAATTATATCTTGCTGTGGCTTGGGCACTAAGGCAACTGTAGCTTCACAAAAAGTTTGGTAATAATAATCCTTCTGCGTCTATTATGTGGAAAACTTTAGGAATGTTAGAATTAACTGTTCTTTGTATTTCTGGTAGAATTCTTCACTGAAACCATCAGGCCCTGGGCTTTTTTAGTTGGAAGACTTTTGATAACTGTTTCTATATGGGGTTTATTGGTTTATTTAAATTGCTTATCTGTTCCTGATTTATTTTTTGGTGAGAGCTATCCATTATTTGTCCATTTCTGTTAATTTTTTCAATTTTGTGGAGTACACATTTTCAAAGTATATCCTGAATATTCCATGGATTTCCACAGTAACCATTGTTATGTCCCTCTTTTCATACTTTCTCTTTTTAATTTACATATTCGCTCTCTTCCTTTTAGTTAATATGAATAAAGGCTAGTCTATTATGTTGATTTTCCTGAGGAACCAATTTTTTTGTGACATTGAGTCTTTGTATTTTTTTCCTAGTTTCTACTTTATTGATTTCAGCCCTCCAATTGATTACTTTCTAGCATGCACTCCTCCAGGTGAGTTTCCTTCTTTTTGTTCTAAAGCTTTCAGCTGTGAGGTTTATTTTCTACTGTGACTATTCTCTAGTTTCTTCATGTGGGTACTTAGTTCTATGTACTTTCCACTTAGTCCTGCTTTAAAAGTGTCCTATAATTTGAATATGTGTGTCTTCATTCTCATCAAAATCTATGAAGTCTTAATTTTTGTCTTTATTTCTTCCTTGATCCAGAAATGGTGCAATTGTGTATTATTCAATTTTCACGTGTTTGCAGGGGTTCTGTTATTTGTGTTGTTGTTAAATTCTCACTGTAAAGCATGATGGTCTGATAATATACAGGGGGTTATTCCAATTTTTTAAAACCTATTGTGGATTGCTATGTTGCTGAGTATGTGGTCAATTTTAGAGAAGGTTCTATGTGGAGGTGAGAAGAAAGTATATTCTGTTGTGTTTGGATAAAATGTTCTATAATTGTCTCTTAGAACCAATTGGGTCATTACTTCTGTTAGTTCGTTTGTTTATTGTTAATATTCTTTCTGGTGGACTTGTCTCCTGTTGAGAGTAGAGTGTTGAAATCTCTAACTCTAAATGTGTGAGGTTAATGTGTGATTTGAGTTTTAGTAATGTTTCTTTTACTAATGTGTGTGACTTTGCATTTGGGGCATAGTTGTTCAGAATTGAGATTTCATCTTGATGGATTTCTCCTGTGATGAAATGAAATTGCATTCTTAACCTTTTTTGAGTCATTTTAGTTTAAAGTCTACTGTTTGATATTGGGATTGCTACACCAGCTGGCTTCTTGGTTCCATTTTATTGGAAAATCTTTTCGCAATCCTTTACCGTAGTGTCTGTCTTTGAATCTTAGATGTGTTTCTTGTATGCAGCAGAAGGGTGGAGTCTGTCTTCATAGCTGTTCGTTTGCCTGTGTCATGTATGTGAGAGTTAAGACCGTTAATACTGCTGGTTATTTATGACCATTGGTTGTTAATTCTTGTTTGTTTGGGAATTGTTGCTGGTGGTGGTGTTATATGTGGTCCCCCTATTTTTCTTTTTTCTGTTGAGAAAGTTTGATTGTCTATTGTCTATGATTTTGTGGGTATAGTTTTCTTCCTTGGGTTGGAATTTTTCTTCCAGAACTTTCTGTATTGCTGGATCAGTTGATAAGTATTGTTTAAATCATGTTTTGTCACAGTTTATTTTGGTTTCTCCATCTATAGTGATTGCAAGCATTGTTCGGTATAGTATTCTGGACAGGCATCCATGGTTTTTAGTGTTTGTATAATATCTATCCAAGACATTCTGGCCTTCAGAATTTACACGGAGAAGGCAGGTTACTTGGCCTTTTCCCTTTGTTGTTCTTAATATTCTTTCTTTATTCTTAATATTTGGTGTTTTGATTATTATGTTTTGAGGTAACTTTTTTGGTCCACTCTATTTGATTTTCTTTATCCTTCTTGTACTTTCATTGGCATGTCTTTCTTTAGGTTGGGAATGTTTCCTCCTAGGATTTTGTTGCATATATTGTTTTTGCACCTTTGTGTTGGGTATCTTCACCTTCTACTATTATTCTTAGATTTGGACTTTTCATGGTGTCTCATATTTCTTGGTTATTTTGTGTTAAAAATTTGTTGGTCATAAGATTGTCTTTGGTCGATGAATCTATTTCTCCTAGTGTATCTTCAGTGCTGAGATACTCTTTTCCCTCTCTTGTATTCTGTTGGTTATGCTTGCATCTGCAGTTCTGGATAATTTACACAGTTTTTCTATATTCAGCATTCCCTCAGTTTGTGTTTCCTTTATTGTCTCTCTATTTTCAGATAATAAACTGTTTTTATTGTTTCCTTTTTTGTTATTTTTTTTTTATTTCATGGCTTTCCTTGCTTTCTTTATTAGATTTGCTGATTTATTGCAATTTTTGGTTTGTTTTATCTTCCATTTATTTAAATGATTCTTTCATTTCCTCTTTTTAAGGGTCTCTTATCATCTTTACACAGTTTTTATTTTAGGGTTGTCCTCTTCTGCTTCATCTATGTTGGGATATTCAAGTCTTGCTGGTGTGGAGTCCCTAGATTCTGGGTGTATCATATTATCTTTCTCTTGTTTGCTGTGTTCTTATACTGTTGTCTATCCATCTATTCTTCCAGTGGGTTACTTGTGGGGTCTCTCCCTCACCTGATGGATATGGGACCAAGGTTCTCTTCCAGTATGTGCAAGCAGGTCCAATAGTCCAATGGCTTTCCTCTTTCAGTGGGTAGATATGGGACTAGGGCACTGTCAGACTCCAGATGGGCTGGGCCACTAGGAAGCGTTACCCTCTGCACAGTCCCCAGTCCTCAGGAGGCTCCTATCATGGCACAGGGAGGTAGGCTCTATCAGTGATTGTTAGCAGAATCAGGATGCTGGCATATTCTGGACAGGTAGATTCATCTGGTCAGGCTCCCCTGTGTGTGAGGGAGCAGGCACCAGGCCTCAGGTGGCTCTGAGCAGGGCACCAGAAGGCTAGGACCCTGCCAAATAGAATTTTTAAAACTATATTAAAAATTTCACTATATAAAGTCCAGCTTCAATCATTTTCTATACACATTTTCATTTTAAAAACCATTTTTCCATTTTTAAAATTTATTTCTTAAAATTTTATGTGTGCTGCATACATGTATGTCAGTTTACTACTTGGATGCCTAATACTTGCAGAATCTAGAAAACTAAATCAGATTCTCTGAAACTGAAATTACATTGGCTATGAGCCAAACAGGAAGATCCCTAAGAGGGCCCAGCATCAATATGGTAGTAGAAAACAAGCTTCAAAACAGACCAAGGACTCTTATTAAGGATCTTTTGCAAGTAATATATGTGGACAAAAAGGTTCATAGTGTGAATTACTGTGTCACACTGCAGCTTCCGTAGCAAGATTTCAAGTTTTTCCCTTTCTTGTTTAATTTTATTATTATTTTATTTTTTCTCTTGAAATTTGTTTAATTGGGGGGGGGTGTTTAGGGCTCAAGAGAGGATGCAAACACACCTGGAAATGAAGGTAAGCAAGATACATAATGTAAAAGACACATATTATACATTAGTTTTTATTTCTTGAAAAGGCTTTTAGGGGATAGAGAGATAACTATGGTAAAGACCATAAACTCTTTTTATGAAAAAAATAAAATGATTATTGCCTCACTCAATATATCCTGACTACAGTTTTTCTTGTCTCCCCAGTTACTCTCCACCTCCCTTCTCCCACACAGATCCACTTTTAGTCTGTTTCCCTTCAGACAAAGCAGGCTTACAAAAGAAAACAGAAAACAAACAAACAAAAGAAAGAAAACAAAAAAAAACAAAAACTCCTAAATACATCAAAACAAGATAAAATGAGAAAATCAAAAGCCCCCGTATTGAGGTTTTACAAGGCACCTAATAGGAAGAAGAAGAGTACTGATGTTAGGAAAAAGAGAATATTCACCACCCATAGTTGTGCTAAATTAGTGCAAATACAAGTTCATTCTGAGGAATGAACAGAGCAACAAAAATGCTGCAAAATATAACTTAGAGATTTTGAAATGTTCATGAAGTTATTACACTCTTTTAAATATTTAATTTATTTGAGGCATTGTTATTAGTTTTCTTAATTTGAACTATTAATTTATGCCTGACTTAGTTAAAATTAAATATGGTAATCTATTTTTGTTAAGAAAATGTAACTCCAGATAGTTTTTAAACAACATCAACATACTGAAGTAGTTTCTGTCCTCTGTATCAGTGGTTCTTAACCTCCCTAATGCTATGATTCTTTAATATTTTCATGTTGTGGTGACTCCCTTTCAAAATTATTTAGTTGCTACTTCATAACTATAATTTTGCTATGTCATAATTTGTAATGTAAATATGTGAACAGACAGGTTTGGTGAAGAGGTCACTACCCACAGGTTGAGAACCTCTGATTTATTATCTGTTAATTAAATGTTCATAAAAATGAGCAGTTTGACAGAAAGCAAAGGTGCACATTTCTAATATTCAATATAGTAGAAAACCAGGATTGACCCATTTATTTCAATTAAATTTGTCTAAGATAAAGATCTTAAAATTTTGAGAATCCTGTCTATTTATAGTCTTTGGATTTATTGTGCATATATTACATTAAATTATTTTAACCAAGAAATAATATATGTCTCCACTTCAATGAGTATTACAAAGTATACTAGGGGCAGGAGGGAGGGCCTAGTCCCTACTCCAAATGACTTGACAGGATTAGATGACCCCTCCAGGAAGGCATCACCCTACAGTGGAGTGTGCAGGGGGGGGGCAATGGGATGGGAGGCTGGTCTGGGGGAAGGGAGAAGGGGATGGTGGAAGAGAGCGAGGAAGGGAGGCAGAGGGAGCTGGGATTGATAATAAGATAAATAAATAAATAAATAAAACAAAGTATTCCAAGTACCAGTAAAATTCTGCTTCTGCTTTTATCTATGCTTCATTTCTCATTAGTTAGTGTCCACCACAAGTAGAAAACTGCTCTATCATGCTTGCCTATCATTATAAAGGCATGTATGAGACATAAGTAGAAACAGCATTTTGTGGAAGGTTTTTTCATTTGGTAAAATTATTTCTCATATTTTAAAATGTTAAAAATTAGTGATAATATTTCTCTAGAAGAGGAAGAAAGATGCATTTTAATATTCACGTAAACATTTAATGTAAACAACTGAAGCCAGAAAACTCTGAGTGCTATCAAAATTTGTTATTGAAAGGCTATTATGCCATGTGTTTACGTATACAATGTTCCTCTTTTGTGCTGTTGCTCTACTTCTAAGAATCTTTCACATTTCATGTCTCAAAAAATAATGGCCAGAGAGGAATACACAGAAAGAATGACTGTAGTGTAGGCCTGCCTATGGAATGCATCCTCAACAGTTTATATTGATTTCCTTGCACAAATCTACAATCTTATACTGACTCTACATTCTAGAAAGTATGTGGTAAGAGAGTACTTACCTATTCTTTGCGTCCCAGCAGGTGGTAACTATATTCATTTCACAGGACTGCGGAGATGAATAAGTAGAATATGGAGACTTAAAGCAGCAGAAATGTAGTCTTGGTATACAATCTTGAACTCTAAAATTAAAGTGTGAACAGACTTGTATTCCTTTCTGAGGAAGAATGTTTCTTGCTCTTTCAGCTTCTGGTAGCTTTAGGCATTGCTAATGTTTTGGCTTTATGACTCCTAATTTGATTACACTAAATTTGCAGGTGCAATGTAACTAAGTGAAGAACTTTCTCCTTTTCTGTACAGACTTATTATCTCAGTTTTTAAAAGAAGAAAATCCTAAACTTTATCAACTTTAATATTTTTCTTGATACCTTTGTTGCTTATATTTGGTATTTGGTATCTTTTTTTTCCCCCATACTTGGTATTACCCTCTCTGTTTCTATCCTTATTTCTCAGGTCTTATTCACTTATTATTAGTAGTATTAGTGTTAGTATTATGATAATCATCATCATTATTTAATATCTCTCATGTATGTGTTTGTAGGTAGCTTGGTATATGATTATCAATTGGTGGGGTTATTCCCAGGGAAAACTGATAAACGTAGTTGTCATTGTATTCAAGAATGACCCAATTTAGTCTTTTAAGAATTCATGAATTTCAATGGATAACAGCAATGTTAGAGCCACACAAATAAATGCACAGAGGCCCATGATCCCCAATGACATTCACCTACGGAGAAGGGATGGTTTTAATAGATTTATATCTGTTTTAAATATGCAATGCTAAGGAGGGCCATAAGAGGGCTATTTAACTCTAGAATGGAATGTCTTATAAGGATACCTAAGAAACTCTACTAAACTACTAAATATACAGGAGTAGTATAATGAAATGAAGTACCTTCACCTTTTCTGTACATACTTATTGTCTTAGTTTTCAAATTTTAAGTGTTGCTCAATTTTATAGAATCTTAGTCGTGGACTCATTGATTATAAATTAGTAAGTTGTTATTTAGTAATTATCTGGTTTTATTCAAATGTCCTTATTTCTAGTAAACTCAACAAAGCTGTTGTGAGACCATGAGAGTGATGGCCTTGTAATGTCTATTTGTCAGTAGATTTCCCTAATTTCTGACTTTTGCAGTCATTATCTTTCCCTTTTAAGATTTCCCATGTCTTTGGGTAGAACATACTGTAGATATACCAACTGGAGAAGAGCATACCATAGTCATGTATTTGTTCCACTAGTACTAGTGAGTCTCTTTGATTAAACATTGTGTACTATCACAAGCAACCTGTCTTAAAAGGTCTGACAGCTTCATTATTCTTTTAATAAAATTATAGTTATGTAGAAGAAAGGATGTTGATATAATGTTCATTCAACAAAATAAAAGTACTAGATTCTAACAGGGCCTATTTTCTCCTGAGTTAGGGATTCTCTCTCTTTTTTTAATATAATATTTTTTTGTTCAAATTTGAAACAAGCTCATTTTACACATCAATCCCAGTTCACTCACCCTCCCCTCAGCCCCTGTCCCCCTGTTGCTCACAAACCCCATCCCATTCCCTTTCTGCTCCCTAGGGAGCTTGAGGCCTTCCCTGGGGAAGCTTCAGAGGCTGTCAGATCATTTGGAGGAGGGCCTAGCCCCACCCCCATGTGACCAGGCTGAGAGAGTATTCCATTATGTGAAATGGGCTCCCAAGTTCATTCGTATGCTAGGGATAAATCCTGATCTACTATCAAGGTCCCATAGGCTGTCCAGTCCTCTCAAATAACAAACACCCAAGTTCAAGAGGGTCTTGATTGGTTCTATGCTGGTTTCCCAGCTAGCAGAGTGGAGTCCATGAGCTTCCCCTTGTTCAGGTCAGCTGTTTCTTTGGGTTTCTTCGGTCTGGTTTTGACCCTTTTGCTCATAGCTCCTCCCTCTCTGCAACTAGATTATAGGAGATTCGCTCAGTGTTTAGCTGTGGGTATCTGTTGCTGCTTCTGTCAGCTACTGGATAAAGACTTTCAGATTCTTGGCCTAGGTCTGTGGGTTGAGTCTTAAATCTAACAGAACATAATTGGTTACACACAAACTTCAAGTCTTTATTTTACTGATAGGCATATCTTGCATTGTTAGTCACTAATTTATTTCACATAATTTATAGTTGAGTACGAACATTGATAACTTTTCTCCCAAATCATATTCCCTAGCACCTTCTTGTAGCATGTATCTTTCCGCCAGCCCGCCAACCCGCCAGTCTGGGCCCTCAGCTGCATCAGCCCCAAATAACACTCAGAAACTCTGTATTTGATACAATCCTGTTGGCCAGTTACCATTATTGTTTATGGGCTAGCTCTGCCTTAATTATTAACCCATTTCTACATATCTAAGTATTTCCACGTGGTCGTCTTATCGGGGAGCCATGGCGGGCGTCTTCCTTCCTCCAGGGCTACATCTCTACTCCTCCCTACTACTTCCTCTTTCCTTCTCCTGGTCTCCTAGCCCCGCCTATCTTGTTTCCCATTGGCCACAGGGCTTTATTAACCAGTATGAGAAACATATATACAGAATAACATCTCCCATCACCTTCTAGCATTATGATAGTTTACCATCAAGGAGAAAGTTTCCCAAAATTATCAACTTGACTGCTTTGTGTGCTTCTATGGATGGATAGTCTTTTCCGCCATGGAAGCTTATCATATTTGGAAATCATATTTGGAAACCAAGAAAAACTTTAATAGTCTATAATAAGTTGTGCTTCTTTGTTATTGTTTGATCTGTTTTGAATTAATAATACAATAAAACATTTCATCCAGTCCAGGATGTTTATAATCTTAAACTAGAGTTCAGCTTGAATTTCTTGAATGTGTCAACATTCTTATTTGATTTCGTACTAGGTATTGAATCCATGGTTTTAGATTTACTAAGCAAAATCCTGAGTTAATTTCTGAGCCTATAACTTGGATGTTTATATAAATTTATGAATCAAAATACATTTTTACTCTTATTTTCTTTAATTAATTTCCCATAATAAATATCAGGATAAATAATATTTGTAAATAGTTGCAAATAAAATTATAGTTTACATCATCAGCTATTAAATCATACCACATGAATATGAGTAATAAATCCACTAATGACTTTTTGTATTTATATCTACTCTAAAATAAATGTAAGTTATTCCCTCTCCTTTTTGAGAGTAGCATGGTATATTTTTATAAAATTGGTTCAGTTTCATTATATTTTACCATTCTGAAATATTTTCTTTATTGTTACTGATGTATCATTAATATGTTTGCTTTAGGCTAAGCAGATATATTAAATGTTTAACAAATTCACTATACATACATTACCTGATTGTTTATATTTTCAGAATTAATAAATAAATCTTAGCCTTAAATAAAATGAAGTTACATTTAAGTTCCTAGTGATAAGTCTCTCTTGGAGATAAAAGGACACATGAAGAAGTTAAAAATCCTACTGCCTTCCAATTGTAAAGTGACTTTTTGTTCATATACTTGCAGGATACTGATAAGAAGAGATATTCATGAATTACACTGCATATTTTATTTACATTCAATATAAGCAAAGAGTAAAAATGCATTCACCATTTAATCATTGTTCCTCTTTAGGGTTTCCTTCATGAAATATCATTACTCAATTTCTTAAATATCTCTGCTCTTCTTGACAAAATGTCTGTAGACCTATGTAAATGCTCCATGAATTTGCTAATAATTTTGAATGGTTTAATGTGCATAATGTGCACACTGAGGAATCTTTGAGGGTAGATAATGATTACATTTGAGGTGAGAGCAGTCCACCTCAAAAACAAACTGGAGCAGAATTTCTTTCCATCTTTGAGAGTGTGAATAGTAGTTCTACACTGAGGCAGCTCTTTGTGATAATTTATTTTTATTGGGAGGAGAATCAAGGGTCATGCCTGCATAGAGCATCACTGGGTATTGGATTTTTTAATGTTACTTCATTTTTCATTTTTCCACTGGTTCATGGAGAAGAGAAATGGACCATAATTTATTTCAAGGTTGCCAGGAGGCACTAATGTTTTGAAATTGATATTCATGTATTATTGTACTTTATATTATCAAAATCTTAAAGAAACAATAAAGAAAATTGAATTTTTACAAAGGAGCTTACTTCAGGCTAAGCTCAGCAATTTGATTGCTCTTTCTCCTGTGTTTCTCACAACATATTATAGGATTTAAAATATCACCTAATAACTTTTGCCAACTTGATAAATGAAATAAACCTTGGCAAATATTAATAAATTTGGATTAATTAAAATAGAGAAAGGTAACAAACCAAATTGTGGCATATTGTCAGTTATAGAAACCATGAATTTTATAATACATATTATTAAATATTCACATATCTATTTGTGGAACAATTAAAACAATGTGACATATCAACTGAACCATTGACTATTTAGCTTAAATTGCTAGTAAGTATTGTAGTATGACTTGTGCAAGATGATTGCTGGGAAGATGTTACAGAAATGGCATCCACACAAAATTAGCAAATAGATCAATACTTACTACCAAAGTCCCTTCATAGGCAATGAACATTAAACATTGATAAGTATACTAAATTACTCTAGTAAATTATAAATATAAGATAGATACATATCAGAAGTCAGGAAAAAAAGACAGGCCTACATCCTACTTTCCCTAACACGTATTCACACGAAAGAGGTTTTTCCTATTACATTATGAAGAAGTATCTAAGGCCATGTTTTCATCTTGTAATCTTGTACTAGGTACACAGTACAGATATCTACTCTTTTAGGCAGAATACCCAAAACAGAGGCACAGAAACAACATTAAATGAGTTCCAAGGTAACTATCTATGCCTATTCTTTCACAGACAAATACAGCAGAAAGTGAGCAAAGCTTAACTTTCTAAAGAGCAAGGGTTGGAGAAAGCACAGTACTTTTTGGTCTTTGATGATGAGACTTAGAAAGAGAACAGAAGCAGGGGTTTCCTGAACCCAGAAGAAGCATAAACTTGCCAGTTTTTGACTTCTATTGGTATCAGTATGTGCTATGAGGAAAAATCCCTTGTGACCTTGAATTGTTCTTAATGTTATGTTCTTAATGTTCTGACGTTTCCTGTCAACTAAAAATAAACCTCTTTAAAGAAGAAACCACCCTGTTTAACAGTTAGAAATGTGGTGTACGTTTCATACTGTCTTAGATTATGTATAATTTTGATCATCTGGTCATTTAGTCAGATGCGTCTTTAAAAATATCACTGTCTTTTCTCAGTAAAAGGAAAAAATCCTATTAAATCTCTTGATAGTATGTAACCTAGCAAGTGTGTCATTACCACATTCAGTTGCTTGCTATTGATCTCAAAATTAGGAATAATGGGTAACCAACATTATAATATGTAAATACAATAAAAAGTTGGACAAACATCTATAAAAGTTTGTTTTTATATTTCATGTGACCCTGTATTCTACAACAATGACTAGATAATAAAAAAAGGAAAACTAGTACAATAGTAGTGCATGTATCATCATAATAATCATTCACTTTCTGATTGGATGTAAAATCAGCTCACATGTTGAAAATGATGTCTAACACTCTTTTCGGGATCAATCAACATAGGTTGCAATTCATAAAGGAGAATCCACTGCTATCTTCTTGCTAAATCGACATAATATTAAAGTATAAACGAATTATCTTTATATTCATACATTACTTAATATACCAATTATTTCTCATTAGTATATGTTATTTTATACAGTGTATGGTACAGTTATACAGTATACGATATTTAATACAAGAACCTACATATGACTGAGTACCAGAAAATAAAGCTTAGAAATGTTTTGTATTAAATGGAATCCCTATATCACAATCTCTCCATCAGAGGCTCAGAAGTCATCATTGAAGAGGGCCTACAAATATTGTTAGAGTCACTTTATGACTACAGTTTTTTCCTGGCCAAAAAAGGACAGTTGCACATACTAACAGTATTTTAACATCATGTACAAGACTACTGTATGCTCAGGATAGACAAAGTTGAGCATGGATAAGGGAGATAGGCATAAATTCCCACTCCTAGCTTAGGGGATACCGATCATTAAGAGCACTGGGAATAGGATCAATTTTCTTAAGTGTTTGGCCACTGGTGGATAGTCCACCCTTGACTATATGGCAGCAGGGGATTGGGTTTTGGTTCTCAGAATTCATGTTGGGTAGTTTACAATTACCAGAAATCGTGGCTTCAAGGTATCTGAAATTCTGTCCTGTCCACTGAAGTCACTTAGTCACTTAGACTCACATGGGTATACCCATACAGCCTAAGAAACACACACAAACAAGTCTTTATAAGTATTTTCATCTTTGTATACTGGAATGCACACATATCTCCAATGTATGAGTCCTTCATTAAAATATTATTTAAAAAGTTAAATGAAATCTTAATTTTTTAGGGATGAAACACTTCCTATGTCACCATGCCTATGTCCATAAGTGAAGACTGTCTAAAAGCCAATGAAAGAGGTGATAGTTCAGCAACATACCAATAATTACCAGAATTTGTATTATTAAAACAACTCCCAAATTATATTTCTATTCTTCACAATTTCACAGATAGGAAGTTATCCACTAATTAATTGTTGATCTCAGTGTTTGTACTACTGGTTTTATGTTCAGGAAATTGTCTCCAGTGCCAATGCATTCAAGAGTTACTTTCTACTTTCTTTTCTAAAAGGTTCAGTATGTCTGAACTTATGTTGAGGTCTTTGATCCATTTGGACTTAAGTTTTGAGAATGGGATAGGTAAGATTTTATCAGCAATCTTCTATATGTCAGTATTCAGTTATGCCAGCCCAGAAACAGATATTGAGGTTCAAGCTGAAGAACAGAAAAGCAAAGCAGCCAAACTATTAGAAAGTTGTTACCTCCACCAGGGCTGAGAAATCCTGTCCTCGGTGTGGTTGAAGAATGCATTCCACATGAAATCACAAGCTCCTGTATTTTATATCTCTCTAGTGTTGGGATTAAAGGAGAGTAGTACCACTGCCCAGAAACTACAATGAATTACTGTGACTGCTGGTATTAAAGAAATATATTACCACTACCTGGTCTCTATGGTTGTGGCTAGTTTTGCATTTGGATCTTCGAGCAAGCTTCATTAGATCATAAATGATAGATCACCACAAGAGCAGCTGAGGAATCTTGTGTGGGAACCTGGCTTTGTGGGGCACAGTCAGAATCAGCTGACTTGCCTTTGGTCCATACCTGAGTGTGGATTGAGAAAGGGCAGTTAAATACAAGAGACACATGATAGAGTCACGAGGGCAATTCAGTTTATATTCAACACTCCAAACTTATTTTTCACCATTTTTATATACCTTAACCAAAAACAGAAACATGGTATCATGTATACAGAACAAATGGAATTTCTTCCTTAATTCTCCAAGGATTTGGCAACCACTCCTTAGATTTAATTTCTAGTTATCTGGCCTTGAAGGTCAAGGGTAAACACACCTCATACCAAGTGTGTTGTTATTTAGATAAGAGCCCCCCAAATATCCTACTGTAGCCTCTAGGTATTATGACATGCTAAGGACAGTTTTGAACTTTGAGACTTTGTGCGAGCCAAGATGAAGCAGAGACTTTTTTTTTCTTTTTTTTTTTTTTTTAGGCCCCAACATTCTTGAACCCATGATTGCCCTTTCACTCTGAAGTAGAGGTAACACACCTACCAGCTGGCTGCTATGTTTTTCTGTTCTTCGGCTTGAACCCCAATATCTGTTCCTGAGTTTTATTGTTCATAGTACACTCATAGTAAATCTTATTTATCGTACAATTTTCTGTTAATTTGGGAATTTTTAAAACTTAAAAGAAGAGCTTCATGGCTTATTTTTTACCCCAAATTGCCATCCTAGTTACTCTTACATATGTAAGGCCACCATTAATAAAAGTATGGATTTCTTGAGTAAAGAATAAGCGCCTGTGGTAGTCAGATCTTGATGCTGGCATCTGAATGACTAACATGCATGGATGTGCTGAACAAGTGTGAGTCACTTTCTCTGCAGCTTAGATTAGACTCAGCCAGTATTTCAGCATACTACTCAGAATAAATGCAAATGAAACATTTCTTCATGTTTGGATTTTCAGTTTACCATTTCAGGACTAGATTATGTCACTGAGACAATAGAAAGAGAACTTAGGCAAACAGAGGCACTTTTACAGGGATTGATTTGAGAAAAAAATACTATTTATTTTTTATAACAATTGCATTTATGATGGTAATTTTTAAAAATATTCATAAATATTTATATGTATGCTAATTTTAGAGTTTCTCAAACTAATTTTACTTAAATATAAAGTACCAAAAAGTAGCTTTATTTTAATTTTGGTGATGTTCAGGTAAAACCAGAGACTCTATCTCAAAACTTAAGTCATAGAATGATTGTTGAGATTCCTAACGCTGAAAACTGTGTCTAATTGAATGGCCACACATACATATACAATTGCATACAGACATGTATATTCTCCATGCCACTTATACTTAATAATTTGCACAAAATGAGATGTTTTCCATCTAAATTATTGCTGTATGTGTTATAATTAATTGAAAGATATGTATAAACTATTTTTATTACTACAGTTAAATGATTGATATTGCTTTTCTGTAAATTTGAGGAAGGGACCTTCTGAATACATATTAGAAGGGTAAACAAATGGCTTTTAAGAATAAAGCAATTTTAACTTTACATTTATTACTATAAAGGGTAAGGTTATATGAATGACAGCCCTTTATGAAGCACTACATTCTAGTTTTATTACTAATTTCCCATGCATCTAATAAAACACTACATATGGTTATAACATTGATTTGTTAATTTCATGAAAATTGCTGTACCAACAGCTGGCCTCTTGAACAAATGAATATGTCAAGGGCTGATTATAGATTAATGATATAGTTGTTCCTCAAAGGTGAAGCAATTCATATTCAAATGTATACTTATAATACTTTAGAAAGCTTACTTAAAATAAACCTTTGTAACTTGTATATTGAAACAGATTACTGCTTTAAAATGTTTTATCGATCTGGAGCCTGCCTTTTCCTCATTTTGGCCCTGCTGAGCTCTCTGCTTAGGGTGAGTGTTTGGCCAGCTTGGGTCCAACACCCCATCCTCTCCTTGAAACTTCCTGGGTTGTTCTGCACATACTGGACCCCTCCCACATGGAACCATCCAGAGCCTGCCCTTGGACCACTTCATCCACTGCTTGAGGTGAGTCTTGTAACAGCTCAGATCAAACTCTCCCTTACTCTCCTTGGAACGTTCTGGGTTGGCTCTGAACATACCAGACCCAACAACTTCATGAAGGTGATAGATACAATAAAAGAGGAAAGGAAAAAACTCCTTTACAGAAATGGAAGAACAAACAATCAAAAAATGCAAAAAAGAAACAAATCTCTGAAGGAAAGTCTAGAAAGAACAACCAAACAGATGAAGGACACAATTCAAACAGTCCAAGACCTGACAAATGAAATAGAAACAATAAAGTAAACATAATGAGAGAATATTGTAAATAGAAAATATGGGTAAACAATTAGGAAGTACAGATGCAAGAATAACCAAAAGAATACAAGAGATGAAAACAGGATTTCTGGCTTTGAATATCAACTAGGAGAAATAGATTCATCAACTAAAGAAAATCATAAGTCCCACAATCCATGACAAAATATTCAGGGAATATGGAACACCATGAAAAGGCCAACCTAAGAATAATAGGTGTAGAAGAAGTTAAAGAAACCAAAATCAAAGGTACAAAAAATATATTCAAAAAATCATGGACGAAAACTTTCCCAACCTAAAGAAAGACATGCCAATAAAAGTCCAAGAAGCTCACAGAACACTGAGTAGAGTAGACCACAGAAACTACCCCTGGCCCCATAATAATCAAAACACCAAATGTACAGAATAAAGATCAGCAAAGGTCAAAGGCCAAACTGGAGAATAGGTGCATTGCGGAATTAATAGCACAAATGAAAGCTTGAGAATAAAAGGATGCAAACTCACCCAAGAGGAGTAGAGGCCAGGAAATAATCAAATTGAAGGTAAAGATTAAAAAACGGCAGCCCACAGACTGAGAAAAAAATTTTGCCAATCCTACATCTGGCAAAGGGCTGATCTCCAAAATATACAAAGAACTCAAGAAACTAGTCAACAAAACACCAAATAGCCTTATTAAAAATGGGGTACAGAATTGAAGAACAAATTCTCAATAGAGGAAATCAAAGAGGCTGAAATAAGAAAATGTTCAACATCCTTAGATATCAGGGAAATGCAAATGAAAACAACTTTGAGATACCATCTTACTCCTACCAGAATGGCTAAAATTAGAAAGACCCATGACAACTTATGCTGGAGAGGATGTGGAGAAAGGGGAACACTCCTTCACTGCTGGTGGGAGGGCAAACTCTTACAGCCATTTTGGAGATTAGTATGGCGGTTCCTCAGGAAAATGGGAATTAGCATACCACAGGACCCAGCAATTCCACTCTTAGGTATATACCCAAATGACCCACATCCATGCAACAAAGACATGTGCTCAACTATGTTCATAGCAGCATTATTTGCAATAGCAAGAACCTGGAAGCAACCTAGATGTCCCTCAATTGAAGAATGGATAAAGAAGATGTGGTAGTCTACATAATGGAATATTACTCTGCAGAAAAAAATAACAGAATCTTGAAATTCACAGACAAGTGGATGGAACTTGAAGAAACCATCCTGAATAAGGTAACCCAGTCACAAAAAGAGGAACAGGGTATGTACTCACTCATATATGGTTTTTAGACGTAGAGGAAAGGATCACCAGCCTATAATACACAGTACCAGACAAACTGGGATACAAGGTGTATTCTAAGAGATTCATATATGGTCCCTCACAAAAGGGAGAAGGGACAAGTCCCCAAGAGGACATTAGAAATGGGGGGGCAGTGAATGAAGAGAGAACAAGGAGAAAGAGAAGGGGAGGAGAGGAAAACACGTGTTACTAGATAGATTGAGTCAGGGTGTGAGGGGGGGAGGCATAAAAGAGGGAGCCATTATTGGTTTGAAGAGAAAACTGAACCTAAAGAAAGGTCTCGAGAACTACAAGACCAACCCAACTAATAATTCGAGCAACCATGTAAAGGCTACCATAAATGTCCTTCCCTGATAGTGAAATTATCAACTAAATTATCCACCATCATGGAGTCCTCATCTAGTACCTGTTGGAAACAGAAGCAAACACCAATAACCAAACACTGAATCGAACTAGAATCCAGATGCAGAGAAAGGGGACAAGACCAGGTTGCAGAAACTCACAAAGACAGCTGACCTGAACAAGGAGGGGCTTGTCCCCCCCCCAGACTGATTGTTGGGAACCCAGCAAGGGACTGACTCAGATCCCCTGAATATGGGTCTCAGCTAGAAGGACTGAGCAGTCTGGGGGGGCCCTTAGAGAGTAGAAACAGAATTTATTTCAGGTGCACAAAAGGACCTTGGAGGACACATCCCCCATGGAGGGATACCCCCTTAACCTAGAGACAGGAAGAAGTGCTAGTCCCTACTTCAAATGAATTGACAGATTTACATGACCCAACCTGGATAGCATAGCCCTACAACTGGAATGGGGGTGGGGGGATGGGAGGGGAGAGTGGCCAGGGTGTAAGTCACAGGGGAAAGAGGGTTAGAGGGAGGGAGGGAGGGAGGGAGGGTTGGAGGGAGCAAGGAAGAAGAAAATGGGATCCACGTGTAAAATTTTTAAATTATATTATTAATAAAAAAAATGCTGCTGGATTAATAATGCATTCAAAATTTAAGCCTAAGGACAAGTTACTGGGGAAAAGGATTTCTAATTTTGTTTCCACAGAAAATGAAAAGCTGTGGATTCCTTCCAGGCTAATGCGGTTTGATCGAGCAAAACCCCCTGAAGCAACATCAATGGGACAATGCAGCCTTGCAGACCACCAAAGCCAGGATTTCTGCATCTTCTTAGGATTCCTCCATGACAGTGCCCCCTATCAGCTGGAAGCAGTTTGGAAAAAACAATGTCCAAATTCCCAAATATTTTTTATAAATGTTTGTTTTCATTTTAAAAAAGGCATGTATAATTATTTCCAGTATAAAATAAATAAATGTTTTAAAAAAGATCAATAAAGTAGAAACTAGGAAAACAAAAATAATCAATGTAACAAAGTGTTGGTTCTTGGAGAAAATCAACAAGATAGATAAACCTTTATCCTAACTAACCAAGAGACAGGGTGAGAGTATGCAAATTAATGGGATCAGAAATGAAATGGCAACATAATAGAGGACATTGAGGAAATCCAAAGAATCTTCACTTCATACTTTGAAAACCTGTACTCCACCAAATTTGAAAATTCAAAGGAAATGGATAAATTTCTGGTTGGATATCACTTACCAAAATAAATCAAGAACAGATAAGTAATTTAAACATATTTATAATCCCTGATGAAATTGAGCCAGTTATCAAAAGTCTCCCAACCCCCCCCAAAAAATAAAAACAGGTACAGATGAATTCAGTGCAGTATTATACCAGTAATTCAAAGAATAGCTAATACAATAGAAACAGAAAGTTCATTGCTAAACTATTTTTAGAAGGATACAATTACCTTAGTATCCAAGCAATACAATACATAAGTAAGAAAGAGAACTAAACACCAATACTCCTCACCAACATGGTTGCAAAATCCTCAATAAAATACTGGAAAATCTAATCCAAGAACATGTCAGAGAACTCATTGATCATGACAAAGAGGCTTCATTCCAGTATGCAGGGATGTTTCAACATACAAAAATCCTATAGTGTAACCCACCACATAAACATACTGAAAAAGAAAAAACACATTGTCATTTCACTAGATCCTAAAAAGCATTTGACAAATTCAAACACCCCTTCATGATAAAAGTCTTGGAGAGATCAGGACTAACAAGAACATACCTAAACATAATTAAAGCAATATACAGTAAAGTGAACATCAAAGTAAATCAAGAGAAAACTCAATGTGATTCTTCAAAAGTCAAGAACAAGTCAAGGGTTTGCATTCTCTTCATATCCCTTCAATATTGTACTTGAATTTCTAGCTAGAGCAATAGACCAAAAAAAAAAAACAAAACAAAAAAAAAACAAAAAAAAACAAACAAACAAAAAAAAAAAACAAAAACCAACGAGATCGGGGAATACAAATTGGAAAGGAAGAAGTGAAACATTCACTATTTGCAGATAATATGAGAGTTTACATAAGTGACACTACAAAAAAACAAACTGTACCATGGAACTCTTACAGCTGATAAACACCTACAGAAAAGTGGCAGGATACAAGATTAACTCAACAAAATTAGTAGTTCTACAGACAATAAAGGGGCTGAGAAAGAAATCAGAGAAACTTGGGAAAATGCTAACCAAACAAGTGTATGACTTATTTATTAAGAACTTGAAGTCTTTAAAGAAAAGAATTAAATAAGATACAACAAAATGGAAACATCTCCTATGTTCTTTGATAGGTAGGATCACCATAGTAAAAATGGCAATTTTGCCAAACACAATCTACAGATTCAATGCAATCACCATCAAAATCCCAGCACAATACTTCACAGATGTTAAAAAAACAATACTCAACTTCATATGGAAAAACAAAAGAACCAGGATAGCCAATGGACTTCTTAACAATAAAATACCTTCCAAAGTCGTCACCATACCTGACTTCAAGCTTTATTATAGAGGTAAAATACTGAAAACAGTTTGGTACTGGCACAAAAATAGGCAGGAAGACCAATGGAGTCAAATTAAAAATCCCAATAGTAACCTACATACCTATGAACACCTGATTTTTTACAAAGAAGCTAAAATTATACAATGGGAAAAAGAATGCATCTTCAACAATGGTGCTGGCATAACTAGATGTTGACCTGTAGAATACTCCAGCTAGATCTATATCTATCACCATGCACAAAACTTAAGTCCTAATAGATCAAAGACCTCAATATAAATCCAGACACACTGAACTGTATAAAAGAGAAAGAGTGAGGTACCCTTGAACCAATTGGCATAGGAGAATGCTTCATGAACATAATACTAGTAGCACAGGCATTGAGATTAACAGTTAATCAATGGGACTTCATGAAATTGAAAAAAAAAATCAACAAGAAAAATGTAAACCCACAGAATGGGAAAAGATATTCACCAACCTCACATATGAGAGAGGACTGATTTCCAAAATATGGAGATACCCATAGAAGCTTCTGATAGCTGGGAAACCAGCATTGGTCTGACCCAGATTCCCTGAATACAGTGTTATTTCGCATGACTGGGCAGTCTATGGGTCCTCTGGCAGTGGATTTTTATTTTCTGTTGTATACAAATGGACTTTGGAAGCCCTTCCACATAACGAGATACTTTCTCAGCCCAGACACATGGTGTAGGGCCTGGGCCCTGCTCCAAATGATATGACAAAATTTGATGACTCCCCATGGAAGGCCTCACCCTCCCTGGCAAGCAAAAAGGGGATGGGATGGGGTTTGGTGGGGGGAACAAGAGAGGGCAGGAGATTGTAGGAACTGGAATTGATATGTAAATAAAACATAACAAAGGATGTTCTGTTGTATCAAAAAAAAAAAAAAAAACTCTTGCTTAGTCATGTCCGTTGTGGCTATTTGTAATAGCCAGAAAGTGAAAACAACCTAGACAACCTAGATGCCCCTTAACCAAAGAATGCATAAAGAAAACATGGTACACTTATACAATGGAGTATTACTCAACCACAAAAAAAAAACAAAACAACAAAACAACAACAACAAAAGAAGCAATGAAATTTGAAGGCAAATGGACAGAACAAGAATAAAAGCATACTTAGAGAGGTAACTCATACCCAGAAAGACAAACTCAGTATGTATTTACTTTTAAGTGGATATTATCCATAAAGTAAATGATAACTTTGCTGCAATCAACAGGCCCAGAAATTCGAGATAACTAGGCGGTTTCAATGGGGTGGAGGGCATGTGGATCTCCTGAAGAAGAGCAAATATATCTCATGATATCATGGTGTCTGATGGATCAGGTTGAAGGTAGATGGAGTGAGAAAGTAGTGAAAGAGATTACTGGGAGGGAGGGTGATCACATAGAAAACTGGTGCAAAGGAAACTTCCAGGAAGCTACAAAGGTTATGGCAGCTAATTTTCACAGCAATGGAGGATGAGTAACCTGAACTGGCCATCTCCTGTGACCAGATAGAACTTCCAGTGGAGTCATTTGGATGCTGGCCCAGCTACACCACTTTTGACCTAAAATGGGATGTTTGTGCAGTGGTATGAATGGTGTAGTGTGATGCAGAGATTGAGGGAGATGACTCATCTGGCAATAGGCACATACCACAAGTGTGAGATGACCCCAACACTACATGGAGTGTTGGGCATAGAAAATGAATGGCCTAGTGACCTAGGGTAGCACCAAACATGACTCAAGAAAAAAATGGCAATGTAATTATGCATAACAACAATACATTATACTCATTGATTAGGGACTACCCCAAATGTCATCAGAGAGCCTTCATCAAGTAACTGATAGAAACAGATACAAAGACCCACACCAAGCATTGGGCTGGCCTCAGGGATTCTAGCAGAAGAGAGGAAGGGTAGATTATATGGGCTTGGGGAAGGGATTATAAGGACATTGCAAGAGAAACCACAGGAACTACTAACCTGGGATTATAAGAGCTCACACACTGTGAACCAACAGTGAAGATGTCAACATGAGACATGACATAGGCCATCCATATGCAAATGACAGTTTTGTAGCTTGCTCTACTTATAGGACCCATAGCAGTGAGTAGCTTTGGGGAACCTGTTCCTCATACTGGGTTGCCTTGCCCAGTTCTAATACAAGGAGAGGTGCTTAGTTCTACAGCAAATTCATATGCCATGCTTTGGCAAAACCCATAGGTGGCCTGTCCCTTTCTGAACACAACAGATGGGGCCATTGGCAATAAAGAGGGTTTTGAGGAAGGGAATAGGAGAAAAGGAGGAATCTTAAATTAAATAAATAATGTAATTATTTATTAATTGTAAATTAAATTAAATAAATAAATAAACTTATTGAGTAACAAGAATCCTGTATAAACCAAGGTTAGAAATAACCAACATCTGAGGAAATAAACAGTGGGCTATAGGACTCAGAAGCCTGAGGATTAATTATTCTTCCCAGTATCCACATGGTCTAGTCTCATTTAGGTCAAGCACCCTTATATTAAATATTTTTTGTTTCATAGATTATACCAGATAGAGGCTAATTACAAGCATTTGACATGAAAACTGTGTTTGTAACAAGCATGCACATTTTTATGTCATTAGGTGCGTAAACAATTCACCATAAAATCTTTTTATTTTTCATTTTTAATCTTTGATTTTCATTAGAATATAATCTTCTTTCATACAATACAGACTCACTCAAACCCCCTGAACATGGGTCTCAGCTAGAAGGCCTGGGCAGTCTAAGAGACCTTGGACAGTGGAACCAGGATATACCCCTGGTGTACAAAAGGACTTTGGGAGCACATCCCTCATGGAGGGATACTTTCTTAATCTAGAGACAGGAGATAAGGCCTAGTTCCTACTCCAAATGACTTGACAGACTTAGATGAGCCTTCCTGGAAGGGATCACCCTACATGTGGAGTTGGGGAGGGAGGGGAGGGTGGTCAGGGTGGTGTGAGAGGGTGGGAGAGAGGAAAAGAGGGAGGGAGGGAGGAAGGGAGAGTGAACAGGGATCAATATATAAAATAAAAGAAATATTTGAGAAGCATATATATATACACTGTTTCCCCTTCAACCACTTGTTCCAGCACTCCTCCCCAACACCTCCCCTGTCCACCGGGTAAACAGCTCTGCCATTTCACTTTCAAAAAGAGCAGACCTCCCTGTAGGGGTGGGCTTTGAGGTCATATATGCTCAAACCAAGCTCAATAAGATAGACCACTTCCTGATGCCTTTATATCAAAATGTAGTAACTCTCAGCTCCTTCTCCAGGAACATGTCTGCCTGCACACCTCCATATTACACCATGATGATTATAGACAAATCATCTTAATAAGTAAGCCACTCAGTTAAATGTTTTTCCTTTGTAAGTATTGCTATGGTCATGATGTCTTTTCATAGCAATAGAAACCCTAAGACAGTATGCCTAAGAGTATCTATAACATTTATCACACTTTTATATAAAAACTATTCTAAAAAAGTTGTAATATCAAGGCCATGTTTACACTGAATTTTTTAATTTTTAAATTAATTAAAATATACTTACCTCATTTTTTTTCTTTTACTTTCCTTCCTCCAACGTATCCTATATATTCTCCTTCCATACTCTGCCATATCTTCTTCTTAACTGCACTGAAAATGCTTGACCTCTTTTTGTTTAGTCATTGTTGTTACACCTTACCCCAATGCACACACAAATATATAAACACAATCTGCTGAGTCACTTTAGTATTACGTATATGTGCAGAACTTCAGTATTATATAAACAATTAGAGAGCTCATACATGAGGAAAACTAACTTCATACTAACTTTCTACTCAGTAGTCAGTTGTCTGTATATCTTTGTCTAGGAGAGGTTCTCTTGAGACTTTCCTTTTTAGACTTCCCCTTTTTATGTTAAGATATCATTGGTATTGTTGTGATTATATTGTCACAACATATTGTTGCATTATTATGGGTATAATTTCCTTGATATTTCTGCAAGACAAAGACACACAGCAGACTACCCAGTCCTAATGCTCTTAAAGTCTTCCCATTTGCCTTTTTGCGATGTTCCCTGAGAATTAGGTGTAGGAGTTGCGCTCTTGGTATATTCACTCAGACTGGATCCTTCACAGATGTTCTCTGTATTTATAGCAGGTATGGTTACCATGGTGCTCTCCACATGCCTCATTATCTATGGGTATACCAATATGTTTTAGAATGTACTAAATTTTACTGTTCCAGTAAAGTGGTGATAGTAGGTTCTAGTCTAAGAACCAGTGCTCCTATAACCATAAGTAATTGACTAGTTTTCTTTACCATGCATTATTTCCTTCATGTTGAGTCTAATTCGAGGGCTATTTGTTACTGTCAATGTAAAAGTGCCACTACTGCATCTTTATGGATATCTTTCAGTGCTTATTGTTATTGTTCATAGGCATCACTGTTGGATAGGATTATTGATAGCTTACATGTTTAGGATATTTCATAGCAACTTCTGGCACTAGAAAATTTAATCCTTAGGAAAGGGCTTTCATGTTAGATCAGACTCAGCTGTAATTTTCCAAGTTCTATGTCCATTATAAATGGTGTCTTCAGCAGTAGGAACTATGGGTACATAGTCCTTTGTTTCTGCATCTAATCAATATCAATATGCTTATTATATTTTCTGAGTATATAATTTATATAGCTACTACACAAATCACTTTTATCCTCACATTTGGCAAAACATACCCTGTATAATTTTACATTTGTATATTTTCTTTTTGAACATGGAAAGTTTCTTTAAAACTACTTCTCATATTAATATTTTAAATTTATTCCATGACATTTTAATACTTGTACACAATATAGCCTGATAACATCGATTCTCCAACTCGTTTTCCTACCCCAGTTACCCCAACAAACCCCTGTCCCTCCTTCATAACCTCTTTATTTTATACCTTACTAAATCCATGCACTGATGCCAACATGCATCATGAATAAACTACTGGCTGCCATGCTGGTAGAGAAAAATGACCTCCTCTCCTCCAATATACATCAACAAACAATAGCTCCTGAACTAGGGGTTTGATTTCATAGACTCTTCTCCATAACTGATAGGATATTGTCTAATTTGAATTTTTGTAGTTCTTATGTAGCTAACCATAACTTTGAGTTTCTTACTGCAATGGCTATGGAATATCTAAAAGGCAGGTTTCTCAGCACTTCCTTTTGTCCTCTGATTCTTACATTCCACACTGTCTTCTGGAATATTCCTGAACTTTGAGGGATTGGACATTGGACATGAATGTATGGTTTAAGGCTGTGTACTCAACAGTTACCTAGTGTCAGCACACTGAAGTGTTATGTATGAGTCTCTGCATTAATTGTCCCCTGGGGGAAAAATGTTAATGAGACCAAGGTTGAGAACATCACTAATTTATAGGTATTTACATAAATAGCTAATAGTGGGTTGAAAACCTGTTTATATATCCAAACATCATGACTAATTTCCTCAGCAACTGAGTTTTGATTAAGGTTACAATACCAGGCATGAATTCTTTCCCATTAAACAGACCTTTAATTCAATCAGAAAGTGAATGGTTATCACAAAATAATCATACCTTTGTTGCATTAGGGGTAACATATTGCCTGAAAGGTCACTAATGTCAAAAACAGAGTCCACCCCTGAATAAAAGTATTAATAACTTTTCTCCTCCATGGGTTTGCACAGCATATTTCAACACTATAGAATCTAGTGCTCAGGGAAGAAGTGTCAAGGCCAGTTCTTGCTTGAGATCTCTATGTCTTACAAACTGGTGTGAAAACTTAATGACTGAGTCAAAGATCAAGTTAACTTGTAGCACTGATCTGATTGCCTAAATTTATGTTTTATAAAGTACATAAGAAAAACATTCACATAGTCTGTGAGTCTTTGTATCACATAGAGTTAGCATTTTTCTACTCATCCAGTATGCTATAAATTCAAGAATAATGTGTTTCTTTGTATGTTTGGGTTTCCTTGGCTTTTCTCTTAGCTCACTGATTATTACTTTTGAAAGAAATATTTGTTTCAATGTATCAATTTTATTGGTACCTAATCATAAAATGTAAGTTAACAGTCTCACCTATCTTTGTTAGATCGTGTGTTTCTACATTTCAATAAATAAATAAATATCCAATGTTAATAGAAATCACATAACAACTTCTGAGATAAAGATTTTCAGAACTCACAATGTTATTTGACTAACTTTGGTTCTTTCCCCCAATAAGATAGAAAGCTTAAGCTTGCTTTGGAGGAAAAAAGCCCCACTGTGTTTGTTGACCTAAGACACAAAGCATGGATGCTCAGGGTCTAGTTTGGTAGGTACAGAGGCTTATAGTCCCATGTCCTCATAAACAGAGGTTTAAAGCTGTATGATTTAGAAGTCAAACACTTTCTGCTACAGTTCTTCATGGTTGAGTCTTATAGCCTTTGCTCTGATCTGTACTAGCAGCATTTATAATATATGTTCAGTGGAAGGTAAAATTATAATTCTCTAACCTTGGGTTTTGGGACACATGTTTCTAAGAGTGGCCAGTTTTACATCTCTTCGGCCACAAGTAATAAAAATTTCAGACTTCATAGAAAATGGTATTGGTGCTCTTGGGTGCTGTGACATGGCCATGGCTTTTAGGGTTTGGCAGCTTCCTAGAACTTTTCAAATGACTGAAGGCAGGAATCTGTCGTTCTTTGTTCTTGGCAGGCTTTTTCTTTCTTTCCCTTCCTCTTCTTACCTGCCCTAAACTTCTAGATCCCATCTTCTCAATCCAGTTCACATTCTAGAAATCTTCAGTTCCCTTCTGTATGAGTAATTAATGCCATTGATGGCAGTATGTATCAACACTGTCTCCTCTTCATGTTACTAGCAAATCCCAGTCTACTAACGGTATTCCCAGAAGTTAAGAAAGATCATTCTGGAGAAGCCTTTTATTGGGCCAAATGCTACAACAGCATGAGACAGCACAAAAAGTTATCTCCTGGCTGACTCCCCAGGTAAGTCACAGAGGCTTATTTTACAGTCAGTAAAGGGACATGTCATGAGTATGAAATGTAAATGCAATGTTGAAAACTGCACAGATTTACCATGGTTTTCAGTTACAACCATCACAGGCCTTAAATAACTCTGCATCATAGACTCTATACATTCCCACTTAGACATTTTGCTAAACCTCTAGAAAAATATAATTGATTCCACCTATTCAAATGTGGTTTGCAGGGTCATCTGGATTTCAAGGTTATTAAATGCAGTTATATGTTGCATGAAGAAGTTGTAACAAGAATAAATCCTTCTAGGATAAGAACCATATTTTCAGTTATCAGGAGCCTCATAGTTAGACTGGATGTGCTTTAGAGGGAAAGTGGAAAATTTAGAACTGGCAAGATGGCTTGGTGGCAATCTAGCCTTTTGACAAGGAGTATCAAAGTAGACAATGGCAAAGTGAGGCAGCAAAGCATAAGAAATGATCTGAAAACTTCCATTCAGATGGTTGTGTAGCCTTTTTCTAAGAATGCAAATTATTCAGAGGAATTAAGTGAATGAATTTAATGTGTGTGTGTGTGTGTGTGTGTGTGTGTGTGTGTGTGTGTGTGTGTGTACACTAAGGTCAGTATAACATTGCCAGTGGTATTTTGACAGAATATTGTTTTCACAATATTAATTGTGCTTGCCACCCTGCCCAATGTCCCCAGAGGGTGTTTGATCACTCTATTCTCTCAATCACAGAACCAAGTGTTCTTAGGAACCTGAATTTCTTAATGTTGTCTAAGAAAATTTGATAATGGACACTTTTCCTGTTGTGATAGATACACTTTGACCAAGAATAACTTGAGGGAAAGAACAGTTTAATATGTCGTTAAAATACCAGGTTAAAGTACATCATTAGGGAAATTCAAGACAGGAAGGAACGCATGATAGGAACTTCAAAGTTGCTCTGCTTGTTATTCTATACAGCACTGCATCTGAACAGTGAATGTGCTTTATAGCCAGGGAAATACAGCAGCAGTGATAAATAGTATTATACACACCTAATTTCTTATACAGTTTGGGAAAACCTGCTTTGAGAATGGTCGCAAACCCAGTGGAATCGGACATCCTATATCAATTAACAATCAAGGCAACCTAGTACAGCCATGTCCTCAGGCCAGTCTTATGGTGGTAATTATTCAACTGAGATTTTGTTCCCAGGTTATTTCTAGGTTATATCAACTTTACAGTTAAATGCAACCAGAAAAGATAAAAATATAAAAATTTGCAAAAGCAACTTCTAAATTTCCACTAATATAAAAATGGAGATAATGTAAGCAAAAGTGTCAAGATACTTCTGCAAATTGCTTAGGCATAGAAAAACTAACACATGCCTGTACATCATGTGTTCATAAAGAAAGGGGAGTTTGAACTTTAGGAGCTCATTTTCCATGGAGGGAATACACCCTTAGCCTAGAGACAGGAGGGAATGTCTAGACCCTACTCCAGATGACTTGACAGATTTTGGTGATCCTTCTTGGAAGACATCACCCTCCCTTTATAAAAGGGGGGATGGTATGGGAGGGGATTAGGGGGGCATGGGAGAGAGAGGGAAGTGGGACCAATATGCAAAATAAAAAATTTTATATATATGTATATATATAACATACATACATATACACACACACATATATATGTTTACATATATATATATGTAAAGAAAGAAAGGTGAATTCTTTAACAGTGCTAGCTGTAAGATTATTTTGAATGTAGTATGGCCAGTCTTTATCATTTATCTGTCTGTTAAAAAGAGATTGACACGTTACTGAGACTTTGTAGTGAAATTTTGATAACATACATTGATTTTTGAATACTTGATTTCACAATTTAAAGCATATCAAGTCACCACAATGGTCAGAGCTATTAAAATTCCTTCAACACATTTAAGTATGTTGTTAAGCTTTCTGACAAAGATTGTCATGTAGACACTAAATAGGGCGTGTTCCAAGTTAGTGAAGGCTTCACCCATCATTACTTACACAACTTTTAAATCTTTTGTCATGTTTAAGAAACCTAAGTTCTATAGCAAATTAGGAGTATTAATTCCTGTTAAACCAACTATTCAAATTTCGTAAGTGAGATAATTTAAGCATCTAGATGATGTTTAGGAGTTATCATTTCATAGATACCTATATTTCTATAGTTAGAACTCAATGTATGCTTTTTAGTCTGCTCTGTTATTTATTTATTTTTTATTTATTTATGGTGATGAATTTATTACCTTTATAATGCACTGATCATTTTTAATTTCCTTAAGAATTTACTTAGAGTGAGTGATGTATAAGACACCCTACTGAGATTTCCATAATACTAAATTCTCTCAACCTTCATACAGTGGTATTAAGGTTGTTCATTGTGGTTATTAGGTGCACTTTGTAGAATTTTAACTGAGCTGTAGAGATTTGTGGTTAATTGTTCAAAGCACTGCAGGTATTAGTAGAGACTGAATTCACTACCACATTCTGACTCCAGAGTCTGTAATTACATCTCTTATGCTGTGTTTCATATTAATAAGTAATCCTACCACAGATAAGATCTAGATGAATAATAAAGAGTAATAGCAGAGAGGAAATTATAAACCAGGTATTAACACTCCCATAGCTGTAGTTTTATCAGAGACGGATATCAGAATATATTTTTGTAGTTAAATCCAGCTCTTCATTAGAAATAAGGATATTCCAGCCACTGTAATTAATGTTGGATGGCATCATATACTATTTTATTTATTCATTTAATATTTTTGAATTATAAATTTACTATTGTATAAGTTACTGTTTTAGAGATAAGAAGATGATTTTAAAATGGGATTAGCAATTTACACCATGTAATAAAATGATATTCAGAAAAATATTTAAACAGAGACATTGATTTACTATAGAGCCCAAAATTATGCAGTCCTGGATTAAGGGGTTTAAAAGGTATACTATCGTAAATCAACATGTAAAATTGTCCTTTTTAAATATACAATGCAATTCCTTTTACATAAATAGATCATGAACAATTGGCTATAATTTAAGTTCCATGTCTTCAAGTGATCTTATTCATTCCAGAGATTTCTCTACTTATCCAAAAATTAGTTACTGAGTCCTTGCCATTCATTCATTCTCTCGTTTATTCATGAACATACAATTTTTGAGTGCCTAGAATGTCCCAGGAATCCTTCAGCATACTATGAATCTCAGATGAACAAAAGAGGGCTCCAAAGCCTTGGCACTTGCACTATAGTCAGTGGTTTCAGGGTGAAAGCTGGTAAATAAATAACACCTGAAAGAGCAAGGTAATTCCAGAAAATGGTAGTTACTGCAAACTCAATCAAACAGGATCATGAAATGAAAGTTGTTGCAGCAATTTGTGAGGAAGACTTTTAAAGAAACCATTTGACAGAGAACACAGATACAATGAAAGGAGCCAAACACATTCGGATCACGCTAGGGTAGAGAAATTTGCACTGTCAAACACAGTGGGGATGTCTTCTTATTACTATCCTTTCATCTTTTTTTTTTATCCTAGGCTTCTTCATCAAGTTTTACTATAGTTTCCAAACTGATATTTCTCGTTTCAGTCTCTCTGGTTTCTAATTTAACACAGTTCTCCCGAAAAGCTTTTGACTTTGAAGCACAGCTTTTGCCATTTCACTCAGTCACTGTAATGATCTCTTTGCACTCTCGTGATCTATACTAGCTTGCACAAATTTTAACTTATGCTATTATATCTTTCTCTGTTGTCATAGCAATTTTCCAGCATCAGTTTTCAGTACTTGCTTTTCTATAAGCAAATCTCATCCACATTGGTTTTTCTTGTAGTTCTTTCTTTCAAAAAAATGTGTTTTTCTACTCTTATACATTAACTCCTGACCTCAGTTTTTCCTTCCTCCAGTCTTTCCAGTTTCTAACACCATAAACCCCTCTTTCTCTTCCTCAGACCAACTTCTCCTCCATTTCAGAGATATAGACAGAGAGAGAGAAAGGCAGAAAGAGAGAGAGACAGACAGAGAGAGAGAGAGAGAGAGAGAGAGAGAGAGAGAGAGAGAGAGAGAGAGGAGAGAGCATACCTCCCAGGGATATCTACCAAACATGGTATAATAAGTTATATTAAGACTAAACACAAACCCTCATACCAAAGCTGGATGGCTCAGCCCAGTAAGAAAGAAAGGAACCCAACCATGTACAAACAGTCAGAGACCCTCACTGTTTGGTCTTACACAAGAACACCAAGCTACAGGACCATAAGGGATAAATAGACGACCTAGCTCAGAACCATACAGTCTGTGTTTGCTGCTTTAGTTCCTGTGAGCCCCTGTGAGACCTGCTTTGTTGATTCTATTCAGTAATTCCTTTTTTATTAAAATTAGAAACAATATTGTTTTATATATCAATCCCACTTCCCTCTCCCTCCCATCCTCCCCTGCTTCCCACAGACCTCTCATGCCCATCCCCTTTCTTCTCCCTAGGGAGGCTGAGGCCTTCCTTAATGGATCATCAAAGTCTAGACTAAGAGAGTATCCCTCTATGTGAATGAGCTCCCAAATTCCATTAGTATGGTAAGGATAAATTCTGATCCACTATCAGAGGATTCAGAGACTTCCCAGGCTTCCTAACTGACACCCAAGTTCAGGAAGCCTTGATTGGCCCTATGCTGGTTTCCACCTGTCAGTAATTCTTAATGTAACTTTGTGTTTGAGATTTTGTTTCAGTTGATCAGCAACCCTAAAGTATCTGAAACCTTGAGTCTACAAACAGCCCACTATCCCCATGTTTCTGTTTCTACCTGTTTCAGGAGTCTCAAAGTTATAACTCTATTCATGCCAAGGTTGTCACAAACTATTGAATAATTTGAAATTCTTATCCTATGGTTTCCATAGCTAGAAATTAATTAGAACTCGAAATATAATGGATACAGAAACATGTGTCAAGTCATCTACCCTCTTCCTGAAAATTAGAGGATTCTTCTATTTATAAATAATGCATAACCTATGTTTTAGTCTTTATATTTACTCTTTAAAGCTAAAGTCAAGGCATACTACCATTATTTTATCTAGTCAACCAAAGCATATGATTTTAAATGATTGAGCACTGGTTTCAAAAACTTATTCCTAATTTGAATCCCTTGAACATCTATAGAAGTCATTTAAGGAAATACATATTATTTCATAAATTTGCTTAATGATGTCACAACTGAAACTTAGAAAATGACATATCTATTCTCATAATTAAACTTTCCTATCTTTATATACACAAATATTTTCATGCCTTACTAATTCTCTTTGAATTAGAATTGACTCCAAATAAAATATATTTTTGCTCTAGGTGAAACTACCTTGAAATCACTTCACTTACATAGATTCTGCAGTTTTGAGGCCAGGCAAATATGTTCAGATTGCTACTATACCTTTGCATTGGGAAAGAGTAATTGATACCATAGGATCACCTTGAATTTTCTAAAGTACATCCATTTTCTCCACTTACTTCTTCAAGGAAATTTTACGTTTAGTCCTGTGCTCTTGATGCTTCTGTTCTGTAAACAATTTGCACTCTATACGCTGTAATTTATATTTTTCTGTATTACTAACTTCAGAACTTTTCAATTAAATCCATTTTTACTTTTCAGTTGAACACACACATACACACAAACATTCACACACATACACACACATACACACAGGATTCTTCATTTAATAACAAAGCAATCAACTACATGGTTTTAGAAGTATGAAAGCAATAAAATGATTAATTTAGGAAATGATTCACCATTTTAGCTATTTATGTGTGGAGGGTATAACAATTACCAAAATAGATAGTATGTTTAGTATGTGTTATGAAATATTTAAAAATTCATTTCTATTGCAACAATGAATGATATATATGAGCAAAAATGAGCAATATATGATGTTAATTTCAGTAAATTTTAAGCAAAAAAATATATATTATAGAACTTCATTCACATTGTTTGATAATACTTTCAAAACCAAATAACAAAAACTATGTCTATAATATTAGAAAAATTTGGGAACAAAATGGTGATGTTAAGCTTAAGCATTAGCACTTTTACCATATATCATCTTTTACTCTGTCGCTACTTCTAAAATATAGCTCAGAGCTATAGAGTTTAACATAGGTAAGGAATTGTTCCTTCCCATACAGTAACTCAATAAAGTCTCAATGAAAATATTTCATTTACAGTTATTTAAGGGAATAAAAATTTGGTTAATAAATGGACACATTTGAGTGGGTAGAATTAAGAGGTAGAAGTTTGAACTGGAAAGACAGGATAGAAATGGTAGATTTAAACTATCAATTATAGGTAAGATGACCATTGATACCAAAGAACAGAGTTCTTTGTGGGAATGAACTACTGAATTAATAGGAGCATGTGACTGTTAGATGAATGAGGATCAAACAACTTTATATCAAAACTATTAACTAAACTACTGGCATGATTTTTAGATAATTAAGAACAAAGACAGCATTAATATTAAATTAAAGGAAACATAGCCAATCGCTAAATTTTGTATGAATGATGCCTTATGAGTCGACCAGTTAGGGGTACAAATGAGAGTTCATTGACATGGGTCTCCCAAGGATGTTCAGGTAAACACACACACACACACACACACACACACACACACACACACACACACACAGAATGAGAGAGAGACAGAGACAGAGAGAGAAAGAGAAAGTTGTTTGTTCATGTTAGCCAAAATGACATATGGTGACTGTATTTCCTGTGCTAAACTTTATAGTTGGGTTGATTTAACTAACATTGGTAAAGACTACTACAAAACAAACAGCAAATAATGCAAATGTTATAAACTCAAGTTCAGAATCTTTCATGCGCAGGTCACCTGGAACAAAGCAATAGTCAGCTTAGATATCTATAAGGAAATTGGTATGCTCCAGGGGAAATAGAGCTCTCAATTAAACCAACAAATAACTAAAGGAAATGTTCTAAGAACATATTCAGACTACAAAGTGACTATAGATAAGCAAATATAGCTCAGTGAAGATATCTTCTAAATATCTGAAAAGTTGGATAGCAAAAGGAGAAAGGGCACAGCTCCTTGGTTTGAATATCTGTAAGATAATGGGCAATATGGGGCTCCACAAATACTGGATAAGATCAGAGTATGATGGAATCAGAGATTCATCTTAATGCTGCCAAAAAAGATTGAGAGATATGTGCACATATATATTGTTTTGTCTGCATAGACATACATATATATTCATAGTCACAAAGTGTATGCAAGTAAGCAAAGAATTAAGAACAAAACTTATACATGAATTAAGATGATATACTTTATATTATCAAGTATGTTAGTTGCAATGCGTCCATTTTGCAGATTTCAATAAATGTTTTTTCCAATAAGTAACCTTTAGCAATTAAACCTATTAAACCTAGTTTAACTGACGCATGCGCCAAATCCCTTTATCCCTGGGAGATCACAAGAGAATATACATTTGCATTGACACCCTGACAAATAAATTGAAGTGCATATATGACTATATTAAGTTTTGCCTTTATGTTACAGTTTAAGCATAAACAGAAATACTAAGACCTTGAAAAAGGTAGAAAATTCAGCACAATATAGTTATATGGAAGATTACCTAATGTGTTCTGCCCACACGCTAATCTCATTTTATTGTGCAAACACTGAATCAGTTTTCTTCAAATTCTAATGTTTGGAAGAAAAAGGAGCATTAAATAAAAGAATCATGTATTCCTTAATTATATTATAAATTTCAGTGTTAGTTCATTGCATGATTCATTGGCCTTTATCTCTATGCTTCTCTAATTTAAATTGAATTCACATAAGCATTCCTAAAAACTCATACTGGTAATTTGTTTGTTAAAAAAAATGTACTGTACAAAAGGATTTAGTGAACGTTTTATATCACTTGAGACAAGAAGTAATCCTAGTATTTCAAAAAAATTAGCATAACTATCAGTTTCAATAACTACTTTTCATTCATAGACTTGAGTGCAAGCAAACTTATTTTCATTTCAGGAAAGTAAGAATGTTACAGAATCACTTTGTAAAAACTTTTAAAGGCTATTGAATCATCTGTGTTAAAACTCTGAATAGAGGAAGATAGGGCAGATGAATCACTATGCACTCAAGTGTGGATTAAAAAACTTCAGGGCATGATCGCATTAAAACTTCACTGTGGTTTGATTTTTTAACTATACTTTTGATCCAGCTATATTATTAAGTCTATAGGTAAGAAAGTATATTATGATTTTTGTTGAGCTTTTCCCTGTTACAGATAATCTAGATAATAATATACGTGCCTAAGTATTATAGCTACCACAAAAATAGTATGACCTTTCTAATGGGTAATTAGAGCTGTGATTTTGGAAAAAGGGGTAGAAAAGGCTTTAAGTTCTGGAGTAGCTGCATCAAAAGGAGCAAGGTTCAGGAGACATAGGTAGAGATACATGCTAGAATCTAAGGGATGACAGGCAAAGATCCTCTCTCTGAGTGAAGCATTATAGATCTCACCAGTTTGATATAAAATGGCAGAAAGCCCAATAGATGAGAAAAATTTTTCAGCTAACAATCTTATCTTCATGGTGAAGGTCTATGGATAATGGAAAATTTCATCTCAGCCTTTCTTTTTGAATTGGTATTACACATAATTTTTGGTAGAATTTTCTTGTTTCTATATTGGTACCCATTATCAGCAATCTTTATATTATCCCAAAATTAGGATCCTAATGGTAAATTTGGGTCTTGTAATTACCATGACTCAAAAGTTGGTTACCAAATTAAATGATTCCTAGCCTTCCACTGGAAGATGGTTTGTCTCATTGTGTTGAAATGGATTAGAGAGCAGGTTCTAAACAGTGTCCTGCTGCTAGGCTAGAATAACTGAGTTTAATGCATTTGGGAACCAAGTGAAGCTAAATCAATCAATCCATCAATACATAAATGAATTCATGAAGTTATGTTATTTATACTCTCACTGCTTGTGTCAGTTGAAACTAACAAATGAAAGATGATGCACATGAAAACAGTCAATGACAATATTAAATCACTAGTATATATAAAATAGAATACTTAAATTACCTTAGCTTGTTAAAGCCCTTCCTTGATTAATGGAGCAGTGTTTACAAATGTAGACATTCTGATTCTCATGGACCAAGAAAGATGGGAAGTTATTTAGGACTGAAGAAGAGTTTGAAAATGTAATAAAAGTAGGATACTAAATGAAATTTATCATGGAAAAAATATATATTAGAGCCCAAAAATATTGAGAATTCAATGAAAACAGATATTTAGCTTCTTTTCCACTTCTCTGCATGAGGGAGAGTAACATTGTTCAGATGAAGCAGATTTGACAGATGCTCATACACTTCCCTGACACAGGTTATTTTCACTACTCTATTAGATGTTTCTGGTGCCACAGGCCATCAGCATGTGTGTACATGAGCATGGAATATATCCCAGACACTGAAATGTTTATCAAGTACCTCTTAGACTCCAAGACTATGGAAAGAAACCAAAAACAAGCAATCTGGACTGGTGCTATGGTAAAAGACAAATAGAGGCAGAAGGATTGCATGCTTTGACCATGTGAACTGATATCCTACACTCTAACTGGTATTCACATTACTCATATTGCTCACTTGAAACTCAAGTAGTAGCAATCAAACCTCTGTTGTCAAATGGACACAAGCTCTCCTTCCCTTTTCAGTGTTCCCACTATGTGGACCTTCTTTCTCCAGGGTTATATCTAAGTAACAAACTGAAGATCAAGAGAGAATTTTGATTCTTCAAGAATTAAAACTTCACTCATTGTCAAAAAATTTTATAGGAGTTCTCCTTTTAAAATTTGTATTTTTTCTGGTGGTGCACACCTTTAATCCTAGCACTTGGAAAGCAAAGGCATGTTGATCTCTGTGAGTTCTCAGCTAGCCTAGTCTACAGAGTAAGTTCCAGGACAGACTCCTAATGCTACAGAGAAATGTTGTCTCAAAACTGCCCCCTCAGGGGAATGCTCCTCCACTACTGGTGGGAGTGCAAACTTTTACAGCTTTGGAAATCAGTATGGATGTTTCTATGGAAAATGGGATCCTGTCTATCTCAAAATGCAGCAATTCCACTCTCAGGCATATACCCAAAGGATACTTATTCATACAACAAGGACATCTGTTCATCTATGATCATAGTAGCATTATTTGCAATAGCCAGAACCTGAAAGCAACCTAGATGTCCATCAACCAAAGAATGAATACAGAATATGTGGTACATTTACACAACAGAGTACTACTCAGCAGAAAAAAAAATGGAATCTTGAAACTCAAAGGCAAATGAATAGAACTAGAAGAAACCATCGTAAGTGAGGTGACCCAGTCACAGAAAGATAAATATGGTATGTACTCACTCATAAACAGATATTAGACATAGAGCAAAAGTTTACCAGATTACAATCACACTTCCAGAGAAGCTAGGAAACAAGAAGGACAGAAAGAGATGTACATGCTCCCCCAGTGAAGAGGAAAGGGACAAGTGCTCTTAAAAATATTGGGAAAGAGAGGGAAGGAGGTAGGAGAAAGAGGAAGAGAAAAAAGAAGAGAGTGGAGAATATGAGGGATCAGGAAGACTCAGTGAGGAGATGATAGAAGAGAGCAAGAAAAGAGATACCATAATAGAGGGAGCCATTATAAAGTTTCTGGCAGTAGGGAATTGTAAAGAGATTTACATGGATGAACCCAACTAAAAATCTAAGCAATAGTGGAGAGGCTACCTTAAATCCCCTTGCCCTATAATGAGACTGATGACTGCATTAAATGTCATCCTAGAGCCTTCATCCAGTAGATGATGAAAACAGTAGCAGAGATCCACTTCTAAATGCTGAACCGAACTCCTGGAATCCAGGTTCAGAGAGGGAGGGGTGATGAATAAAGTGCTGGGAAAATTCATAGGAATAGCTTCCCTGAGAAAATGGGAACTCTGAAAGCTGGGGAACAAACAAAGGGCAAAGCAGACACCATGAGCATGGGTATCAGCAAGGAGGACTGGGGAGTCTATAGTGCCCCTGGCACTGAAACAGGATATATCCCTAGTGCAGGGACTAACTTTGGAAACCCATAAAGGGATACTCCCTTAGCCTAGATATAATGGGGAAGGACTAGGCTCTTCCCCCAAATAACTTGACACATTTTGATGTTCCCTCATGGAAAACCTCACCCTCCCTCTCAGTGGGGGGGGGGAGATAGTAAGGTAGTAAGGAGAGGTAACTGGGGCTGATATGTAAAATAAAACAATTTACAATAAAATATTAAAAAAATGCCCCCTGAAAAAAACATATTTTTTCTGAGAATTTCATACATATGTATTATATTTGTGTAAACTCAGTCTCTTCCTCTGTTCTCTTCAACTCTTCATATAGCCTCACTTATACCTAAATCCGTGACCTCTTTTTTGATTATTATTGTTTTATAAACATAGGTATACATATACAGCTATGTATGAATAAATAAATTCTTTTGAGTTTGCTTAGATTTTGTGGCTGTCATTTGCCTGTTTTTCACAGGAGACACCATTTCACTACAGACTCCTCGGTTTTTATGGCTCTTACAATGTTCTTAACTCCTATTCTGTTTTGTACTTTGAGTCTTAAAGAAGGGATTATACTGCAGCTACTTCATTTAGAGTTTTAATGACTATTGAAGAAAAGTAAAAAGGAAATTTAAAGAATGTTAAGTTTTGACTCAACTGGAGAGTGCAACTAGACCCGCCTATAAGTGCAGAAACATCCTGAGTATCAGCCCAGACTTTGTCCCTGTCATCAGGCCTTGGTTACAGGTGAGTTTGGGTCTAATCCCACCAAGGCTGCAGATTCTCCCCAACACCCTCCCTGGGAAATCCCTGGGTGGGTCCTGGATTTCCCTACCCCTGCATCCTGACCTCAATGAGAGTGCTCTTGGAGCTCCAATATACCCCCACCCATACTCAGAGAAAGCCTGCCCTCCCCCTCTGCACTCTTCCCTACCCTGCCCACTGTCCTACCACTCTGGTTGAGCACTGAGACAGAGGGTGGAGCCAACAATCCAGCCACCTTCAAGGAAATTCCTGGAGCCTATCTGAGCACAATAGACCAGTCTATCCATGTGGGGCCACCCATAATATCCACCTGCCTGGTCTCTGACTCCTACCATCTGTCTTCTAATAATGCTCTGGATACCTCCCAGAGATCCTCCTATCTCTGCGGATACACCCTAAGTTCCTGCAGGCTGGATCCTTGACCCCCATCACAGGACCTCTGCTAAAGAGGCCCTACTCAGCTGGAGAGTAACAGCTAGACCATTCTATCTGTGCAGAAACATCCTGAGTATCAGCCCAGCCTTTATCCCCCAACGCCAGATCTTGGCTAGAGGGGTTGGCTAGAGCTAGACCCAACTATCTCTGATGAAACATCCTGCAGGCTAGCCTCTGCCAAAGAAGCCTCAGCTCTCCTCTGCTGGAGCCTGACCTTTGACCCCCATCATTGGATCCCTGCCTACTGAGAGACCTCCTTGACAGCTTGGACCACCCAGCACTACAGACATCAAAACTTTGACCCACCTACATCCATAGAGAGAGGGAGAAACCCCATCAACATCTACTGGAAGACGCTATGGAAAGACAGCAATACAAGAAAACACCTAACATCAGAAAGACAAGCATAACACCACCAGAATCTAGGGAAGCTACACCAATTAAACCAGAACACAACAAAGGAAATGAATCAGAATAGAACGACCTAAGTATTATTATCATAAAAATGATAGAGGCCCTCAAAAAAGATATGAAAATATATCTTAAAGAAGTGGAAGATAAAACATACAAAAAATTGGTAGAAATGAATAAAATTCTTAAACAAAGTGTAGAAGCCAAGAAAAAAAAAACAATTAAACAGGTTCAAGACTTGAAAGCAGAAATGGAGACAATAAAAAAAACAAAAACCTAACGAATGTTGGAAATAGAAAAACTGGGCAAAGGATCAGGAACTGCAGACGTAAGCATAACCAACAGAATTCAAGAGATGGAAGAGAAAATCTCAGGTGCTGAAGAAAAACTAGAGGAAATAGATTCACCGACGTAAAGAAAATCATAAAACCAACAAATCCTTAACACAAAACATCCAGGAAATGTGGGACACTGTGAAAAGGCCAAACCTAAGACTAATAGGCATAGAGGAAGGGTAGGAAGCCCAGCTCAAAGGAGCCAACAACATATTCAAATAAATCATCGAGGAAAACTTTCCCATACTGAAAAAGTGCATGCCCCTGAAAGTACAAGAAGCATACCAAACACCAAATAGACTGGGCCAAAGAAGAAAGACCCCTTGACATATAATAATCAAAACACCTAACATACAGAATAAAGAAAGAATATTTACAGCAGCAAAGGAAAAAGGACAAGTAACATATAAAGGCAGACCTGTCAAAATTACGCCTGAATTCTCCATGGAAACCCTCAAGGCCAGAAGGTGCAGGATAGATGTTCTGCAAGTACAAGAGTCCACGGATGCCAGACAAGGCTACTATACCCAGGAAAACTCTCAATCAGTATAGATGGAGAAAACAAGTATTTGATGACAAAGCCAGATTTTCACAATACGTATCTATAAATCCAAAACTATAGAAAGTTTTGGGAAAAAAACTCCATCCCAAGGAAGCTTACTATGCTCACAAAGACTTAGGCAACAGATAGTCCCACTTCACCAGAAACTAAGGGTAAAGAAGGACAAACAAATTCACAATGTCTCTGCCAAAAGCAAATCTAAAACAAACAAGCATTAAAAATCAATGGTCCTTACTCTCCCTCAGCATTAATCATCTAAACTCACCTATAAAAAGGCACAGGGTAATAGAATGGATATGAAAACGGAAGTCACCCTTCTGCTACATACAAGAAACACACCTAAGCTACAAAGATAGATATTACTTCAGGGTAAAGGGCTGGAAAAAGATCTTCCCAAGAAGCAAGCAGGTGTGGCTATCTTAATATCTAACAAGTTAGATTTCAAACCAAAATTAATCAAAAGAGATGAAGACAGTCATTCCATGTTCATTGCAGGAAAAATCTATCTACAAAAAGTCTCGATTCTGAACATCTATGCCCCAAATATAAAGGCACTCACATTCGTAAAAGAAATGCTACTAAAAATCAAAGCTCACAAAAAACCTCACATACTAATAGTGGGAGATTCAACACACCACTCTCACCACTAGACAGAACCAACAATCAGAAACTCAACAAAGAAAAAAAAAAAAACAAAAGAACTAACAGAAGTTATGTCTTAACTGGGTTTAACAGACATCTATAGAACATTCCATCCAAACACAAAAGAATATACCTTCTTCTCTGCTCCACATGGAACCTTCTCTAAAATCGACAACATACTAGGTGGCATAATAAACCTCAACAGATACAAAAGAATTGGAATAGTCCCTTGTATCTTATCAGACCACCATGCTATAAATTGAAATTCAACAACAACACAAATCGCAGTAACCATACAAACTCATGGAAACTGAACAATGTGCAATTGCACCACACCTGGGTCAAAGAAGAAACAAAGAAAGAAATTAAGGACTGACTAAATTTCAATGAGAATGAGGACATGACATATCCGAACTTATTGGACACCTTGAAAGCAGTGTTACAAGGAAGTTCATTGCACTGAGTACCCATATGAAGAAAACAGAGGATAGTCACATTAGAGAATTAACAGCACAACTGAAAGCTTTGGAACAAAAAGAAGCAAACTCACCCCAGGGGAGTAGACACCAGGAAATATTCAATTTGAGGGCTGAAATCATTAAAATAGAAACCAGGAAAACAATACAAAAAAAATCAATGCAACAATGAGTTTTTTTTTTTGTTTTGTTTTGTTTTTTTGCAAAAATCAACAAGATAGACAAATCATTATCTAAACTAACAAAAAAGCAGAGAGAGAGATCATGTAAATTAACAAAATCAAAAATGAAAAGGGGTACATAACAACGGACACAGAGGAAATCCCAGACAACTTTCATGTCATACTTTGAAAGCCTATACTCTACAAAATTTGAAAATTCAAAGGAAATAGACAAATTTATGGACAACTATCACTTACCAAAATGAAATCAAGAACAGACAAACGACTTAAATAGACCTACAACCCCCAATAAAATCAAAACAGTAATCAAAAGCCTTCCAAACAAAAATAAATAAATAAATAAATAAATTAAAGAAAGCCCAGGGCCAGATGGCTTCAATGCAGAATTCTACCAGAAATTCAAGGAAGAGCTAATTCCAATACTCGTCAAATTTTTCCACATAACAGAGACAGAAGGCACATTACCAAACTCTTTCTACAAGGCCACAATCACCTTGGTACCCAAGCCTCACAAAGATACAATAAGAAAGAAAACTACAGACCAATAACCTTAATGAACATCAATGCAAAAATACTCAATAAAATACTGGCAAACGGAATCCAAGAATACATAAGAGAAATTATCCAACATAACCAAGTAGCCTTCATCCCTGGGTTGCAAGGATGGTTTAACATACAAAAATCTATCAACGTGATCCACCAAATAAACAAACTGAAAAAGAAAAAATATATGATCATCTTTGTAGATGCTGAAAAAGCCTTCAACAAAATTCAGCAGCATTTCATGATAAAAGTCTTGGAGAGATCAGGGATAACAGGAACATACATAAACATAATAAATGCAATATGCATTAAATCATCAGCCAACATCAAACTGAATGGAGAGAAGATTAAGGCAATTCCTCTAAAATCAGGAATAAGACAAGGCTGTCCTCTCTCCCCATATCTCTTCAATATTGTACTTAAAGTTCTAGGTAAAGCTATAAGACAACAAAAGGAGATCAAGGGGATCCTAAATTGGAAAGGAAGAAGGCAAACTGTCTCAATTTCAGATGATATGATAGTTTACATAAGTGACCCAATTAATTCTACCAGGGAACTCTTACAGCTAATAAACACCTTCAGCAAACTAGCAGGATACAAGATAAACTCCAAAAAATCAGTTGCCCTACCTTGTTCAGACGACAAAGTGGCTGAGAAAGAAATCAGAGAAAGATCACCCTTTACACTAGCCACAGACAACATAAAATATCTCGGGTTAATGCTTACCAAACATGTGAAAGACTTATACAATAAGAACTTTGTGTCTTTAAAGAAAGCAATTAAAGAAGATACCAGAAAATGGAAAGATGTCCCATGCTCTTGGTTTGGAAGGATAAATACAGTAAAAATGGCAATCTTGACAAAAGCAATCTATAGATTCAATACAATCCCCATTAAAATTCCAGCACAATACCTCACTGACCTTGAAAGGATAATAGTCAACTTTTTATGGAAAAACAAAAGACCCAGGATAGCCAAAACAACACTGTACAATATAAGAACTTCAGGAGGCATCACCATCCCTGACTTTAAGCACTACTACAGAACTATAATCCTGAAAACAGCCTGGCATTGGCACAAAAATAGACAGGTAGACCAATAGAATTGAATAGAAAACCCTGATATTAATCCACATACCTATGAACACCTGATTTTCGACAAAACAGCTAAAAAATACAATAGGGGGAGGAAAGCATCCTCAACAAATGGTGCTGGCACAGCTGGATGATGGTGTGTAGAAGACTGCATATAGACCCATGTCTATCGCCATGCACAAAACTCATGTCCAAATGGATCAAAGACCTCAACATAAATCCAGCCACACTGAACCTCTTATAAGAGAAAGTAGGAGGTACCCTTGAACAAATTGGTATAGGAGACCACTTCCTTAACATAACTCCAGTAGCACAGACACTGAGATCAACAATTAATAAATGGGACTTCCTCAAACTTAGAAGCTTCTGTAAGGTAAAGGACACAGCTGAGAAGACCAAATGGCAGCTCACAGACTGAAAAAAATTTTTTACCGATCCAACATCTGACAAAGGGCTGATCTCGAAAATATACAAAGAACTCAAGTAATAGTCAACAAAACACCAAATGTCCCTATTACAAAATGGTGTACAGAACTGAAGAAAGAATTCTCAATAGAGGACATCAAAGAGGCTAAAAGACACTTAAGAAAATGTTTAACATCATTAGTTACCAGGGAAATGCAAATGAAAACAACTTGGAGATACCATCTTACTCCTGCCAGAATGGCTACAACGACTGAGCAGTCTAGGGGACCTCAGACAGTAGAAACAGGAGCTATTCCTGGTGCACAAAAGGACCTTGCAGACACATCCCCCATGGAGGGATACCCCCTTTACCTAAAGACAGGAGAGAAGTCCTAGTCCCTACTTCAAATGACTTGACAGATTTCTATGACCCAACCTGGATAGCATAGCCCTACAAGTGGAATGGGGGTGAGGGGATGGGAGTGGAAGTTGGCCAGGGTATGTCACAGGGGAAAGATCTTAAGAGGGATGGAGGGAGGGAGGGTTGGAGGGAGGAATGGAGAGGAAACTGTGATCCACATGTAAACTTTTTAAATTATATTATTAATAAAAAAAGAAGGAAAAATGCTGAAGGATTAATTCAAATATATATATATATACATATACGTATATATATACATATATACATATGTATATATATTTCTTAGCAGGATTTTTCACCTGGTTTTGACAGGAAATAAATAAATTCAATAACTCTGAATAAGAGAAAAAGTCCAAATACCAGAGATAATAATCTGGGCATTCTTAGCCCTTTCATATGCTATGGAAGCTAATCATCACAGATAGATTCTGAAGGTTTTCAAGAAGAAACCATGTGACTGGATATTCCTTCCTTTAAACCATCAAGAGATAGAAAAGGTTCTTGAGTGAGATCACCTGTTGGTGGGAGATGCCATTCTATAAGTATGTTTCTCATATTGGTCAATGAATAAAGCACTGTTGGCCAATAGGAAAGCAAGAAAAGCAGGACTAGGAGACTAGGAAGAGAGAGGAAGAAGGCTAGAACTGGGAGAGCAGAATGCCAGCCCCTCTCTACAGTATAATAAGACCACATGGACATACTTATATTGGTAGAAATAGATTAATATTTAAGACAGAGCCAGCCTATAAGAAATACTAGAAACAGGCCAACAGCTTTATATCCAATACAGTATCTCTGTGTGTTTTTTGGGGCTGGTGTAGCTGTGGGACCATGTTAGGGGAAAAGCATACTCATAACAACCAGTATTCTTCAAAGTCTCAGCTAAACAAGAGCAGTGTTGAGGTGAGGTGATGGTTAAAGATCCCAATCTTAAACACAGGAATAATTCAGGAAGAGGGCATTATGCATCTTTAGTAAAGGAACTAAATCAAGAGATGAATGGAAGATCTTGAGTGGCTTATATGAGGAGAAACATTGTCAGTGAGATAAAGCAGGACAGAAAGCATGAGCTGAAGAGGGACAATTTCACACCGTCAGTCCTGCACCGCCCCCCAACAGCAGACAAAATTACTCTGATACATACAGATTTGTACACTGAAAACTGAAAGATAACTTACTATGTGGAGCAGAAATCCAGTAGGCACCTACCTCCAGCCAATGAGACTTTTAAGTTCTATTCAGGGAAAGACTGAGGGCAATTATCTGCATATATTGTTCATGCCAACTAATTTTTTAAAAAAAAAATATAAGTTTTATTTAAATTAGAAACAATTTTATTACACATAACAATCCCAGTTCCTCTACCTACCATCATCCCATGGACCCCACCAGCCCCTCATAACATCCCCCGTTTACTCCCGAGGGAAGGTGAATCCCTATGATAAGGGATTATCATAGTCTGTCAAATCATTTGGGTCAGGGCCTAGGCACTCCCCCATATAGCTTAGCTAAGAGAATATCACTCCATGCTTGTGGCAAATATAAAACTGTGTCAAATGGAAAATCATGTGGCAAAGTAAATGCTATTCAGAAAGGTTAATGTGTTCCCAGGCAGTTCTATCAGTTTAACAGAGCCCATAAATGGGGTCATCTTTGTCTTTGTTCATTTTAGCTAAATGTTATACAACATTATTTAACAAAAATGTCAGTTAATATAACTTAAAAAAATCAGTTCACTAAATAAATACATGCTATTTATGTTTCTGCTTACAGAATACACTTTATCATGACCTGCTATCCATAATCTTTCCTGAAATATAAGCTAGTTGATCAGAATAGTAATGGATAAGTGCTTGCCTAAAAGGAACAGTAAAAAATTAATTTTTTTCTGGAATATTTTTGAGTTTGTTGAATTATATTACATAATATAAAATATGTTTTTAGTACTTTTAGTAATAAAATGGATATTTAAATTACACACACACATACATACACACACACACACACACACATATATATATATATATATGTATATATATGAGTTACATGAAGTTCTGTAGGTAAAAGTATAATCTCCACAACATATCTAAATTTTAAGGCGAAGTTTAAAATGGTGGAAAAATTCTGCAGTTGTAGATAGATGAATTCCAAATTATAGTCTAATGAATATTAGGAAACATTATTGATGCATAAACCAAAATAATGTCTCAGACAATAGAGGATGAACCCTTCTAACAACATGGAGTCCAGAGCAATCCCCTTAAAAAATGGGGGCTAAATAAAAATGAGAGAAAACATCTATAGAAATAGATAACAGAACCCATAGATACGATAAAACACTATGATAAATACCGTCATAAATATGAGAAACCTCACACACACAGTAAAAGCACAGACAACACAGAAAACAAAAGCAAAACACCAAATGTGAACTTCACCACTAGGCAGCTGCGTATCAGCAGAGTAACAGTAAAGGGAATAAATAGATTGTATTTATGTATGTATACACATATACATGTGCATATGTGCATCTCTCTTTGCATAGCAACCATAATAAAGAAAGAGAGGCCATGGATTTGAGAGGGAGGCAGGAGGACATAATGTGGAGAAGAAAAAAATACAAATTTAATACACATATATTTAGTGGGATATTCACAGTGTCTGCTTCTGTGGCACTGACCACACCCATTGAGGGGTGGAGCCAGGTGCGGAAGTGACCTGTGGGGCTTGGTCTCGGAAGGAGGCGGAGTTATCCTGACCCTTATTAAACCACAATAAATATGCAAATCCTAAAAAATGGTCACTCCTGGGAACCCTCACCTTCCCTGGGGAGTGGGCGGGCAATGGGAAATGGGGGCACCAGGGGGTATTGAAGGATGGGAGGGAGAGGGAGCTAGGATTGATATGTAAAATAAGAAAAAATAATAATAAAAATAATTTTAAAATTATGAAAATATAAATAAAATAAAATTTCCTAGATGCCATTGCATCTAGGAAAAAATAGTTTTTAAATGTGATCCTTATACAAATGTATAAAATCATCATACTGTATTCCATATATTTGTAAAATTATTTTGTTCCAAATAAACAATATGTTTCTGTGGGTTTGAATAAGAATGGCCCCCCATAGCCTCTTACATTTAAATGCCTAGGTAGTGGCAGTATTTGTTGGAGTAGGTATTGCCTTGTAGAAAGACATTTCCAAAGCCCAAACCAAGCTCAGTCTTACTCTTAGAACTCTCAGCTAACTGTAACACCATGTCTGCCTCTGTGCCACTATGCTTCTTGCCATAATAATGGACTAAGCATCTAATATTTTAAGTAATTTCCAGAGTTGTAATGATCCTTATGCTCTTCACAGCAATAGAACATATTACTAACCAAGATTTTAAAACAAAATGGATATTTTGGTAATATATCATAAAATTTGTTTATTTTCCTCCTGCACAAGTATTTTGTGCTATATTTTAGGTTGTTTCTTTAATAATTTACAGAGTTTGTCTCTGTGTCTTTTGTTTTCCTTAATTTCCTTAATTTGTTTTCCTTGAATTTAAATCCACATGTCACGGATTAATTCTTTCTAATCTTGTAATTTTAAAATTCTATTTATACTGATAAATGCAATGGCATCATAGACTTATGGTCTATGTTATAAATGTTAATGCATTTTTTTGTCTTTAGACGTAGGTTTGAGATGTTTTAAAATAGGTATCAACTTAGACAAGGCAATAGACTATAATCAGTGAAATTGTAGCATTTTATATAGTCATGAAAATCATCTCAGTTCAACTTTAAAATAACCAAAATATCTAGTTTTATGCGCTCCAAGAAATAAGCCTGGATGTTTCATAATGAAAAATAGGTCAATTGTTTTATAATCATTGTAGAACAAATAAAATTATTTGAGAAAATTATTAAAGTAAACAATATAAAGCAATTCAAATGCAGTGCAGAGGTCTAAGACAAATAAATGATCTAATAAAACAAACATTATTTAAATATTTATTATTTTCAAAGCATTATGATAAAGATGAGAGAGCACTGTGAAAAGGCCATGGCTACTGGAGGATTTACTACAGCCTATTGAAAAGGAGACTGCTTAACCTGTGTATATAATCCAAAGAAGGGAAGTAGTTTGGAGTTTTGATAGTAAGTATAAGCCAGTCATGTGATGACCAGTCTATTCTAGTGATGAATGCAGTGCTGACATTATAAATAACAATGATAAAGTTGTTCCAAGTGATTAATTATTAACATAGTAATAATCAGTACTAACAATGTCATGTTGTAAATTAGCAGCAGTTGCAAGTTTAAAGGTGCCAAAGACTCAGTGATATTAAAGATTTTGGATACTTTCATATATGACAAACTACATCATGCCAATATAAAGTAAAATAATTTCAAAAGGCATTTGTTTCTTAGTAGATATGATGGCTATTTTTATAGAATAATGAAGCTTAGAGTCACATGGTTTGAACAAATTGACAAAAAGTAAACAGATTTGTCTAAAGTAATCAGCACATATATATATATATATATATATATATATATATATATATCAGATTTCTTTCCATCCTCACATGCATTATCACATCTCAACAAGATATTTCATATGGATATTTTGAAAATACTTATCTTTATATTTTTTGGATACGTAAGAAATTGTAATATAATATCTGTATTAAATATGAAACATAACTCTAGGCCTTTCTCTTAGTGTCTACTCATTTGTGTGAGGGTAACAAGCACCCTTTTGCCCTTCATGTTATTCACTACAAAGATAAACCACTATTCACTCAGTAAAATGATAGGACACTGTGTGTTTGTCTCAGCACATGCAAATCTCCTGAAAGGTAGGGGCTGCAGGCTTCATAGCTGAAAATAAGTTATAAACTCCAGCATTTATTAAAAAAATTAAAAAGATAATTGAATGATATCATCCACTCCCATTGTTGCAAGCATATTGAGAGACTCTAAATTCTACAAATTACCTTTTTTAATGGTAGACTTTTATCATTACTAGTATAATGTGGAACTCATAACAATTTGGACGATTAGTGTGATGAAGGGTATACATGTCTTCAAAGACTGTTTAAGCATTTTAAGTGTGCTTGCACCTGGATGTATTCAGTCATGTATACTGAGTAGATTCATGTTATTTCATAAATTCTCTTATTTCTTGTCACTTTTACATGCTTGTCAAAACAACTGCAAAAACATTTATTGGTTCACCTCTGCTTTATCATTTTCTTTGTAGTTGACATTTACTAACTGGCTATTAGTCATTTATTTTTATCTCCGGAAAGGCCTCCAAATCCAAAGCAATTTACCCTGATAATTTCCCCCAGTGCTAAATTATTTTGAACTTCTTAAGCCCTTTTATGTGAGTTTAGAGAGATAAAATACATCAGACAGAACTGTTTAACAAAACTTCAGTGAAGTGATAAATAACAAGGCTATGGCACCATGTGCTAGTGGCACCAAATGATGCAAGAGACAGAAATAGTATGATTAACTCCTTGAAAATCATAGAAATCTCATTCTGTTTAATTCATAAAAACAAACAAACTAATCCTGATCTTTTAAACTCTATTGGTCGAAGCACAACAGTTTATTTCCTTTAAGATGTGTTTTGTGCCATGTAATTATCAACCAGTTATTGAGTTTTCAAATATACTGCATTATCAATTTGAAAATACAAGCTGCTTATTTAGTATTTATAAAGTTTTGTTTAATGTGCAACATGCAAATAGGAAGAGCCTCAGTGCTTCACACATTGTTGAATTTGACATCATACATCTTGCATGCTTAGCAACTCTAGCTTACTCAACTCTAGCTTGTATGACAGAATTGGTCAAGTAAAGTTATACACACTCAGCTTTCCCTTGTTCAGGTTAAAGAAGGAAGATAAACAGTCATTCAAAAACACCATTGAAAAGTAGAACCAAGTAATTCTCCATTCCAAGGTATGAAACCAACTCAGCTGATGTCCTAGGTGTACTGAACTCCTCTCATCCTCCTCTCTGATATGTTCAGTATTAATGGCTACTATTATTGTGGGAAATCATCAAGTCTACAGAATTCCAGAGCTCTGACTTGAAATCTAATCCCTTTAACTTACTCATTATTTGAATTTACAGCAAAACATGGACCTCACATCTTTTCTTTTTTCTTTCTCTCTTTTGTTTTTTATTACTTTTTCTTATTTTACACATCAATCCCAGTTCCTATCACTCTCTCCCATAACCTCTTGACCCTCCCTCCTATCCCATTTCCCCCATCACTCCACAGTGAGTTTGATGCCTTACAGGTGGTATCCACAAAATCTGTTAAGTCATTTGGAGTAGGGACTAGGCCCTCCCTCCTGCTTCTAGGTTAAGGGAGTGTCCACCCCTGGGGAATGTGCTTTCATGCACCAGGGATACATCCTGGTTCTACTGTCAGAGGTCCCTTAGACTGCCCAGGTCTTCTAACTGAGACCCATGTTCAGGGGGTCTGAGTTGGTCCAATGCTGGTTTCACAGCTATCAGTCTGGGGGTCCATGAGCTCCCCCTTGTTCAGGTCAGCTATCTCTGTGGGTTTCTGTAGCCTGGCCTTGACCCCATTTCTTATCACAACTAACTCTCTGCATCTAGATCCCAGGAGTTCGGCTCAGTGTTTACCTGTGAGTGTCTGCTTCTGTTTCTATCAGCTACTAGATGAGGGCTCTATGGTGACAGATAAGTTAGTAATCAATTTCATTATCATGGAAGAGCATTAAACAGTACCCTTTAACTGTTGCTCAGAATGTTAGTCGGGGTCATCCTTGTAAGGCTCTGGACATTTCTGTATAGTCAGTTTTCTCTTCAAGCCTATAATGGTTCCTTCTTTTATGGAATCAATCACTCTCTCTTATTTATTTATTTATTTATTTATTTATTTATTTATTTTTATTTATTTAGTGCTCTCCTCTATTCTTTCCCTGACAATCTTACTAGTCCCACATGCTCTCCTCTCCTTCACTTCTCTTTCTCCTAGCTCCTTCACTGGCCCCTTCCCCCTCTCCCAATATGCTCAGGAGATCTTGTTCCTTTTCTATGAGGAAACTTGAATGAATCTCTTAGGTCCCTCCTTGTATCCTAGTTTCTCTGGTGGTGTGAATTATTGGCTAGTGATACTTTTCTCTATGTTTAAAATTCATATATGATGAGTATATACCATGTTCCTTTTTTGTGACTGTGTTACCTCACTCAGGGTGGTTTCTTCAAGTTCCATCCATTTGCCTGTGAATTTCAAGATTTCATTGCTTTTATTTGCTGAGTAGTATTCCATTTTATAAGTTGCCACATCTTCTTTATACATTCTTCAGTTGAGGGGTATCTAGGTTGCTTCCAGGTTCTTGCTATTACAAATAATACTGCTACAAACATAGTTGAACAGATATCCTTGTTGCATGAATGTGGATCATTTGGGTATATGTCTAAGAGTAGAATTGCCAAGACCTGTGGTAGACTGATCTGCATTTTCTTGAGGAACCTCCATACTGATCTCCAAAATGGCTATACAAGTTTTCACTCCCACCAGCATTGGAGGAGAAGAAATGATCAAAACATATTTCATATATGTATTCATAAATAATATTTTATGTGATTCTAATGAACACTTATTTTATGTAAATGTGTAGAGATGTTCTCAGAAATAATTTTCTTAATAATATTTTATACTTAATATTTTAGGAGTGGAGACTTAGGAAAGAGAAAAGTGTTGAAAGAATAAGAGAAATTAACAAATCACTCAGGAATTATATTTTTGTAATGTAAATTTGAATATCTGTAATAAATCTAATTTAATTATTCAATTTTCAATACTTTTACATTGTTTAAGAGAGTATTTAATAATTACAATGAATGTAAATTATGGCATCTATCATTTCAGACACAATTTGAACAGGGAATTTAGATTTTGAATAATATTATTTGAGAATTTAATACATGAATACTATATTTACATCATTTTTGCTCATCCTTCTCTCTCCAGCTACTTTTGTGCCTGCACTCTCTTTCAAATTCACAACCTCTCCCTTATTAAGTATTAGTGCAACATTTAAACATTATTTTTTCACTGCAAATATGAGGAGTCATTATAATACTCAGTCAAATGGGTTGAGTCAAAAGGAGATTTTCTAAAATTGTTCAGCATTCATGGACTCATAAATACCTGGGATGACAAATTCCAATATTCTTTTATTAAATATTCCATTACCTTTAATCTAACATTATGATTTCTAAAGTTATTATTTAAAATATATAAATTATGAAATACTTTATACTTATATTTACTAGAATTCTCTATCATGCCCACATTCACTATTCTGTGCCTAATCTGGAATTTCTACTCCTAGATTATTCAACTGAGCTCCAAAGTCTCTCCTTTCACAGATGTGAATCATTTTAGGATACAAAAAATCTTCATGGGCCTTGTCAGTAAGAGGGAGGGTGGCCAAAACTTTCATGATTTAGTGAGACTTAATTGTTTTCCCTTTCTTCCTTTCTTCCTTTCTTTCTTTCTTTCTTTCTTCCTTCTCTCCTTCCTTCCTTCCTTTCTTCTTTCCTTTCTTCCTTCCTTATTTTCTTCCTTTCTTCCTTCCATTCCTCCTCCCTCTCTACCCTCTCTTCCTTCTTTCTCTTTGTTTCTTTATAAAAAGAAGGCAACATGTAATATTTGGAAATCTTACATCATTAAAAATTACTTCAAAATGATGGATATGGTAAAAATAAGAGCTACCTCTTACATAGATTACTTTCCAAAAATATGCTTATGTTTAAAACAAAGAAAATTATTGCACCAAATAATCACATGACATAGCCATTTTTAAGTATGAATATCTTGATGTCACCATATTCTGGTGTACCATTTATAAATTTAGCATTAGCTTTCTTTTTTACCATGAATTAGAAATTTTCAATTAACCAAGAACAGTGAATTTGTAAACAGGAAAAATTAAATCCTTAAGTAAAGTAAAAATAAAAATTTATAAATTTGATTTTAAAAATTACATTCCTATTTATAAATAAAATAAGAATTCTATCTCATTGATATAGTCTTGCAGACTTTTTACAAAGCTAGATGTTGTAGCAGCTACATCAATATTGATTACAATTCTAGTAATTAAATTGTGTTGCTCTTTATATTTTAAAATATATTTATATTATTAATTATCATACAAATTTTTAGTAGTAGATATATTCTGAAATTTTTAAACAAGTATGGTTTATTAGATTCTCATTTCACTTATCTTCCTCACTGTTCTTCCTGATGCCTTGTAACAATTGTATTTCATACATATTTTTCATGTGTATGTATGTATATATTTATACGTCATGTGTGCCTAATACCAAGAACTAGAGTTTGAGATGACTGTTAGCCACTTTGTGGGTGTACAAAACTGAACCCAGATATTCTGCCAAAGCAGACAGTAATTTTAACTTCCAAGCCATCTCTCTGAATAATGCTTTCTTAAGATTGTCTTAAATGATGCATTTGGTTAAGCATTGTAAGATATCTGAAAAAAATATATTCACCTATCCTATTTAAGATATATTCAACACATGTGTATATACAATAATAGTAGAGTACACATGGCAATATTGCAGAAATTGAAAACTGGGGACTATAAAAATTTTCATTTTTACAATATGTTTTCGTCCCATGTTCCATTCCCAGTAGTCACACGGTAACTAACAGCCTCCTGGAACTCCAGTTGCAGGTGAACCAGACTCATTGTTCTAACCTCTGTTGGAATCAAGCATACACAGGTATTATTTATGATTCATTAAAGCTTGCCTGAGAAATCAGAAAGCAAAGTCAGCCACAAACCATAGAAGACAGGAACACCTTTAACCCCAGCATCCAGAAGTTGGTAGTACTTATCTTTATTTCTAGGACTCAGGATTAAGAGATAGACAGATCTCTGTAAGTCCAAGGCCCCCAAGACCTACAAAATATTGATCCAGCCTTAAAGAGAAACATCTCACACAAAGAAGAGCTCAGCATTTGGGATCACATGTGTTTAATCCCAGCATGTGAGGGTGAGGTATATAATTCAGGAACAAGGTTATAGTAACAAGCATTCATTCTCCAGCCGCAATGAGGATAGGAAGCCATTCATGTCTGAATTCTCCAGCCACTCTGAGGAAAGGCAGCAAGCTCAGACCATTCAGCCTAGTAGTAGTGGTAAGAGTTTGTGGCCCTCTACTGTTTGTCAGCTTGAAGTTTGAACACCAGTATCAATCTTTTTACTTTCAAGTTACACACAGGTATGTAGACGTACATGCAGGCAAAGCACCTGTACCTATAAAATAACTTTTTAAAACTTGTTTTACAAACAATATGCTTTTATCATACTTTCATTTTCTATAACTCCTCCCAGATCCTCCCTCAATTCTGTACCCAAGAAAATAATTTATTATCAGCATATAACTAATCACACCATTCAGAAAGACTACCCCATGGTCGAATTTTATACTTTTTTCAAAAATTATTCTGTCTTCTGTCATGAATGATATACCCAGATAATAGAAACTTATGGAGCATTTCATAACATTTTAGGATAGATATATTTTCTCAGTGTTTATCATAAACTAATTTTTTCTGTATCAGTTACTCTGAATGTCATAAAAAATTATTCTCCGAATCTTAAACAACAGACCCAAACTAACAATGTAAGCAATGCGGGAGAGGCTACCTTAAATGTCCTTCCCTGATAATGATATTGATGAGTACTTTATATGCCATCCTGGAGCCTTCATCCAATAGCTGATGGAAGCAGAAGCCGACACCCACAGCTAAACACTAATCCATATTACTGGGATCCAGTTGCAGACAGAGAAGAGTGTTGAGCAAACGGGTCAACATCAGGCAGGAGATACACACAGAACCTGCTTACCTGAACAAGGGTGAGCCCATGGACTTAAGTCTGATAGCTTGGAAAGCATCATAAACCGATCCAGATTCCCTGAATGTGGATGTTAGTTGGAAAGCCACTGGTAGTTGGTCAGTATTTATCCCTAGTATGCGAATGGATTTTGGGAGCCCATTCCACATAGAGGGATACTCCCTCAGCCTAGACATATGGTGGAGGGCCTAGGCCATGCCCCAAATGATATGACAGACTTTAAAGACTCCCTATATTAGGACTCACTCTCCCTGGGGAGAAGAAAGGGGGTGGGATGGGGATTAGTGGGGCAAACAGGGGAGGATGGCAGGATGTGGGAACTGTGATCGACATGTAAAACAAGTATGTTTCAAATTTAAGTAAAAAATTATTTTAAAAAACTTTCTATTTGCTACTTTGTTATAACTGATACTCATAACAAAATAAATATGCGAGAGCAATATTTTCAGGTGCAGAATATACTACGTCTATGCCTGGTGGGAATTTCAAGGTGCTGAATATTCTGGACTATGATGATAGGTGCCTTATAAACTCTGTCCTTTTAGGAGAATGTGAAGGAAAAAATGACCTGCCTCCTTGTAGAAAAATGGATTTCAAAAATCTTTGGGGAAGATGGAGACATGGCTCTGAAACTTAGTTTGTTTTGTATCTATAACCCAGAGCACATAATCCTTCCATGTCCTCCAATATGATTAATTCTGCTTAGCACATGATTTGAATATCATCATACCATTGATTTTTCGGTCTTAAAATTATACAGTGTTTAGGTCATATACATTTCTGAAGACCTTATCTTTACAGCTATTAGCAGAATTAACATAGCCATGAGTAAGAAAAAAATAGATAATTTTCATCATATAGATATAAATTATTTCTGTTTATAATCTGATTGGAGTTGGGAAACAAGGAAAAATAGCTTACTCGATGATACAGGTCACTTAATTAATGTGTTCTGATGAAGTTCAGCTGATTCATCTCTGGCACCATAAACTAATTATGCTGTTAATTACTTGTCTTTGAGATAACCTTCTGTGTTCCTGATACCTGAAACTTTTGTAGGTACAAAAAGAATAAATAAATTAGGATATATTCAGGATGACCTATATTCAATCCTTTAGGTTTGTAAGATAAGCATCATTTTCTTCCACTCAAATATGGTGGAACAGTTTCCTATCTAACAATTAATTCCAAGCTGTATGACTGTGTGAGTAGGGCAGGAGTTTTAAGTTTCCACCAGGCATTCACTATAATGTAGTTGTACATTTCTCTCCCACCTGCCAGTTCCCAAATAACCACTCTAGAGGCTTAATGTTATTTATGATTGCCTGTATGATTATGTGGCTTTTCCTGTCCTCCAGCATGTCTTGCTTCCCTCCTTCAAACCATTATGAGTTTATTATAGAATATGTATTACTCTAATTGGTTAATAAAAGCAATAAGTAATATTATTCTAGGAGCCATGTTTTCAGTGTTTCTATTACCAAATATATCCACTCAAATTATGTGGAGAATAGAAACAGTACTCAATGCACAGCTGGTAAATCTTATCTAAGATAGGATTCTATTTACTACTTAGCCCAACATGCCTCCAATACAGTAAGAGTTTAGGACAATAGTATTTCCTCAAGTATAAATGGCAACTCAAATTCATTGTCCAAATCTAAAACATGCTTAGACATTTAACTTTCCCAAATTATAGGTGATATAGTAAGTGGCAATGGGTTACTTGAGTAAGAAGGCCTTTAATTCCGTTTTTACCTGGGGCAAAGAAAAGACTCAGAAATTAAGAGCATATGTTGCTTTTGCAGAGGACAGAGAACTGATCTGCAGAACTCCCATGGTGACTGAACAGTCTTTGTAATTCTACTTCCATAAGCCCTGATTCCATCTTGTGCCTAATAGTAATATAATCTAAAAATCATTTTCATATATTTCATCTCATTTAGAGTGTGTGTGTGTGTGTGTGTGTGTGTGTGTGTGTGTATGTAAGTGGATATGTGCATGATATTCAGGAGTCAATCCTCATCTTCTACCACATCAGGCCTGGGGACTGAAATCAGGTAATACACCTCCTTGCCTAGTGTTTTCACCAGCTGAGCCATCTTGTTGGCCCACAAACCATAAAATTCTTACAACATAAACTCATTTCTACCTCATGAGGATGCTACCTCCTCTTTGATGTAAATATAAGAATTACTTTGTTTTTAACCGCAGTGCCAGTAATGCATTTCTCTGAAGCTACTTGAGCCATCTTTTCTTATACCCTTAATTAATAATTACTGGGTGGATTGAGAAATAGTCCTGCTGTGTGTTATTCTGCCTTGCATCTGAAAAACTCTTCTTCAGTGGTCAACTAGACATTTCACAGATACATTGTTACCAATTATAGATGTGGTGACAAGAGATAAGATCCTGGGATCCATATCACAGGTAGAAGGCCCCACATTCCTGTTAGGAAAGAGGCAGCATTAGCCTTTAACAGGAGTTAAAGGAGTGGGATTCTTTTGCAGACCTATAGGCTTCAAAGTATTTTGGAGCTCCAACATTTTCAAGGAATTGATTTAGGTATTCAAATCGACATAGAAAAATGGACATGAAAGACTATTTCTTAACTCATTAAGTTTTTACTAAAACTGATGAACCCTTAAAAAAGCAATGATTATTATATTGGTAATTATTATCTAATAATTCACAAACATGTCCATACACATGGTCAAGATTCAACTTCTTGATTTTTTACTTTGGTAATCAGAACTTAGATAATGAAATTTTACATCTAGATTCCAGATAAGGATTTTATGCTGGAAACCAAGTATTTATAAAAATGACATAGTATCAACCATATGCCTTCCTTTACTAAGTAGTGTTTATTCTTTCCTAAAACAGTCCCTGAAACATTCTATTTTCCTCTACAATATTTATTTTGAAGACTAATTTAATTTACTTTAACACAATTCAATTACAACAAGTGGATACTTGCCCACTCTTTTTATTTCACTTTTTAAATTTCCCTTTAGTTTGTGTGTTTAAACAAGTTTCCTACAGCATTACCTGATGATTAACATACTTATGCTAACTAAATTGTTTTTAGAAGTGTTTGAACCTCTTTCACGCTTCCTTTTGTACTGGAAAACAAAACAAAACAAAAAAGATTAGAAAACTCAAATCCAAATTAATGGAACATTTCTAGTCTCCATCTGAATGTCACTCACTGTAATAAACACAGACATTGTCAGTTGAAGCAGCAAACAAAGAATGTCCATAAAGTGCTATTCCCTGCTGAGCACATTCTTAGAAACATTGAAAGTCTTGAAAGGAAAATGAAGGGAGTCTACTTTGAAATAAGCATGATGCTTCATGCTGAGGCAAATCTTACTCACAAGGTAAGTGAACATTGGAAAATAGAATTGCAAACCAGAAACAAGAAGCAATCCTTTGCTAGCTAGAGATTCTGTCTGCAAAAGAATAAAAACAGAGTTTTAGTGCTTGGATGAACTACAGCAGGAACTTAAGCAAACACAACAACAAAACCATCCTAAACACAAGACTTCTTTTAAAAGCATCAAATGAGCCCTTGTTTGAACTATTTTACCAAGTACACACCATAAAACGTGATGCCAAAGTGTAACAGTTGCAAACTTAATTTGATGAAACAGATGTGAATATAGTGGAAGTCATTTTAGTGAAAACTGGATTGAACCATCTGTCTTTTAACTCCTCTAACTTCCTCTTTCTGAAGTGTGTCAAAATCCAATGTAATTGCTATGAAAACATAATATTCCCATTCCTTTAGAACATTTTTGTTCATGCTTTCTCTGTTTTATATATTTAAGTGATAGCTGTTGCTGCATAGAATATAGTTCTCTGAATTTCATGGGACATGAAGTGTATATACATACATACACACATACATACATATTAGGTACCAATGTACTTCATGTGAACAATGAAAGATATAGTATTTCTTAATAACTGGAAAACTGATCAATATATAAACAGATTCCAAACTGTATTCAAAATAGAAACTAAATGCAAATAATGTATTTGTCTTCATAAAGCTTCTTACTTGTAGTGAAGTTGATTAATACTGTTGTATGATAAATGGTCTAGATGAAAGATTTTAGTTTGCAGAGCAAGGATGTGAGAAAGGGGCAGGAAAATAGTTCTAGCAAGTGGAATATAGAAAATAATAAAGAGTGGACATTGACATGGGAGGAAAGAACAATAAGATAGTTACTATGGTGATGGGGATAGTGGTTATGCTAGGCTGATACTGTTAAATAGGGCTAGTAACTGAATCATCAATCTTTTGTGAAATAACTGAAGTAAAGTCTCTCCCAGGTCTTAGCCCAGAACAAGAAAATAGTCCCCCAACGCTGGAACAAATGGTCCCAGATGAACAGCACTGTTTGGGTTACTCCTGGCCAACGGACAGTCTGGGGACTTTCCAACTCATTCTATGGTTTATTCTTTGAATAAGAACAGGTCCGACTTGGGTGATCTTTCAAACATGAGATCATACTTTGTAATAAATCACCTTGTGCCCCATGCATGTATGCTGATTTGAGGTTTGTCTCTATAAAAAGGATCCTGTACCATTTTGGGGGGTGTGCAGCTTTCGCCGAGATTGCTGTCACCCGAGTGCACTCGTTCAATAAACACCTCTTGTTTGTTGCATCTCCTAGTTTTTGTGTTTATGTTGTGGCGCTCTCCCACCAGCTCATCAGGACCCCAGAATTAGAGTCCAACAGAGAAGTTAATAAAATCTGAACATGTGTTTAATATGTTTTCTATGACAGTAAATTTGTGGGTATTCATTTTAATATTGTTTTAAATGAATTATGAAAATCTTCCTCAGAGTGGTTTGTTAAAAATATTCAACCAACAATAAACAAAAAATAAAAATAAAAACTTAGAAATACAACCGTAATTATAGCTTGTATTCAAGCAGAGAGCTTTATTCATTAGTCAAAATATCACATGGTATTGTTATAGCAATATGTGAATAAAGTAATCAATAGTAAGTTGAAAAAGGAAGAGTAGAAGGAATGCTTGTACATTATTATGATGATACTAAGGGTGATACCACCAATCATAGAATATTAGATTCTATCAGCATAAATTGAAATAATAAACTTTGTAAAGAAAGCAATGCACTACTATGTTATTTGCTGATAATTGGAGGTTGCTTGTTATTCTAACCATAATGAAATTTTTACTACTTCTAGAAAACATGAAATATGAGGTTCATATTATTTTAAAGTACTTACTGTAAGAATGACAAAAGTTTAAATTTTCTAATTACTATATGATGCATCATAGATGATTATAAATATATACTATGTATCCCCTCTCAATTACTTATATTAAAATTTTTGATTTTTAAAATAGTGTATATATTACATTAGTGTTTTATATATATGCATATATATAACTAACATACAAATTTAACCTGTTCAGTCCATATTATGCAATTTATATGCTTTAACACTGATCATTTGGTATGCATAGTTAATTGGTATGCTTTTCCCTGGGAAGACAATTTCTCCCACACTCAGTAATTCCTAGTTTCTTGAAATACTTTGTTTAAGTTTGAGGCCTCCAAGGCATTCTGTCTTCCATGTTAGCATGCCATTGGTGTCATATTTTTTCAAATTAATTAAAAGTAGGTAGCCATAATTGTGAGGCCTCGTGGATACAGCTTCTCTGAGATTCTTTAATTTCTTCTTTTATGTTCAATTATTTTCTTTCTTATTTGCCTGTTCCAGTTATTGGTCCCATGTAGAGGGACACATTAGACCTATTTCATACCATTTTTTACATGCTGCCCTAGATCTGCTGATGTACTCCTTAATTGTGCAGATGCATCATGGACTCATGTCACTTTCTTTTCTTTTCTATTTTTTTTTTATGGCTATGATTTTGTAAACCTATCTTCCCACAAATCAGTGTGGGGTAATTTTACCAATGTTTGCTTGTATCTGTAATAACTTCAGTTTTAATTATTGGGTATTGGATGTACTTTATGAATTTTAAATGCAAGGAGAGGGGAGTTGTCTCCATAAACTGTTTGCTATCAATTTTTATTGGAATGACTGTGTATAATCCACGATATATCTGGCCACTAATCAAAAGCAAGTTAACTTCTTGAATATGGATTACATTACATTCTGGGTTCTTTAGTATCGTTGTGTGTGTGTGTGTGTGTGTGTGTGTGTGTGTGTGTGTGTGTGTGCATCTCCTCACTTTTATTCACATTTTTAAGAAAAAAATGTAAAGCAATAAAATAGAAGGAATGAGAAGAGAATATCTTCAAAAGCAGTGTTGAAGGTAGAGGAATATTTAATATTTTAACATTATAAAATAGCTATATTCTCATTGTCAGATTGCAAACTAGAGTCTCCATATTGTTACATTTAAAGCAGAAATTGTTAAAGCTAACTAACAGAAGCCATTTTGTATTATATAATTTTCTAATTTGAAAAGAGAATATATTCAGTTTTAAGATTTTATATTTCATAGTATGGAAAACCATATATTTTATTTATATTTAATTTAATTTGCCATAATATAGCAGTGTCTACTATTTTATAGTAAATATTTGTATTTAGAAGTCATTATTACTGAGAAATTGATATGTTTAAACTAGTTTTTTTGAACAGACTTTTAAGGAATGCATTCTTGTATTGTTTTGTTTTGTTTAACAGTGTTATTTCTCTGAGGTTTTGGAGGCTGTCTGCAACTAGCTCTTATAGACCAGGCTGGTCTCTAACTCACAGAGAACTGCCTGCCTCTGCCTCGTTAGTGCTGGAGTTAAAGGTGTGCACCACCATTGCTGGGCTGGAGGCATGCATTCTTATTCTTGTTTTACAAATAAGAAAATAGCTAAGAACTTTGCAAAGAACTTATTAGTTCAGTAGTATAGACTCATACACTGTGTTTTGGGGCTACAAACTTATTCTAGTTCCTTGTGATTCTCTCAGACTATGGCTGTTTAAACTGGTCAAGTGATCAATTGATATAGATGCTACTTTACTTTTGCTTAAGTGTGTTTGTGTGTGTGTGTGTGTGTGTGTGTGTGTGTGTGTGTGTGTGTGTGTGTGTATGTGTGTGTGTGTTTGTGTTTGTATGTGTGTGCATGTGTGTGCTCACATGGTGATAAAACTATTTAATTCAGTTGAAAATTTACAATCAATAATTTGTTCTTTATTCCCAAAAAATAAAATTAATTCACTACATTCATTTGTGTCTATTATGTACATTAGCAGCCTTTCTTATCCTAGAATCTCCCTACTTTTTATGTTGACAATCTTCTAACAAATACAACATTTTCATATTTATATTAATCTTGTCAAGAATATAATTTTGTCATGTATTTTTTTTCTCCTGGTTTTGCAGTATGGGTTAAAACAGCCTAGGGCCAAAACAGTACAGCTTTTACAACTTAAAAGTACATATAATTTGATTGTTTTTCCAGAGAAATGGGAAGGCAGCCAAATCTCACTACTAAAATTAGTCTTCAATTTAGTGTTTGATGTCATTTCACAAGGTCTAGAATGAAAAATGAGACATTGGGCATGTTAACTCTGAGGAAAATTATCACTTCACCTTGTATAGGGCGTCTTTATGGAATGAAATCAGAGGAGATAAATCATCTTGCCCTGTGACAGATATGCCTGTCATTTGGGGGAAAGATGTCCTCCCATGAGAGGGCAGGCACTGTCTGAGTTTCCCTCCGATTATGACTAGATATATTATATGTCTGAAAACAATGATGGAAAATTCAAAATAGAAATAGTATATGCAGGACACTCCCAAGTCAGTTTTTTTTCAAATGACATTTAAAAATGTATATACAAAAACAAGAAACATATTTGTGCACTGCATCTACCCTTGAGATAATCACTAAGGGGAGAAAATGATTATATTTACCAGAGCGGGTGCTGTGTAGTCTAGTATGACCAATTTGTTCCTCAGTTTCCATTCAGATATAGACAATCATTATTTTAAAATTTAATCTTTTGGGGGGAAATATTTCATGAATACATTTATACCCTAGCACCACAAACACAACAAAATCTATCAAGTACTTAATTTGAAATTCACAGTTTTGTGGAAGAAAGGCAGAAGGATTAAAATAGTAGCTCTCTAAGCCAAATACCAGGAACCATGGAGGTTTTATTGCTACAGGATTTGACCTCACATTGGGTCTTAGTTAAAGTTTTAAATGCAATTTGTCTTAATGCTGTAAGGAATATAATTTAAAAAACACATGTTCAGATATAGAGAAATAATAAACAGACTTAACTTTTTATGAATAGTTTTTTGTGGCTTAGAATAAGATGTTTGATAACAGCATAAAATATAGCAGAGAAAGGCTACATTTCAAATGTGTTTCAAAAACAATCAACATCTAAACCCTGCTGGCCAATTCCAAAGCATATCTGATATTGATGGTAAAGGTAAAATTTGTTAGGTACTGTAAACGTTCTGATTTTGCTTTTGTTTTTTTCTTCCACTAAGAAAGTTAAAAGGGGCCACATGACTACAACGACTATTATAAATTTGATAAATTGAAAGTAAGAAAATTGCTAGAAACTTAAAATTTGCTTTTATTTTTTAGAGGTAAAACTACCATGTGAAGAATGAATTGTTTACTTTTCTAAAACATTCTTAGTCTGAGCCAGATGGTGGCAATGCATGCCTTTGATCTTAGCATTCAGGAGGCAGAAGCAAGCAGATCTCTGTTAGTTCCAGGAGAGCCTGATCTACAGAGTGAGTGCCAGGATAGGCTATAAAGTTACAGAGAAACCCTGTTTTGAAAAACAAAACATCAACAACAAAAAATTCCCCATTTTAATTAAAAAGCTCAGAAATCATCTTATAAAATAAATCAACTTATATTTTATATGTCTGAACAGTACCTAAATGTAATTTAAAAATTATTACTTGCAAGCAAAACTTCACATAATTAATTATGGTAATAAGTTTTCTAAGGCTGGTTAATATGTTTAGCACTCAGAGGTTTTTAAAATTCAAAATAAATGTTTCATCCACCTTCCCAAGGATATTTTAAGAGTTTTATAAACATTTCAATATGTTTCATTGGTTTTCTCATTCAGAGTGGAACAGATCCTACCTTTCATTATTTATTCATTTACTAATTTATTCAAAATGAATTTATTTACATATTCTTTTGCCTTGTTCTCATGGTAGACATCTGAGATCATACAGAAAGCAACACACATATATATTATTCCAGAGCCTGAATTCTTGTGGTCAACAATTCAGTTTATAACTTTATTGAGATCATTGCAATAGTATGTTATTTTCACATGTTCTAGAGAGAAATGAAGTTGTGTTTGGGGCCAGTTAAATCTCCAAGAATGAGACAAGTGATGACAGATGTCCTTCAGCTAAAGCTAGATAGGATATGGACACAGGAAGGATATTGTAACATAAAATATACAGGACCTATCAACTGTGGCTAACTGTGTAAAAGGACTTGAATTACTGGTAGAAACAGAATGAAATAACTGAGTTATAAGTGATCTAATAGAAAACACCTTTACTGGTTCTGTTGTCGGAGAGTGAAAATGATTTCTGATTATAGCCATTCCTTCAGTAATTCACTCAATTTCTACCTCATAACAAATTACAAGTATTTTTAGGTGGCTGGATTTTGTCTACTTCCTTTTTATAGAATAGTGGAGAAACAGAAGAAAAGAAGGACCTCTACATATATAATTTAAATTTCATTGAATAACTGAAGATGAGTAAATATGCCATATATTAAAATGTATATCTTGACATTGATTGTACACTATGCAATATTCATGTACACATCATTTAATTTTTTAAAGGTAAAGCTACCTTTACCCTACCTCTGTTTATCCTATCACTTTAAAGGTACATAGAAAAATAGTTTATTAGAAACAGTAAGCTGTCTTAAATCATAGAATTTGAGAACTGTTAGAATATTTAATAAGTGATTATGACACATTTCCAGGGTCTGATTCCTCCACATGAGTCTTGAAGATGTTTTTTTCACATGTTAACTATTGTTCAAATACCCTGTTCTTCACAACCTTCATTGTTTTTATTAATACAGACTATCTACTTGTATATTACTGTGAACTGTGAAGATTTTAATTGGGTTTTGTTCTAATGCTTCATTTAATACTCCTGCCACATCTTCATATTGCTCCTTTTCTCTCAGTATAGTTACCAGGTTTTCAATTATGGTACCTGACATACTTAGAGCACGTTCTAGAATCAGATTAATTTCTTACCATGTGATTGCTCCAACTTTCTTCTCAATGTTGAAGGAAATTAGATTGTAAAATTCTAAGAAATACTTAATTGTTATGGAATTTTCTTTTACTCTGTTTTAAGATGTATCACTGTGATTGCTTTAATAAGAAGCTAAGTAGGACTCTGGGAAAAAGAAAGGCAGAGTCACCAGTCAATTGTGGAATGACCAGGATGGACATAGTGGAGAAGAGGAAAGAAGCTCATTAAAAAAATGTAGATTTAAAAGTAGGGTTTAATTTAAGATATAACCAAGATAGAAACAAGCCTAACCAACAGCCAAGTTTTCATAACTAACAATAAGTTTCTGCCATTTTTTTTTGTTATCTGGCTCCCCAAAAAGAAAAGTCCATCTACACTTAATAATTCTATGACAGTATCCATTTCTCTTCCTTTTTTTTAATTGTATAAGCTTTTTTGTTTTCAATTTATTTATCATTATTATTTTTTTTAAATGTCTCTGTTTAAAGAGCATATATTTATATCCCAGAACCTATCTTCAACCAATATCATATCCTAATAACTCAAATGGGAATGAAAAATTAAGAAAACTGAGGAAAAATTTAATCAGTGCAATGATGTAAAAGAGAGTCTTTTGGCATATAATAAACTATGTCTATAGCAGCAAAGCAGTGACTATGCATATAAACATGGCATTTATGATGAATGTGAGGAAAAGTAATAAATAGAAGTTAGGATTCACAGAAGTTAGGCTGTATTTACAGTGTTTGGGATATGGTTATTGAGAGTTTCAGTGGCAACTTCAGTAAGTGAGATCAGTGTCAAAAACAATTGTCTAAATTTTAGACTGTTCAGTCCTTCCAGCTGAGACCAATATTCAGGGCATCTGAGTCAGTCCCATGCTGGATTCCTAGCTATCAGTCTGAGGGGGGCCCAAAAGCTCCTCCTTGTTCAGGTCAGCTGTCCTTATGTGTTTTTGCAACCTGGTCTTTTCCTCTCTCTCTCTCTCTCTCTTTCTCTCTCTCTGCATCTCGATTCTAGTTCAACTCAGTGTTTAGTTATGGGTGTTCGCTTCTGTTTCCAACAGCTAGAGACAGGAGAGTAAGTAGTCCTAGTCCCTACTTCAAATGACTTGACAGATTTACATGACCCCACCTGGCTGGCATAGCCCTACATATGGAATGGAGATGGGGGGATGGGAGGGGAAGGTGGTCAGGGTGCATGTGAGGGGTAAGAGAGGGTGAGAGGGAGGGAGGGAAAGAAGGAGGGAGAGGGAACTGTGATCAATGTGTAAAATAAAAACAAAATTAAAAAAAGACCTGATGAAGGCAAAAGAGACCAGTAAATCTCAATGTAACCAAGAATGAAAAGGTTGATGGTTGTAGTTTCATATTATATAACACAAATAATCTTTAAGACACATCTTCTCTTTTGGTATAGCTTCAAAGAAGACTCTCTACCATTATTTGAAAAGCTATTAAAATAGACTGTCCTTTCCAACCACAAAAAACATTGTTTTTGTACACAATATTTTAGTAAAAACTGAATAGTTTTGTGTCACACTGCATGTAATAAGGCATTAATGGTTTGCCTATCTTCCTGAAGAACAATGGGTTAATACACAAAATTTTAAAATCTAATTTTTGAAGCGTCTTAATTTAGGGAAAAAATTCACATATAGTTCATGCTTGCTAATAGGACATGTACGACACTTTGTTGACCTTCTTTTCAGTGTTAAATAAAGGGGTTCCCTTTTCCTTTCCAGTCTATTCTAATTTTGTAAATGTAAATTCTTATAATACTCGCTTTGCATAATAAAATATTCCTGAAGCATATGGCTTATTCTTCAATTTGTATTAATGTTTTTTCTCTCTCTAGAATTTAATACCCACTGTCATTTCTCTTCCTTCTGTACATGACTCTTTCAAGGTTGGTAGAGACAACAGATACTCCTTGGATTAAAACTTTTATCACATTGCAGTTTCTGGCCTACACTTTTATATTACTTGACTGGTTCCACCAGTGCTCTGTGATAGCCATTCATTTTAATTTGTGATCTGCTGTCTACATGTATATTGGATTTATGTTATATTCTCTTCTCCAGGGGGTTAGAGGAGATTGTTGTTTTGTTTTTGATTAATCTGGCCCCAGTTTAGCCTTAAGTTTCAAATTTAAAAGCACAAAGCAGAACACTAAAGGATATTCCAAGTAACACTGGAAAGGTTACCTTTAATGTCCTTCCACGATAATGAGATTGATGACTACCTTACATGCCATCATAGAACCTTCATCTAATAGCTGATGGAAGCAGAAGCAGACACTCACAGCAAAACACTAGCGGAACTCCTAGGATCAAGTTACAGAGAGAGGAGTGATGAGCAAAGAGGTCAAGACCAGGATGGAGAAACCCATATAAACAGCTGATCTGAACAAGGGGGAACTCATGGACCCCAGTCTGACAGTTAGGAAATCAACATAGGACTGACCCAGACCTTCTGAATGTGGGTGCTAGTTAGGAGGACTAGCCAATCTATGGGGCCCCTGGTAATGGTTCAGTATTTATCCCTAGTGTATGAATGAACTTTGGAAGCTCACCCCACAAAGAAGGGTACTTTCTCAGCCTAGACACATAGGGGAAGGCCTAGGCTGTGCCCCAAGTGATATGACAGACTTAAAAGACTCCCAATGGAAGGTCTCATCCTCCTCTGGGAGAAGATAAGGGATGGGATGGGGTTTGGTAGGAGTGATAAAGGAGGACAGGAGGATGAGGGAACTGGGATTGACATGTAAAGCAACCTTGTTTCAAATGAAAAAAACAAAAGAATAAAAAAAATCCAACAGTTGTTAAATAAATTATTTGAGACAGATGCTTATAAATACAGTTCTTAAAGTGATTTTATACTCCTAATATATTGTTTTGAACTACAGAGAACAGAAGAGGATTATTTTTAATTAGCCCTGCTTAAGCCATAGCATAAAATTCTATCTGAAAACTGAACTAAGCACAAATTAAATATAATGCGGAGAAAACTAAAATCTTGTAAGCATACCATAAGGCTTGCTTCAGAATTAGCATGACATGTAAAAGGAAATTATACCTCAGTTGAATTAGAAATACTCAAATGGCATTTTGTCTAGCACAGTGACTACATTAATAACTTGATAATTACCTATAATTACCTATGACTTCTATCCATGTCTTTTCCAAAAATATCATATCAAGGAAAGATTACATATTTCTTATAACACCACAACAGGACAAGAATACCATTTAGCTCAAGGGAATCCAAGATAACCCAGGCATTATATCCCATTGCAAAATGCACAGTGCTCTCCTGGTGAAGTATACACATTTTTATATTTCAGTCTTACTCCATTAGTAATTTACCTTCTCCATAATTCTTATTAAAATCCAACTGTATTACTAGGAGATATAAAGTCTTTCTGTGCTTGTGGATAGGAAGAATTAATTTTTTGACAATGGCTATCCTACCAAAAGTGATTACAAACTCAATGTACCATTACTTAGGGTTGTGATGTGCATAACACTAATGAATGATGAAGCAGAGTACATCAAAGTCTCATGTGGAATGCATTTATTAAACTAGTTTATGATCTCCCATTTATATTTTAATAAGGAATTGCTATAATTACAGTGATTTAATGGAAACCATTAGCATTTGTGTCAGCACTTACAATTGTGGTATAGGCTTTTCAGATATTTATGAGAAAATAAAAATAAATTGAATATATATATATATATATATATGCATGTATGTGGGGACATAAATGACTAATATATACACAAATATCTATGCATGCATACATAAAATACATAGATTAAAAAACATAAGCACATACATGGTTACAATTAAAATATGGTTGAAAATTTTTACAATGAGATTAATTTAGAGTCATTTCTAATAGTCATATTATGGAGCTGAATATGTGCGTATCAACCGTTGGCATACAAATGTCATTATTACTCTGTTCTTTTGATAGAAAGGTAACAACGCAGCATAGCAGCCAGTATAAGAAAGTGCTCACTACCTCTTCGCCACCTGATCGATGTTAAGTTAAATCAAATATCAAGCTAGGAAACATTAACTTAGCACTGAGTAATTAAGAATATGAATATTTTTATAATAAAAAGCACCAGGAACCATTTTATAAAAGTTGTTTAAATATAACAATCGACATAAAAGTTGATGATTACAAGAAGACATTCAGTGAATGTAGTAAACCACAAAATATAACCATAACATAATGATTAGGGGCATAAACTCATTCTTTAACATTACAAAAATAGCATAGGGTGCCATTTTATCTCCAGATACCTTTTACTTTTTAAAAATAAGTCAATATTAAATTGAGTTGCAATTTCTTAACAAAAATACATACGGAAAAATATATTTACTTAATTTAGATAGGATAAAGTTATGATAAAAAGCAATCTAACAAATCTCTTACAGAGGAAGATGAAAAGTATATGAATGCATTAATTTGTGAAATAATATGTATAATCTTTGGATCAAATGTGTTATGTATGAGATTTGAAGAATAGCTCTGCTAAAAATTATGTAATTAAAAGAAAATACATATACTGTTGTTTAATATTGTTGACATTGTGTTCCACTGTTTTTAAAGAGTCCATTTTTTCCTGATTCCTTAACTTTTTAATTTGTTTTTTTTTTTTAATTCTCAAAAGTACTATAGATAGGTTATTACAATTTCCATTGGCAGGTGGTAATCACACGTTTGATCACTGAGGTCGTTTTGTTGCTGTCAGTTCTTATTAGCTCTTAAAAATTGTTTCTTCACACATCTCTCAGTTTGTAATCCTCCACAGAAAGCTGCAATTCAAAGCTGTAATGTAATGGCTCTCCTGTGACACAGGCCAGCTTCCCAGACATAAAATCATTTGGAAAGCAGATACATATATTTGCTAAAATTATAAATCCAGAAAAATATCTTCTCATCACTTAAATGCCAGTAAGGAACCTGGATTTCCTAGCACAAAATTCTGGAGGGTGGGTGGGTGGGTGGGTGGGAATGTTTTTCTACTTGGCTCATTACTCAAAATATAAAGTCTATATTCTAAGTAGAAAGTTTCATTAGAAAACCTCCCTGCAAATTAAGCTCAGCTATAAAATTTTTTAAATTGCAGGTGGTAGGTAAAAATAACCTATAGAGAGCTTTCCATTCCTGCATGGCAGGAGTGCCTGTAAATAGTTCAGAAAGTGTTTGTTTGTAGAGGTGGTTTTTACAGATTGGTCTTGATAAAAAGCTGTATACAAAACAGTGAATAACAAGTGTGATCTAAGAAAAGGAAAATTGAGAACAAAATGACCTACATAACTAGTCCTAGGGTGTAGGCATAAGGGAGTTTACAATAGAGTAGTCCTAAACTGGAAAGCTTAAGTCTATTACCTAATATATCTAACTAGGAAGAGAGACTAACAGTTGTGATAGTTTAATCAACAAACTCATCAAGACCTGAGAAAGAAAATAAAGAGACTAGGGTAGACAGATAGTGTGGATGGGCAACTCCAAATGGTGTAGTGAGGACTACATGGACAGTCACCCAAGGTCTCACAGCAACGTTGGTACAGCCAACGTTGGCTGTACCAAGAGTACTTGACAAACCACAACAAAAGCAGGGAGGTAGAAAGGCTGTCTTACCCTGACTTGGCAAGCTTCAGCAGTCTTCTATGTTTGTCTCCTGCAAGCATATAGGACCACATGTCCAAATCAGTGGTCAAGGTGGGACAGTTCCTTGCCCAAAGGGCCACTAGGCAAAGCAAGGATGAACTCCAGGAGCAACAACAGTGTCCAACATATTTTCTGGAAAGTGCATGGTGCTGTCAGGAGCAACAATGTCTCATGTCAATGGAGTACTAATATTAAAATATTTAAATGTCATGTTCTACAGGTCTGTGAAGTGATTGAAGATTAAGCATCTATGTCTGACTAATCTCATAGGTAAAGGAAACATGGGTGAGGATAATTTGTAATATTCAGGAATTTAGCTAAAAAACCTGATTAAAACTTCCTTGAATAAAGCAAGGATAAATACCTAAACAATATTCATACACACACACACACACACACACACACACACACACACACACACATATATATATATGTGTGTGAATTCCTAAAGTAGAGATAGAGTAGAAATATCTAGACAAGAAATTGAAATCTATAGGGCAGCAAGATAAATATCCCAAATTGTATCAATATACAAAGTGTGTTGAACACAAGCAAAAGTATAAAAACATAGAATATGGCAAGAATAATGTGCATAAAACATCATAAATGGAAAGATTTCATACAATATATCAAAATATAATATACAATTCTTCCATGAAGAGAATACACTTAATTTTCCATAGGTTACCACAGATAAGAATATGTAACAATGTAAGCTGTAATACTAATATCTCATTCTTACTAAATAATTCACAGGAAGATAGGCTAATCTACCTATATCCATTCTGAACCATAACTTTCCCAACCATACCCTATTCCTGTCTAAACGAGATAACCGAGTCTAAGTATCAGCTTCCATACCCAACCCCAAGTAATTAAGAACAACCCTATGAAGATGAATATTATCCCTACATTCCAAAAGTTGGAAAATGGGGCATCATTATCTTAAGATTACTTCCTGCTGAAATGGGAGAATGATTGCTCCATGGGATCCTGTAGAAAAAAAAATTTAAGCAACAAAATTTCTCAAGAGAACTGGCTGTAACATATGTAGGTAGTCATTGTGTGGCAGAAAATTCTTGACTGGAGTTATATTTGAAACTCTGGACAGGTTGTAATAAGAGGGTGGACCATTACAGCAAGCTAGTCATGAGTTGTCTTGAGCAAAGCAGTCTCAAACTAGTTTTAGGGTGAAGTTTGTAGTCCAGATGCATCAGGTCGAGTCAAGTGGAAATGTCCAATTGGGGACCCATCTTCTTTTCAGAGTGTTCAAAGATTGCTGTTAGGAACTGTTATTATTCCTTGTGGAAAACTTAAATATCAATATCAAAGTAAATTTTTTTTATTTTTACAGTATACATTAGGGAAAGGCAAAAATAAGCATTAAAATATATATGAGAAAATTAGGATTCCAGAGAGAAAATTGCAAATAAGTGAACGAGTCCTTAGATTTTGTTTTCTTCTGCCTTACACCAATTGGCTTCTTGATATAAGGCAGAAACTGAATTTAATCTTAACAAAATACTTGAATTTACAGAAGGAAAGCCAAATTCAACTTCAAAGCCAGCATTGGTTTACATGAATCAGGACTACAGGAATACTAGATAGTAAAGAGACATAGATTTCAGTATAGAAATAAATATACTTATAGAAATAAATAGACTTAAAGATTTTAATCATAAATCAGATTCCTCTTTGTTAAGGGATTCTTCGTGGAGAGCTGTCTTCACCTCTGTAGGTATCTACATGTTCATTGTCTCTGTTTTCCTGTAAGGACAATAAAAGAGCCCTTCCCCTACCGTTGAGAGGTCTCCAACAACTCATGGGACATATTTTGTTGAATTACTTTTCATTTCTCTTCATTAAGATGTTTCTCTTGTTCAACTCGGATCTTGATTAACTTAGATGGTATCCATAACTTTTCTTCTCCTGTAGATACATATGTGAAACCCCTACCCCAACGTAACACATATCCTGGTTTCCATTCTGAGGTCAATACATCCTTGAAGTATACTTGCTGATTTAGTTCAGAAGTGTTTTCTATTGTCCAGTGTCCTTCTGCAGCTGTTTTTTCTTTTTCATCAGCATTAAGAACGTTTAATGTTAATAAAGCATTATGTAATCTGTGTTTAGGTGTCGTGGTTCCTCCTGCTTGTTTAAAGAGCATTTCCTTTAAAGTACGATTGGATCTCTCAACTACTGCTTGTCCTGGAGAATTGTGTGGTATACCAGTTGTGTGTTTTTTGTTATAATACTCAGAAAACTGTTTCAATATGCTGGAAACATGCTAGAGCAAGAGCATTGTCAATTTTTATTTGTGCATGTATGTCCATAATGGCCATTACCTCTAAAAGGTGTGTGATAACAGAATCAGCCTTTTCAGATCTCAGGGCGGTGGCCCATTGAAACACTGAAAATGTATCTATAGTGTGATGTATGTATTTTAATTTTCCAAATTCTGAAAAATGAAACACACCCATTTGCCACATTTCATTTCTATTTATACCTTTAGTGTTACTGCCTGGTGATAATGGAGTTTGGTTATAGAATGGACAAGTAGGACATTTCCTTACTATTTCCTTGGCTTGTTGCCAAGTGATAGAAAAATCTTTTTTCAAACCTTTGCTGTTCACATGGTGTTTCTTATGAAACTCTGAGGCTTCTAGCACACTTCCTATCAATAACTGATCATTTTCTTCATTGCCTTGTAGTAGAGGACCTGGCAGACCTGTATGGGATCTGATGTGTGTTATATACATAGTATGAATGCTATTTCTTATAGTATCTTGTAACTGTATAAATGATGAAGTTAAATCTGTATCACCAGGAATAAATTCTGCAGTCTCGATGTGTAAGACTATTCTCTCTGCTTATTGAGAGTCAGGAGTTCTGTAAAATCCATAATTACCATGAGAACAGCATACAATTCTGCCTTTTGTACAGATTCTAACGGCTTTGAGCTACTTTGCTTATTTCTCCTAAATTATATCCTGCCTTACCAGATTTGTTTGCATCAGTGTAGAATGTGTGGAACTCCAGAGATAGGTGTTTGCCTAACCATGCATGGAAGGATCCAAGTCATTTTCTTTATGAATTTGATTCTTTCACTTTTGGGATAATTGTTGCTAATTATTCTCAAAAAGTCACTGCATGCTCTCTGCCAATATTCATTATCTTTCCATAGGGAGGAAATTGTCTCATTAGTTAATTTCTGCTGTGTCCCTTCCTGTTAGTTGATAAAGTCTTAATTTACTGTTTATAATCAAGTCTGGAATCTTTTCTATATGTTTTTAGGTTTTTGTTCTGCTTATATGGTAAGAATATACATTGTAATATGATGTCTTATCTCTGCACCAGAATTCCTGAAGGATATTCTCTAGATGGTAATATAACCAGAATACAGTCTAGTTTTGGATCTATACGCTCCACATGTACTTCTAATATCCTTTTTTCTACCCATTCTAATTCCTTTTCATCTTCAGCTGATAGTATTCATGGACTATTCATATCCTTGTCCCCTTTTAGGACCATTTTCTAGTTTTTCAAATCATGCCATTCTACTCCAATAATGGTTTGCAGTTGAGAAATCTCACACAGTAATTTTTAACGATCATTAAGAGTCTGGTAGCGATCTCTCCTGATCTGTACTTTTTGTAATCTAATTTTCTGTAAACCTATTTTATATCCTAAGTAGTTAATAGACTCTCCTTTTTGTATTTTTTCAGGTGCAATTTGTAATCCCCAGCGAGGTAAAACTTCCTTTACTTTCTCAAACATTTTTTCTAATATTTCTGCTTTAGAGTCAGCTAACAATAATCATCCATGTAATGATAGATTATGGATTGTTCACTCTTAGAGTCTCATGTGAAGAATATGTGGTAGGAATTGCTTTGTGTGATGAGTGTTTAAGTATGCTGAAAATTGACAGAAGTTTTTATTTGTATATGACTGAACACAATGACCCTACCCTCACAGGGTTCTTATAAGCATTAACTCTGCACATGGAACCTAAGTATTATTTCTTCTTATATATTTTATTAAGAGTTAATAACATATTTGTGGAACATAATTTTATAATCTAACTTGAGAGTAACTTCTCTGATACACATGTAAATCATATCCAAATCAATTGAATTTTCGTTTCCAAGAGGATCATTTGTTTTAAAGACTTTCAATTCTCCTTTTATATCTTGTAAATGGGGCATGCCTCTTCTCCCATCAGGGACAGACCTGGGACAATACACTGTCACCTCAGCCCAATGACATCCAACACTTACCAATTATATAAATTCTTCCTTAAATATGTTTCTTTTTTCTTACTGTAAGGTAAGGGCCCTAGCATTGAAATATTCTTACATATTTCAAAAGACTTGCAAATAAGAATTTTAAGATCTATTCAGACAAGAGTATCAATGGGATCTATCTCATTAACCTATTATATAGTAAAGTCCTTTTCATTTTCTTCATATAAGGTCACATTTTTGAGCCAGAAAAGAAAAGATTACAAGCCAGAAGCATTTGTGTATGTGAGGCAGGAGAATAGCCATGGCTAGTCTGGACTACAAAAACAGTTCCATCCCCAGTAAATTTGACATTTATGAAATGGCACAGTGAAACCCATTATTTATAATGTGTATACTTTACTAAGCACATGTAATTATTAATTATACCAAGTAATAATCACAAGGAAAGGTGACCCTAGATGAACTGTTCCCATTGTCCAGTAGATTCTGCTATAATTTTAAATGGATTCTATAAAGTTTATTCCAGTTTAAATTAATTTATATTATTGATATGCAGTTGATGATGTGCTTATTGTATCGCTTCAAAATAAATCATGATTGGTACCTATCTCTGGTATTAGTAATAAGAGTACATGTCAAGATACATACTTTCAGTGTATGTTTGATAAATATAAACATGCTAGAAATTGATGGAAAAATGATGTTACAATAGGATGAATTTATGACATTTTCAACTTTATTGGTTAACTTTACAATATATGGTGTATGTTTATTGCTACAACAGCAAGTAGAAGTGAATATGTATCATAGTAACAGAGACTAGGGAGAAAAATCTTAACATTTACCCAGAAAATAGCTAAACTATAGAAAACACCACTCCAGCAAGCTTCTTTTTGCTGTTTAATCACATGAAGTTATGTGTGTGTGTGTGTGCTTGTTCACATACACACGTAGGTACTACAGCACACATGTGGAAGTCAGAGGATTATTTGTGGATGTCGCTTATCTCTTCTGTGTGGTGATCTATTAGGGATCAAGGTCAGTGTCAGGCTTAGCTGCATGTACCTTTACTTACTGAAACTACAGGATTTCCTTCAGCTGAATATTTAATATTGTCAGTCAAATTTCTTGATTTTGACTAACTCGAGCAGAAGGAGGGTACTCACAAATGAGAATAAGACATGTTCTTTAACATCACTGTGTCAGAAAAAAAATAGAAAAATCAATCCATAACTTCACTGTTATCTGAAGGATATACCTGTTTCTTCTCATCTCCTTCTCTCTATCAGGGTAAGTGGATCCTCAATCCTTATTAAATAAAAGTACCTTTACACTTTTCCATAGTGTTTTGTATCTCCTAAAATAACTGGAAAAAATAACTCAGTTTCTTGCTTCTTAATTATTTCCTTTATATTTGGAATTATCTTCTCATCTCTTCCCTTTCTCCCATATCTCCCATATACCCTCAAGCTCTCCTTCAAATCCATGGCCTGTTTCTTCTATCAATTGTTGTTACATACTCTCACATGCATGCGTGCGTGCATGCATGCGTGTGTGTGTGTGTGTGTGTGTGTGTGTGTGTGTGTGTGCGTGTGTGTGTGTTCTTGTATGTGTGTATAAATTTTAATTATAACATGGTCAGTCTGTGTATTATTGCTGTTGTGTATGCTTTCAGGGCCAGTGAATTGATACCGGATAAACAATTGCTGTGCTCTTCCATGGGAAAGACTATTTCTCCTGCCCTCTGTATTATTACTTGCCTATAGGCCTATGTGTAGATAAGACCTTGTGGTCTTTTTCCTGCCACCTTTGCCATGCCTATTATTATCTTTTATCTGCTCCTGATTAGGCAGTCTTATTGGTGAGACTTTCTGTGAAAAGCTTCTAAAATTGGTAGAAAATACATTCTCACAGCAAACTTCCTGCAAAACTCACAAAATTCACAACTCTATTATGGAGAGTGGAAGAGAGGTTTTTTTTTTTTGTTTTTTGTTTTTTTTTTTTTCTAACTTAGGCAAGTTTTTTGAACAAACTTATTCTTCTACTCTTCCTTCAGCATTACCACAGTTTTTCTACATTCATTTTGAATGGCATGTATTCCAGTTCAGGTTAGTTGAGTAGCTACTGTAGCAATAATACAGATGTACAGCATCTCTGTACTATGTTGTATTATTAGCTTCCCAAGGAAAGCCCAAGAGTTGGTGATGGGGTGGCTCTAGTTTGAATGCATTTTGAGGAAAATTCACTTATTTGCAGAGGGGATGTAGAATGTATTAGGTCATATTCCCACCACTGTAATTGATTTGTTTCTTCCCAGATTCTCACCAGTATTGACTAACATTTCTTGTCTTGATGAAAACCGTTTTGACTGGGATGAAATGGATACTCAGGGAAGCTTCCATTTGCATTTCAGTGACAGAAAAGCATGTTGAGCAAATGTTTAAATGATTATTGTTTATTTTTGCTTTTCCATTGAGAGCTGTTTAGTTAGTTAATTTGCTTAACTACTGATTTGTGACTTTTTGGATATTTAATATTTTAGATGTTTGTATATTAATATCTAGTCTGATAGAGTTGGCAAAACTCCTATTCCCACTCTGTGGGCTATCTTTCTCTCTGGTGCTTGTTTCTTGCTCTCTAGAGGTTTTTCAGTTTATTTTAATATCTTTTGCCAGTCCATGATCATGTGCAAAGATAAATTTAAAAAATCTCACCCATAGAGGAATGAATTTATGTCAATTTTTAGAAAGAATGGGTGTAGCTAGAGATTGTTAAGATACACAAAACAGACTCAGAAAGATGAATGCTAAAGTATTTCTTCTATAAGCTGACTTTATGTGGGTAAGTGTGTGTGGTATTTAGATAGAAAAGGAATATCAAATGTGAAAAACATATCTGAAATGTGACATCATGGGCATCATGAATAAATAAAAATAAAGGAATAATTGGGTATAGGGGACAGGAAAGCATAGAAGGCAGATATGGGGCTATATTTTGTTTGTTTATTTGTTTTTCAGGTGTGTGTGTGTGTGTGTGTGTGTGTGTGTGTGTGTGTGTTTGTTCAGGAAAGGGATTAGTAAAAGTGGGACAAGGGAAATGGAGAGTATAGAATTGCTAGGGGGAAGATAAAATGAAATATAATAATTACTGTGAAAATTCCATAAGAAAGTCTACACTTTATAAAGAAAAGGAAAAAGTATTGAAAACACAGAAAACATATTTGTTTTGTAACATATTTGATTTGTGTAATCATTAAAAAATTAAGCAAATTTGGGCTTAATGGTTATACACACCTGAAAATGTGTCAATTCCTTAAGGTATTTTAGTAACCTAGAAAAGATTTTCACTTGGGGAATGTATTGGGCAGCTTGCAGTTTACTGAAGGGTAAAAACTTGAGTGAAGAAAATGCATTGCATTTGCAGATATGAATTTTAAGGAGTTGCTTGCTTTGTTAATTTCCTCATTTTTAAGATAGAGCAGTGTGATACATAGCTGTGCTCAATTGTCTCTTAAGAAGTTAGGTCTCTTGGTTTCATTTTGTATTGTTTTTTCTTCTAATTTCAAAATTAGACTTGGCCAGTAAGAGATAGTTAGGTGAATTAGGAGACAAAAACAAAAGAAAAAGCACATTCATTTTTTTCTGTTGAGTCAGTCCCACATAGACAAAGTAGAACCTAGGAGATCTCACTGCATCTAGGAACACACATGCATGGCTGTTGCACACAAAGACAGTGAATAAGATTCTCACATAGGTTCTTCATGTACATTGGCAGGTACCAAGAGAGGAATGCAGAACTTCTGAATGAGATGTCTTGTAGCTTTCCACAAATTTACCTAGATTCTTTTCTCTTCAGACTCAGTCTTTGTAATTAAGTCTGCATAATTATTAAGCAGAAGTCATAGTCCATAATCGCAATTATTCATTTCCAAGGTTATAGCAATATTTTCCAATATAACAGTTGACATTATTTGCACATATGCAAACAATCAATATACTTAAATGAAGTAGGAAATTGACTTCTGGGCTCAATATCAATGAAGAATATTTATTATAATGAAAAAAATCCACCACAATCACCTAGAGTTTTCTTTTAAGAATTTTAAAATATTAAACTGTACATATATGGCATAAAACTTTGTGAAATATACCAAAGAAAACACAGGACATAATTTTCACACAGAAGCATCTAGATTTTAGCCAGGATTTAGAGCAGCCACTTTTAGTTGTGTAGAACAACCTCATTGAACACTCATAACATTCAGTGCCAATCCTTTCTAAAAAGAGCAGTCCACAACTGAAAAGCCAGATTATTCATAGGGGTAACTCTAGGATTCTCAAGCAAAATTGGAAGGGCAAAAGACTACAAATATATCAAGTGGATCTGCAAAGATTTATACTTGATAAGACAATGAAAAACATTTTACTCTACATAATGCTCATATTGTTTGGTAAGCAACATTAATCAAAATGATATAATATTGGTGTGAAATGTAAAATGTAGACATAAGTGACTCTATATAAAACAATAATAAACAACCAAACAACTTAATTATTTAAACAATATAAAAGATAAAAATGCTAACAGAAACATGAAATCATAATTATTATCATTAGTTAACAAAGGATTAAAATTTAAATCACTAGGAAATACCATTTTTGTCTATTATAGTTATATTTAGAAATACTGAATCTAAATTTCTGTAAAATATGAAGCTATACAATTTTGTTCACTTTAGATTAGGTACAATGCAATTATACTATTAAAATGTGTTTTTAAATAATTACAGTTTTAATAATGGATATTAAAGATATAGCTATAATGAAAATTATCCTTGTCCCCAATTTTTTTCTATGTCAATCTCTGGGGCTGAGATACAAAGGAATTTTACTGGGGCCTCACATATTATGAAAAATTACAAATAAGATAAAGGAACACCAATTTTTCATACCCACAGAGTTGTAAAATGTTACAGCAGTGCCGTATGTATCCTATAATACCAAGAGTCTCTTTAATAAAGATAGGGTCATTATTTCTGTACAGGTAAGGTGTATTTCTTATACAAATTTTATTTTTATAGAGGTTATATACACATTTACCTTATTTAATTTTTTTCAAAACAAAGAGCTTGCAAAGTAATAAGCTGTTCTAACCCAAAATACAGACAATCAAAACTAAGTTAAAAATATATATTTAAAAACAATGTAATTTACATATTTCATATTAAATTCTCAAACTCCAATATATTAAAAGGTCTAGATATACTTTTCACTAAAATGTTGTATTGACAGGTTTTACTTATTTTATATTTTTTTTACTTAATTTAGAAACAAGATTGTTTTATGTATCAATACCAGTTCCTGTACCCTCCCATCCTCCTCTATTCCCCGACCAACCCACATCCCATCACCTTACTGCTCCCCAGGGAGGATGAGGTCATTCACATGGTGTCTTCAAAGTCATTCATATCATTTGGAGTAGGGTCCAAGCCCTCTCCATGTGTTTAGGCTGAGGGAGTATCCCTCTACATGAGATGGGCTCACAAAGTCAATTCTTATACTAGGGATAAATACTAATCCACCTCCAAACGCCACATAGACTGCCCAGTCCTCCCAAACAACACCACATTCAGGGTATCTGGACAGCTTCTTATCCAGATAAGCTGGCTTCTCTGCTAACATACAGGAATCGAGGCGCTCCCCTTGTTTAGGACAGCTGTTTCAATGGTTATCTCTAGCCTAGTGTTGACCCTTTTGCTCATTTCTCCTCCTTGTCTGCAATTAGAATCCAAGAATTCAGCTCAGTGTTTAGCTGTGGGTGTCTGTTTCTTCTTCCATCAGCTAATAGATGAAAGCACCATGATATCATATAAGGTAGTCACCAATCTCATTGTCGTGGAAGGGCATTAAAGGTAGCCTCTCCACTGTTTGGATTATTCTTTAGTGTTTTCAGAAGTGGCTGTATGAGTTTACACTACCACCAAAAGTGATTTTAGCCATCCTGACAGGAGGAAGATGGTATCTCAGAGCTGTTTTGCTTTTCATTTTCCTGATGTTGTTGAGCCTTTCTTAAGAGTCTTTCAGCCATTTTTTGATTCCTCTATTGAGAATTCTCTATTTACTACTCCACTATTTAATTGGATTATTTGGTGTTTTGGTAAATAGCTTCTTGATTTTTTTGTACATTTTACAAATCATCCCTCTGTCAGATGTGGCAGTGGTCAATAACTTTTTCCATTTTGTGGACTGCCATTTTGTCTTCTTGACTGTGTCCTTTGCCTTACAAAAGCTTTTCAATTTCAAGAGGCCCCATTGATTAATTGTTGATCTCAGTGTCTGTGCTACAGGAGTTGTTTTCAGGGAGGGGTCTCCTATAACAATTTGTTCAAGGGTACTTCCTACTTTATCTTCTAAGAGGTTTAGTATAGTTGAATTTATGTTGAGGTCTTTAATCCATTTGGACTTAAGTTTTGTGCATGGCTATAGACATGGATTTATCTGGAGTCTTTTACATGTCAGCACCCAGTTATGCCAACACTGTTTAAAATGCTTTCCTTTGTCCATTGTATAATTTTAGCTTCTTTGTAAAGAATCAGGGGTTTTTAGGTATGTGGGTTATTATCAGTGTTTTCAATTTGATTCCATTGGTCTTTGTGGCTATTTTTGCCCCAGTACCAAGCTGTTTTCAGGACTATAGTGCTATAATAGTCAAGAATGGTGATGCCTCTGGAAGATCTTTTATTATACAGGGTTGTTTTGGTTATGCTATATCTTTTGTTTTTCCATATAAAGTTGAGTATTGTTCTTTCAAGGTCTGTGAAGAATTGTGCTGGAATTTGATGGGGATTGCATTGAATCTGTATATTGCTTATGGGAAGACTGCCATTTTTACTATATTGATCCTACCTATGCAAGGTCATGGAAGAGCTTTTAATTTTCTGGTATCTTCTTTAATTTCTTTCTTTAAAGACTCAAAGTTCTTATTGTATAGATCTTTCAATTGTTTGATAAGCATTACCCCAAGAAAATTTATGTTGTTTGTGGCTATTGTAAAAGGTGAAATTTCTCTGATTTCTTTCTCAGCCTCTTTATCTTCTGTATATAGTGTGGCTACTGATTTTTTTATTTGAAATTCTATTGTGCCACTTTATTGAGGTGGTTATCAGCTGTTTGTGCTCCCTGGTAGAGTTTTTTGGGTAACTTACATAAAGTATCATACTATCTTCAAATAGTGATACTTTGACTTCTTCCTTTCCAGTTTGTATCTCCTGATCTCCATTGTATTCTTAGTGTTCTAGCTAGAACTTTGAGTTCAATATTGAAGAAGTATGAAGGGAGTGGACAGCTTTGTCTTATTCCTGATTTTAGAGGTATCACATTGGTTTTTTTCCATTTAATTTGATCTTGGTTTGCTCTATATTGCTTTTATTATGTTTAGTTAGGTTCCATTAAAGGGACATATCAAGGCGTTACATATATCTCCTTGGAAATTACATAAATACAATAAATTCTATTTTGTCTACTGAACCAATAAAGAAAAATACATTATAACTGTGATTTCAAACTGTATTTTTTTCAGTAAATGTATAGTGCAGGAAGATCAACATATCAGCAGATGACTACCAAATGAACAGGGAGTGTATTGTATTTATGATTCCCAAAAGGAAATATTCTATAAAATGAAGTATCCATAGGGAAGTATAAATGTTGATCAATAGGCAAACAGAGGGAAAACAGAATTTGTAAGGGACAACTATGAAGGATCTAGTGAAAGAAGATAAATAGATCTTAAGATTAAATGGATGTAAGGATTTCTGCATATTTAAGTGCATTGGGAACATTCTTAGTTATTTACCATCTTGTCCTATGCTGACAGAGAGAGGAACATCATGTCAAATAGTATGAGAGCACAATACAGAAATGTGGGATATGCACTCTGATTATTTTAAGGTATATCCACTGTTTTTCTCTGGAGAGGACTCTTCATTGTGTGTTGAACCACTGTGTATTGTAGGTCACATGGGGCTCTGTTGTTGCCTGTTAGACAATATTGTACGTTGAATTGAAAAAGAGAGATAGCAACACAACACAATAGGTTCAAGAAGTTGATTCAGAATAAGGAAATGACATATGAATGCAGTCGAGTTTTAATAAGCTAAGACTGTATAGCCATTTCTTTTATATTGAAGCATTGTCTCTTAAGGGGTGGGAGTAAAACCAGGAAACTCATGCAAAACTCTCAGTATTCATAATTTTCTCCAAAAGGATGTATAACTTCAACTTCTATATAGATGGAAGAGGCTTTTTTTTAAAAAAATGTAGTCTTCAGAGGAGTCTGTAACTTAAATTTTGTGAAAAATCACTCACATTATTAGGGGTGACCATACTTTGTCTTACAGCTGCTAAAATCCCTGGTAGAGGGAAATCCCACAGTACTTGTTTTTTAGAGTTGCTCTTGTTGTTTTTTACTTAGAAGGAAAAAATTATGTGAACTGTTAAAGTTTAAAAACAAAAACAAACAAACAAACAAACAAACAAACAAAAAAAAAAAAACATGAAAGCTGCCAAGAGAGAAAAGCAACAAATAGTCATATCCAGCTGCAAAGCCTATGAACCACAATGACTCTTAAGTGAGCAATAGTGACTCATCATGGTAAGATTATTGAAAAGCAATCAATAATCATACCCAGTCATAATGCCTACGAAACACAAAATAACCTCTTAGAAGTGCAGCAGCAGCTCTTAAGTGCTAGTTGTATCTAACAACCATGTGATTGGATTTGAGGCTCACTAGAGGGGAGTAACTCATGTTGTTCTTTTTATCCATGGCTGGGGAGCTGATGGAAGCAAGAGTACACACTACTGCCAATTTCGTAAACAAATATAATAACTAACTGCACCCATAATTCATTTTCTCAAATCCACACACAAGTGTGTCTCTCACACCTCAAACTTCCTTTTACAGTGGATATAGATCATTACAGAAAGTTAAATCTCATCAAAATGCTGAGAATGTGAGTTGTTCATTTCCAAATAAAACATTTCCACTTTACAACACAACCCCTAAACTTGAAGTTCATGAACAATGGAAAAGAGGAGGTAGAAAGATTACAAGAGCCAAAGGAGATAAATCTGCTGTAAGATAGTTGTTTTGTAAACAAAACAAGCAATGAAGGACAGGACATTGAAGTTGGGAAGCACAAAGAAGAGTTATATCTGGGAGGAGTTAGAGAAAAGAGGAGTGAATGTGATAAAATAAATTATATGGAATTCTCAAAGAAATAATAAATAATAACAAAAGATGTTCCAAATGGCATCATAACCTTTAAAAATATAAATTTGGAACACAAATCAATTGTCTCAATGTTTATTTAAAAATAAAAATTAAATAAAATTATAGGACAAGATATTTACTAATACATCAGTCTTTGTTGGTTCTTTACTATTCTTTTCAAAAATCACAGATTTGGAAAATCTGTGATTATATAAACATGATCAGGGCTTGCCAGAAGCTCATGTACAGGTTTACAAAATGAATGACAACATTCCAAACAATAGATACTTTGTAGAAAAATTTAGCAATAGTTGGAACACAGGAGCTAGAACAGTTCCCAAGTAAATGTCCAGTGTCAGAAAGTAGAAAACTCTTAACAATCATTACATTTCTTAAGACTTGGACATAGTGAATTCCAGGGTAGTCAAGAACACATTTTATGGCTCTTTCTACAAATTAAACAAACAAAATAATTTTCTAGTACCTCCTGAGTGTCTTTTCCATTAAAACCAAAATAAGCCATGTCAAAGCTTATTTGCCCCAAGTAACTATCATTTGCTTACTTTGTGGTTGTTTCTCCTGGAAGGCATTTCTTCCCATATAAGCTGGACTATGTTTATTCTGATTAGATTCCTGCTATACAAGTGATCAGGTAGTATAGAGAAGCACTCCAGCCCTGTGGACTTGTCTGGAAGTTAGCAAGATGAAGTTTAAGATGATAGGAACAAATGGGTCACAGGTCACTCACTCATCATCGTATAGAATGGCTTGAAATTCTTCACAAAAAGGTAGGCATGTTCCACATGTAGAAAAGGAGTCCTCGTTGTTGCTTTAGAAATAACAAAGTGGCCTATACAGGAGAGGAAGAGAAACAGATTTTAAGGAAGCAACATTTAAATATTAGAAAAATCCTACTTACTTTTAAATTGATCATAATTTTCTATTTTAAAAATACAATAATGCCAATAATGCTACTCTATTGGTCCCAGTTCTCTGAAATCATATAACTTAAAGAATATAGTGAATCTGTCTCTCTCTCTCCAAATGGTACTTGGGGAATAATACTGGTAGTTGTTCTATGGCGTTTACATGCAAACACACACACACACACACACACACACACACACACACACACACACACACATTTCTATGTTGGAATTTATTGGAATGACTTAAGGATGCAGTCCAACAATGGCTAGCAGTAAACAAAAAGATACAAAAATCCAATAGTTTCTCAGTCAGCTGGTGTGTCAGCTGGTATTCTGTATATTCTGGAATCCTAAAGAAATAGATACCAATGCCTCTGAAAAAGTGGAAGTCTTGACAAGGCTAGGGAAAGCAGTTGAAGAATAAACCTACACCCTTCCTTCTTACATTGTCCTTATAGGGGATGGAGAGATAGCTCAGGACCATGGATATTGTGTGATATCAATTTAAGGTGGGCCTTCCAGCCTCAAAATGTAGATTAAAGACATGTGTTACTCACTCTCAAGCTCCAGATCAAAGGCCTGTTGTCTCCTTGCTCCTGATCCAGATCACAAATATGCTTTCCATATCTGCAATATACTTCATTCCAGATATAGTCAAGTTGACAACCAAGAATAGGCATAATAGCCACAAACATGATTTTTGAGTTTGAAGAATAAGATTATTGTACTTATATGTTACCATGACATCTTTTGGCAAGTGAAAAAGAAAATGCAGTCACAAGTTCACTAAATTTGATAATGCTTTAATGTCATTCCATCTTCAAATAGAGTTTTTCTACTTCTCATTTGCATAAGCTGCTATCTAGGAAGCAGTCTTCAGTCACTAATTTCTGCTAACATATGTAAGTCAGTGTCTCTTTAAAACCTGCCCTAAATTCAAGTATCATAGTAATATATAAACAGGATCATTGCAATCTTCAAATTACTCTTAATGCACTTGGCAGCTTTAACAAATGTTTCTGCTAAAATGAATTTTTTGAACTTACAAAATATTGTCATCAAGAAACTTATTGAACATAAAATTAGGGTGGATAATTGTTCAAGGTCATGAAATCCAATCATATCACTGTATATCTCAACACCTTAAGATGCTGTAACGAGATCACATTGAAGATCCAGCAGCCATGTGCCATTTTATCCCAAAGCATGTGATTGATAATTCTCAAGGTACTTGAATATTTCACAAAGTTTTATGAAGGCGTTTTTGAAAATTACTCTTTACAGCATTTTAGGCTGTATCTAAAATAATATACTGCCCCAATTAATAAACAATCTAAGTTAAGTTATGAATAAGTCTAATAAAGAGGGGGAGGAGGTTAGTACTCATTGCTTTGCCGCTATGTCAATGTTTACTCAATAGCTATAGACACTCAGTCCTTGATAATAAAGTTGTAAAGTATGCATGGGTTGAACTTTATGATGTTCTTGTGCCAGAATGATATAGCTACTGTCACAGCTAAATACCTAGCTTATGAATGACAGAGACAATGATGGGGTTTACATTCATAATATGTTGAATGTCAGCAAGCCTCTGCAGACAAATTGCTTGCACATTCTTTTATCACAGTGATGTTAATAATGGTTTTAACAGATAATCATATGTTTCTTAATGCCCACAGGGTTTGCTCCCAAGCCACAATTTATACATTTAAAGAAAACCATGACTATTGCCACAATATTGCACAGGGCACATATGATGAAATTGCAGCAATTGTTTTACAGCTATGAATTTCCTGGTAAAACTATGTTCTATAAATAAAAAGACAATGTTTGTAAAAATCATTGTATATCTTAATATATTCTAGTTATGAGAACATCTCAAAGAAAATCATCATTTTGGGCCAAGATACCATCTTGAAGATGGTATGGTATCTTGCTTTAAGACAGCAATACCTGTATAATAATATTTCTTCTGAGACTGAAATACCTGATTCCAACCATCAAGAAGACTGTCACTCTCACAAAAAAGTCAAATTACCTGCTAAAGTACTTGTTTTCCCCCTGGTCCTATAATATCGAGCTCAATAAATTAATTCTCTTCCCAAAGGAGAAATGTTTCCACCAGGAAACATGGTCATGGTTCCATTAAATTGTATGTCCACATTGCTCCTGGCCATTTTGGTCTCATCATGCTGCTAAATCAGTGGGAAGTAAAATGGGGTTCCTGTAGAAGCTAGAGTAATTGATCAATCACCTTCAGAGCTCATTGATTCAATCCTAGCAGCTGTTCAAATTGCCTTTCAGCTGTGAGGATTCTACTATTTCCTTCATTTATCCAGTGTTCTCCTTTTGCAGATAGACTGCCATTTTGAGTCAACATGGGCCACACATGCTTTGCTACTTTGAACAGATGTTATTGAGTTGATTTTTGCCTCCTAGAGAACAGTTCAGGCAAAATGTGAAGTAGGGACATCCGTTTGAAGAGGAAATGGCATAAGTTAACTAATCCTTCCACCTCTTCTCTACAAGTCTGTATGTTTGCCTTTTTCTTCATCCCTTCACCACCCCAGGAAGATTTATGGATACAAGCCATGTGGGATGCTGGAGCTGATCAATATTCAATATTTGAAATATTCTATACCTGATTCACTTAGTATAAATAATAAAAAGAACATACATTCTGAGATACAATTTAGTTCTTGATGCAAATAGGTATGTAATAAATTAATAAAATCAAAACCATAAAATATTTCCATCATATACAATAATAAGTGGCAGTAGTACATTATAGGGAAAAGAAGGAATGCACATAATTCCTTATCGTTTAGAAATTCCATACTGTGTGGATAGATAAATTTAGTAAAATATTCATAAAAATTGATTCGTAAATATGTTAGTTAAAAGTTCTTTGTAAGTCACTTAAGCTTTTTCCTAAAAGCATTAAAATATACAGGCCCAGAAAATGGTTCTCAGACATGAGTTTGTAGAAAATGATCACCAGTGCTATTGACAGAGCTGTGGAACGCACTAAGCATCTTGGAGAATACTCTAAGCTTTATTTTTAGTTATGTTTTGTGGACTTCTTTAGTGTGTTATATATGTTTATATTACTGTAGGAGTTTATAATAAACATCTTTCTGTTCTGAATTCACTAAAAAGTTTTAAGAGCAAACATGAGGCCTCAGACACTTTGAAAGAAGAAAATAATTAATTAATTAAAAAATCTCCAGCATAAAATATTTAGAGTATTTTCTTAAGGGCTAAGGACCCAGAGTGATTCAACCAGACAAGCTTATGTTTTATTTGCAAAGATTTGTTATTTGTTTAAATATTAATATAGCTATTTTACCCAGTTTTCAAAAATAGATCAGAGACAGTATTTCTCAAAGGGGAGCAGGAACTTCGGAACTGTTAACAAAATTGTGATCATAAACTTCAAGGTGATAACTCTGTCTTTGCTTAAGATTCTATAAATATTCATGTATGAGCGGACATTGAAGTATTCACTGAGAATGATCACATTTGAATAGGCTAAGCGAGTGTACATTTCTTTATTCTTAAAACATGAATAATCTTGTACAATGGAGTATTTTTAGATAAATAAGTTACAAATGTCAATAATTTCATGGTGATTTCATTCCTTATTGTATATGAATTTAAATTTGGATAAGAGAATGATCTAAAATGGAAAGATTTTTAAAAGAATACATGTTATAAAGTCATTTACTTCATTAAATTACTTTTTTGTGCAGATGCTGCAGATTTCATTTTCTGTTTTTTTAAATAGAAGAAGAAAATATGTAGAAGAATAATTTCTTCCTATGCTGTTTTCCCTGCTATCAGACAGGAGTCCATGAGCTCCCCCTTGTTCAGGTCAGCTGTTTCTGAGGGTTTCTCCAGCCTGGTCTTGCCCCCCTTGCTCATCACTGCCCCATCTTTACAACTGGATTCCAGGAGTTTGGGCATGAGTGTCTGTTTCTGCTTCCATCAGCTACTAGATGGCAGATAAGGTAGTCATCATTATCACTATTGGGATCCCATATATGTGGGTATCAGTTGGGAAGACTAGGCAGTCTATGGGGCATCCACGAGTGGATCAGCATTTATCCCTATACAAATGGATTTTGGGATCTCATTCCACATGGAGGGGAACTTTTTCAGCTTAGACACATGGGGGAGGGTCTAGTCCCTACTTCAAATGATATGACAGACTTTGAAAATTCCCCATGGAGGCCTCACCCTACCTGGGGAGCATAAAGAGGATCGGATTGAGGTTAATGGGGGCACAGAACAGGACAGGAGGGTGCAGGAAATGAGATTGATAAGTAAAGCAAACTTTTTGCAAATTTAAGTAAAAATAAATTTAAAAAAGAATACTTTCTAACATTAAAAATAACAACAATAATACAAATATAAATGAACATTTTTATTCTAAAAGTAACTATTTATGATATAAATATGCTATATTAATATATAGCAATTAATTGAAACATAATAAAATTATACTAATAATTGTAATTGACAGAAAAAATTGTCTCTCACAATATGTACATTTTGTTAAGGCCAACTTTTAGTATGTTTATAGTAAGCATACTAAAAATCATATCTTACATATGTATATTAAGTTATAAATATATTCTGTAATTTATCTGCTAAGGTAATGTATTTATATAGGTGCTCCTATCCAAACTATAACTGACTACATATATATAAACTGAACACCAAAATAGTAAACAGGAGTTCGATGTATTTGAAGGTACTTGAAGATCAAAAGTTTTAAATTAATAAGGGTTACTCAAAATAAACTAGAAAACCTTTACCTTGAAAATATGAATTATAGTTACATTTGATCATTGAGGGTTCCTGCTTTCAAGAAATTTCTATAGGATATTTAATAATATAATGATATGTTCATTTTTACTTTCAACAAAGGTTTTGCAAAGTGTCAACATTCCATTTCCAAAAATTATGTAGTTACATAATGTAAATGCCAAGTTCATCATGCATTGGAAACAAAAATTTATAACTGCCTCATTAGACAATTTGTACTGATGTTTCCAGGGGTCAACAATGATAATTTAGGAATCATTTTAATTGCAAAACATAGAAATTTAGATGTCCTTTATCAGACTTGTCTTGGGACTATTGAATGGAGCTGTCACTCTCATGGACATTAAGGGTCTTATTGATAAGTTCAAAAGGAATGTTTCAAGACAGGGAATAAGGTTAATGGTTAATAAATGGGATATTATGAAATAGAAAGGCTTATGGGTGGCAATGGGCATGATCAATAGGACAAAATGTTAGCCTAAAGAATGGGAAAGGATCTTCACCAATCTCATATCTGATAGAGGGCTAATTTTAAAAATATATAAAGTCCTCAAGTAACTAGACATGAATAAACCAAATAATCCAAATAAAAATTGCAGTACATATCTAAACACAGAATTCTCAGCAGAAGAATCTCAAATGCCAGAGAAGCACTTAAAAGCTGTTCAACATCCTTATACATCATGGAAATGCAATGTTTTGAGATTCCATCTTACCCTTGTCAGGACCGCTAGGATAAAAAACACAATTGAAAGCTCAAGCTGGCAAGGATGTGGAGCAAAGGGGAGACTCTTCCACTGATGGCAGGAATCCAAAATTGTGCTGCAATTTGAATTGTTGTTGATAAAATGCAACATCCATGTGGTTATTTCTCAGAAAATTAAAAGTAGATCAACCTCAAGACCCAAGTATACCAATCTTGGGCATTTACCCAACTTATGCTCAATCATACCACAATGACATTTCATCAACTATGTTTATAGTAGGTTTATTTGTAATACCCATAACCTGTAAACAGCATAGAAGTCTTTGAATTGAAGAATGAATATAGAAAATGTGGTTCATGTACAAAATTGTGTATTATTCAACTGTTAAAAAATATTGACATCATAAAATTTGCTTATTGTCAAAAGTTTCTGTCCCATCAGCAGCACCAAATAAATATACTGAGGCTCATATTAATTATATGTGCTCAGCCAACAGTTCAGATTCCTTACTAGCTAACTTTTACATTACCCTTATCTTTTTATCTATGCTTTGTCATGTGGCTTGCTAGCTTTTCTCAGTACAGCAAGCATACCATCTTGTTTCTCTCTTCATCTTCTGATTAATCTCTAGCTCTTCCTTTTTATTCCCAGCATTCACAGTTTGGTTCTCATCTTTAACTTTATCCTGTTCAGCAACTGGCCTGTCAGCTTCTTTATTAAGCCACAGTGACATATATTCACACAGTGTAAAAGAATATTACACATTTCTCTCTTTATATAATTAAAAGGGAATTTTTTGACATAGTAAAATTATATACAACAAAAATGGTTATCAAGTAAGAATTACAACTATAATATCTAATTCATTTTTATTTGGCAACTCTACAGAAAATATTTTATTATCTATTTTAATCTTTGGGACTCTAAAATATTATACCTAGTTTATCTTTTTTATCATAACTAAAGAAAACATTAACTATGACTATCTAGTCTTAAAGTCCATCAAAAACACCAGAAAGATGAAATGTTACCTAATGATAGGGACATCTGGATGTCTGGACAGTCACACAAAGTTCCTCTGTAATATCTGTAATATTTGAAGCATCCGTTTTCAGCCTATAGACCCAGAAGATCTGATAGACTTTTCCTTGATGCAAAAATTTTGAAAGACTGCCCTTCCTTCTTTTTGCAAAGTTCTATAGAGTCACTTTCTTTTGTTTGAGCTTGTCATATTTGGACAGCATATTGTCAGCAGTTGAGGCAAGGGCAGTGACTACCTTTTGTTACAAAGAAAGTAAGTTTCATATGGAGTTTCTTAAATGCCCATTATATTCTCTGAAGTAAATTAGTGATTCCAGGAGCAGATGTGTCTCACTGTAATGGAAAGCATTCAGTTATTAAACATATTAAAAGCCATATTCTATAGGTCTTTAAAGTATTTGAAGATAATCCATCTAAGTATATCTGTGTATGACCTACTTACCTAATATAACAGTATATTTAACAATTATAGATGACCATTAATTTGTATTTATTAAATGCACAATTTTGAATGGGTTGCATAAGCGCAAAACCCAATATAAGAGTAGAAATATACATACAGTATAACAAAATAAACTTCAAAATTTGTATCAACATACTATAATCCATACCAATGTGAAATATTTACACTAGTAAGGATTTTGTCTTTGTTTAAAAGTAATTTAATAATCTATTCTTTTATCCTTTAATTCCTATATAACCCCTTTTTTTCAAAAAGCAATCACTAAATCTCATCTCTTTTGTTTATCTTTTTTTCCTGACCATTATCAATAACAACTTGTAACCAATGCCTCTTAAATTATAATAGATAACCATTTCCCATCTTTTGGGAATGTGGGTGTCATTTTCTAGTGCTGTGGAATACCCCTTCAGTACACTGTGTGAATATATGTCACTATGATTGGTTTAACAACAAGCTGACTGGCCAATAGCTGATCAGAATAAAGTTACATGGGAAAGCCAAACAGAGAATGATGAGATGAGGAAGGGCAGAGTCAGAAGGTGATCAACCAGACACAAAATGAGTTGCACACACAAAATGTGATAGAGGTAAAAGCCACATGCCTCAGGGCAGGCAAATAGATTAGTAGAAATATATTAGGGTATAAGAGCTAGTTAGTGACTGGGTTACCTTACTCAAGATAGGTTATTCTAGTTCCATCCATTTGCCTGCAAATTTTGAGATTCTATTTTTTTTAAATTTCTGCTAAGTAGTACTCCATTGTGTAAGTGTACAACATTTTCTTTATCTATTCTCTGTTGAGGGCCATCTAGGTTACTTCCAGGTTCTTGTATTACAAATAATGCTGCTATGAACATAGTTGAACATAGTCTTTGTTGCGTGGATGTGGATTATTTGGGAATATGCCTAAGAGTGGAACTGCTGCATCTTGTGGTAGACTAATTCCCATTTTCTTGAGGAACCACCATACTGATTTCCAAAGTGGTTGTGCGAGTTTGTACTCTCACCAGCAGTGAAGGAATGTTTCACTTCATCCACATCATCTCCAGCGTAAACTGTCATTGGTGTTTTTTATATTAGCAATTCTGACAGGATTAAGGTGATATCTCAGAATTGTTTTGTTTGCATTTCCCTGATGGCTAAAAATGTAGAACACTTTCTTAAGTGTCTTTCAGACATTTCAGATCTCCCTATTGAGAGTTACCTATTTGTTTCTGCACCCCACTTTTTAATCTGGTATGAACTCACTCATATGTGGATTTTAGACATAGAGCAAAGGATAACCAGCCTACAATCCACACTGCCAGAGAAGCTAGAAAACAAGAAGGACCCTAAGAGAGACATTCAAGGTCATTCACAGAAGGGGAATGGGACAAGCTACTGAGCAAATTGGGAGTAAGGAGAGTAGGTAAAGGAAATCAGGAAAAAGAGAAGGGGAGAACATGAGGGAGCAGGAAGAATGAGTCAGGGAAAAATAGAGAAAATCAAGTAGATATCATAATAGAGGAAGACATTATAGGTTTAAAGGGAAATCTCTCACAAGGGAAATATTCAGAGACCTACAAGGATGACCCCTACTAACAATCTAAGCAATAGTGGAGATGCTATCTTAAATGCCTTTCCTTGATAATGAGATTGATTACTACCTCATATGCCATCCTAGAGCTTTGATCCAGTAGCTGATGGAAACAGAAGCAGACACCAACAGCTAAACACTGAGCTTGGCTACTAAATCCAGTTGCTTAGAGGGAGAAGTGATGAGCAAAAGGGTCAAGACCAAGCTGAAGAAACCGGCAGAAACAGCTGAACTGAACAATGGTGAACTCAAGAACCCCAGACTGGTAGTTGGGAAACTAACATAAGAATGACCCAGACCCCATGAATGTGGGTCTCAGTTGGAGGCCTGGGAAGTCTATGGTACCTCTGACATTGGATCCATGAAGAATACTTAATGCATAAATGGACTTGGGAGCCCATTCCATGGAGGGATACTCCTTTAGCCTAAAGTCACAAGGGAAGGCCTAGGCCCTACCGTAAATGATTTGTCAGACTTTGATCAGCCATCTTGGAAGGCCTTACTGTCCTCCATATAAAGTGGATGGGGAATTCTCTGGGAGGTATGGGAATATTGGAGGGAGCAAGAGCTGTGATCAGTACATAAAATAAGAAAAAATATATTAAATAAAAAAAGGAAACTAAAACAGCCATTTATAAACTACAGAGAGAGAGAGAGAGAGAGAGAGAGAGAGAGAGAGAGAGACAGAGAGAGAGAGAGAGAGAGAGAGAGAGAGAGAGAGCTATTTCTAGTTAGTAGCAAGCTTGAGCTATTGATTGAAAATGTATAATTCATGCTAAGCCTCTGAATAATTATTTGAGAGCAGTTGCAGGACAAGAAAACTCTAATACGTCCCAGACTACTTCTAGTTGTTTGGGGGTGCTGCTAATAGTTGGACCCTGAAAAAATTTAGAATATTTAAGTCTTTCCTGCAGTCTGTGAGGCTGAATAATTTCAGCCAACAGCCTTAAAACTATTTTTGCATGTAGCTCTCTCAGGAAACTGTACAGAATCATTTGAGATATTGAATCACCTGGGCCATATGTTTTTATTGGTCCCTTATTCTAAAAATATATAAAATTTTAAAGGTAACATACACATCTGCAGCAATACGAGTATAGACTACATTATATACAAGTTAGCCAAAGATGATTTTTTGTTTCATGTTTGAGCATGTAAAATATATATTGCATGGGTTTTAGTCTTTTAGGTTTATTTCTTTATGTCTTTTGCTAGGATTTCAGGTGGTCTTCCTTGCTCAAGCCTGGGCACAATCTTTTCCCCAAAGTAATATACCTTTTGGTTGAAGTCAATATATTATATAAGTTGGTTTAATCCATCAGTTTTCATAATTCAATTTGTCTTAACAATCATAAAATCTAAAGACAAAGACAGCACAAAACATTCAGAGTCGACTATCTGTATATTGTTCAAGTTTATGTGGCTTATTGTATTTTGTATTACTCTATTCCTTTTTAATGACTTTGTAGCGAGTATGTTTTCCCCACCGGCCACTGCCACGCCAGCCCCAAGTAACAGGCAGGGACTCTGTATTTGATACAATTCTGTTGGCCAGTTATTAATTTCTTACCGGCTAGCTCTGTCTTAGTTATTACCCTATTTCTACTATTCTAAGTATTTCCACATGGTCATCTTACCAGGAAGCGACTGGCCGGCATGCTGTTCTCTTTATGCTCTCCATGATGCTAACTCCTCCTTACTCCTTCCTCTTTTCTCCTAGTTTCCTAGCCCCACCTATCTTGCTTTCCTATTGGCCAACAGTGCTTTATTCATTAACCAGTATGAGAAACATATTTACAGAATAACACCTCCCATCATGACTTTATTATTTTAAAACTTTATATTCTAAGTTAAAACTGTATACTCGCTTTCCTCTCTCTTGCCTAAGACTATGTAGATTTTTAAACAAACAGTAACATTCAGAGTTCTTTTGTTTTTTATCTGAATCTGATTTTACTGGGTATCTTTATTGATTTTGCATTGCATGTGGTGAACCCTAAATTGCTATGTCAGATACTGGCATTGCTCAGCTTGGCAGATGATGATAACCACCTGTTGACTTCTTCCAACAGGCATCAGGAAACTTGTCCCTGTACTATGACCACTCCAACATGAGAGTCAGAAGACTAGAAGCTCCTCTTGGCTGTTTGTTTCTACACACTTCGATTTTTTTTTCCTCTGTTGAGTTTTATGTGTGAATTCTGGCTCCACATTGGGTGCCATTTGTTGGCAGAATTTTCTGTCATGCTAACAGCTCCCAAATAAACACACTGAGGCTTATATTTATTACAAATGCTCTATCAATATTTCAGGCTTGTTACTAACTCTTACATTTATGTTAACCCTTATTTTGGCTATGCTTTATTACATAGCTTGGTAACTTTTCTCAGTACAGCAGGCCAAACTTCCTTCTCTCTGAATCTCCTGGCAAACTATCCAGTTCTGCCTGTCTTTCAGCATTCACAGCTTGGCTCTCCTACTTAACTTTTTCATGTTCAGCTATTGGCTAGGAAGCTTTATTAAACCAATCAGAGTGACCTGTATTCACACAGTGTAAAGGATTATTCCATATTTGTGGAAAACTGATGGAACTAAAAAATAGCACCCTGAGTGAGGTAACCCAGAACAACAAAGACAAAAATAGTATGTACTCACTTATAAGTGGATATTAACTGCAAAGTAAACTCTAACTATGCTACAATATGCAGACCCAGAAAGGCTAGCTAACAAGGAGGACCCAAGAGGGGAGACTCATAGATATCCCTGGGTAAGTGAAATACAAGTGATCTCCTGGATAGATTGTGGGCAGGAAGGAATAGGAATATGTGGGATCAGGTTAGCGGGGAAGGGGGAAGCCCTGAAAAGGGAGGGACATTTCAGGTTTATGTAGAAACCTGGAACAAGGGAAAAATCCAAGGAATCTACATGAATAACTATAGTCTAAGGCTCCTAGCAAGCGGAAATACATAGCCTGAACTGGCCATCTCTTGTGACCAGGCAAGACTTCCATTGGAGGAAATTGGACACCAACTCAGATACAAAACCTTTGACCCAGAGTATGTCTTGCTTATGATATGTGCTTTGATAAGCATGGCAAAGAGACTGTGAGAGTGGCCAACCAATGTTTGGTTGAATCTCAGACCCATGCCATGAGAATGAGCCCACCATTGGCACTATATGGAGTGCTAGGACCCAGAGACTGTATAGCCCAGAGACCTAGGACTGAATCAAACATGACTACAGAAAAAAAATAAATATAATGATTCCTGGGTATAGACTGCTATACTCATAGAGTGATGCCTAACCAAGTTGTCATCAGAGAGGCTTTGTCTAGCAACTGATGGGATCAGATACAGAGACCCCAACACACACTCAAATATTAGTCTGAGTTTGGAGAATGCTGCTGAAGAGAAAGAGCAAGGTTGGTAGGAGCCAGTGGGGTGAAGGACATCACAAGAAAACCCACAGAATCAACTAATCTAGGCTCTGGGCTCATAACGTCTCACAGAAACTGGACCAACAACCACAGAGCCCTCATGGATCTGACAGAAGCCCTCTACATACGTGTGACAGTGGTGGAGCTAGGTCTTCTTGTGAGATTCTTCACAGTGTAAACAGTGGCTGTATTTAAGTCTTTTGCAGGCTTTTGAGACATCATTCCTTATATTGGTTTGTCTTGCACAGATTTAATATAAGGACAGGTGCTTAGTCTTACTAGAATTTCATATAACATGTTTCATTGACATCCATGAGGGGGGTCTGCCCTTTTCCAAATAGAGGCATGGATTGGGAGTGATGGGAGTGGGAAAGTGAGTAGGGAAATGAGAGGAGAGGAGGAAGGAGAAAGTATGGTTGGGATGTAAAATAATATATGTTTAAAAAGAAGAAAAATAAATACATAAATTCTGTAATATTGTACTAGATATATTTTCCAGAATATTTTATATATGAAACATACAGGTTTTAAAACAGAAGGTGTCATTAATGGGTCTTAGTTCCAAAGTGATATTTTACATGTCACTAGGGCAAAAGAAAAATTCCTTAATAGTATGCTCTTTAAACAGCTCAATCCACAAGTGTTTTGTAAATTGGTATATTACTATTAGCAATTATTATTTGAATAAGTACTACACATAAAGTGAAATTAAAAGTCATTTGTAAATAACCCAGAGTACTTACAGAATAGAACACTAAGCTAGTTCTAGGACAGGCTCCAAAACAATACAGAGAAACCTTGTCTTGAAAAACCAAAAAAAAAAAAGATAAATAAAAACCAGAATAGAATTCTTGGACTTGTATAGGATACCAATGCTTCACTCTTTAGAGTCACTACAGACAGTACCATTCCCTTGATCTTCCTCCCTGACCTTTGCGCTGTTGTTTCATTTTACAATAGTACCAGCTGAATGCTCAGTTTTGCATAATAGGTTGATGTGATCAAAGGCACGTTAGCTTAATATACTTCTGACACAGCAAGCTATCAGGGACTAGCTGCTCTCATTGTCTGACAAATGTCAAGCATTATTGTTTTTCTCAAAATTTAAAATACCCCACAGCATCCCAGTTCTGATGTGGCTTCCCAGGGTACCTCAGTGTACAGCTGAGCACACTAGATTAAAAATAAAACTGCATGAGAATTACCTAGTTGAGAAGCTCAAATTCTGGCTTTAAGAAGAAGACCTATGTATGAACAAAAAATTTTCTTTTCTTTTTTCAGTGAAAGAGCATTGACGAAGTCACACAGATGAGAAAGGATTTTCCAGGAATAAACTGTCAGGCAGTGCTGTTACTTACATTACAGAACACACACACACACACACACACACACACACACACACACACACACAGTAATCATCATCCTTATACCTGTCAAAAATTATGTGAGCACCCTTTCACCCTTTGCATAATGATGGAAATCAGGTTTTCCAGACAGCCATAGTCCAGGTGTTCTTCCACAAACTCATGAACTGTATTTCTAGCAGCCACCTCTGATACTCTCCTTTCCCAATCTAGCTTCCTGCCTTTTCTGCCAATGTAGCTAAAGATGCACTCCTGCTGGGGTTGTATAGACAATAACTTACCATATTATGTGGTACATGCACCATAAATGGTGTAGAATGTCTGTTTATACTACTAAATAAGATGAAAACTATTTAGATTTCCTCTCAATTTAGTGTGGGTTTTCTTCTTCATTTTAAGGTTTTTGACATTGTATTCTGAGTAATGTCATATAGTTTATCAAAACCAGCTAATGATTTCACCACAAAATAAAGGGTTTCATTAAAGGGCTCACTATAGAGAATTCATCAGCATTCCTTTTAAAATCAGTGAAGCATTTCAATAGCTTTCTCTATAAACGTTTTTCATGACACCATTTAATTTATAATTTACAATAGTTGTTCAGCTGTGATAATTTGTTAGGTTAATTATTAGCCACTTATGTGTGAGTTTATTCTCTTTTCCAGGTAGATATGTAAAGTTCTTTTATTGATGGTTCCTTACTCTGCTCTGTAATCAAAGTCTGATGAAAGAAAAGTGGTACAGGAATGATCTGTGATTTAATCTTTCACATTACATGTGTGTTACTTTCTGAGATTTTGTTGATAGTTTCCTTTCATAACTGCATCTGCTTCAACTGTATAAAAAAACATAAAGACTGATTCAATACCTCTCCCAAAGAAAAAATTTAGTCAGAGAATTATAGTTATTCAACAGCTCCCATGATTATAGGAGGTGACAAATCTTGACAGAAATGCATGATCACTTTTAAAAGACTAAAATTGAAAAATATGTTATTAATTAAATAATAGTATCTAATTTGTTATTATCAGCTTTGAAAAGAATTGCAGTACATAGTAAAACTCTCTTAAATGATGAGGATATAATCAGTAAGACATTTACATTTCACGAAATAATTTTTCAGGTAAGTCTAGAAATTTCCTAGTAGTAAGCAATGGGGATGCTCTGTGAGTGTGTGTGATGGGATGGTTGTTTGTTTGCCTTGGTTTCATTGTCTCATGTAAAAACTGTGGCAGTTAAAAACATACTAAGAACAAACATTCTGCCCCACCGTGAGCTGCCTGTCCTGGGAAGGGAGGCGGGAACATGTACTCAGCCTGTACCTGGTGGTCAAAGGTCATTATGGTGAGCAAATTCATGGTGGACAATGGGAGAAAGAAAAAGGGAAACAGAGAGACAGGGGAGAGAGTCAGAGACAGAGACAGAAAGAGATATATTGAGAGAGAGAGAGGCAAAATGGTTTATATCCCACAGAAAGAGGCAAATCTGATAAAGTGAAGAGGGTGCTGAGATGGCCTGTTTGCAACCCAGGGCTATGGTGATGACCAAGCTATGTCTGGATCTGTGTCCTTGTTGAAGCTATGGTCTGTGTTGTTGTCTATAGCTCTTGTTACCACCAAAGGCAGAGGGGATAATCATGAACAGAGCAGGCCCCAGTCCTCACTGACTGTGACACTCAGGAAAATTTGACCTGCACCTCTCCTTGGCAGTGCATAGAGTTGACTCTGCAGACATGGGTACATGTTATCCAGCCCCACAGAACATGAGCAGGGGAGAGCTGCCCTCACTACTTCTCTGTCATGCATGGGCAATAAAGAGGTGCCCGCACTTATCCCTCACACCTCAGAATTAGATTCAGGCAAGAAAGTTGGTTCCAGGGGTCAGGACAGCAAGAAAAGTAATTCTGCCCTTGACCAGCCACAGCACTTGGGAGAGGAGGTCTTGCCCCTCACCTGGAAGCAGCAGAGGAGAACTGATTTTGTTGACTGGGTCATGGGAGAGCCATCCTTGAAAGAGTAAGGGTAGGAGGGCTGACTCCGCACTCTTTGTCTGCCACAATGATGGACAAGGGAGGGAAAGGTGCCCTCTCCTCTCACACCTTGACACCTGTGACAGGTGAGAGAGCTGACATCATCCTGCTCCTTACTACCTGCAGCACTTGGGAGGTCAGGCTGTCCTCCTTGCTTGTGAAGCACTGTAAAGATGACACTATTGATAGGAGTGCATGTGAGCTGGCCAAGAGAGAATGATTGGGGGAGACCTAGCCTTTCTTCCTATCTGAAATATAGTGAGGGAAAAATGTCCTCCCAATTTCTTACCTCCCCACCTGGAGCAGGTGAGAGAGTTGGCCTTGAAACATAAGAGTAGAATAGGTTCTGCCTTTCACCAGGTATAGCCCTCTGGAGAGTGGCTCCTGAACCCCACATGGACAATATGGTAGAGCTGACCCTGATGTTTTGTAGGTTTGAGTGAGCCAGCCCCAGGGCTTGAGAATAGGAGAACCAACCTGACCCTTGCTGCTTGTTGCATAGGGTGAACTAGCTAGTGCAGGCAGTGAAGAGCTCTCCCTGATGATGAGGATGAGGGAAAGCTGACAGGCTACTAAGTCAGGTACCATCCAGGCCCAGAACCAGGGTTCTGATTTGGCCTACTCTCATATCCATGCCATCTATGATCTGCTGAAGCATGTGCAAGGGCTGGTCCTGCAGATCCAAAGCTTCAGGATCTCAGAATCAGGGCAATGTTGGGATGTCCAATAGGAGTCCCAGTGAGGCCTCAGCAGAAGCAGGAGTCCTCAAACCAGATCTGAAACCGATGGCAGTCAATATTTGCAGGTAAAGATGTATGGACTAAAGGGTACACTATGGGATTCACTGTGTTTCACTGTGTGGCTCCCACTATGAGACCACTATGAGACTTTTTTCTATCCTTTTAAAAATTCTTTTTTTTTTTATTTTGATTGGGGGAAGTTGAATAGGTTGCAGGGGCAGAGGACAGAAGCAAATATACAAGAGATGAATGAGATAAGTATGCATGGTGTGAAATACCCAAAGAATAATATGCTGGAAAAAAATAAGTTCTACACAAAGAGATTCTAAAGGCTTTCCTAAGTACTGAAATGGCATAAGGTGTTGACAGCTAGGAAAAGTCCAAAATATTAACAATAAACACACAAGTGAGAAAGATTCATCTATAAAATTTGTAGTATATGATTTCATAAATATCTCAGATTAATGAGTGCTCACTTAAAATGAAAATTTTATATGTACTAAATGTCCCCAAATATAATTTCTTTTATGTGTTTTAAATCATGTATTATATATGTATAGTTTATGTTTATAATACATACACATATATTTATGCATACATATGTGTATATATTATGATGGATTTACCAATGATAGATATTTAAAATGGCAGAGCATTTTTTTCCTGAAGAAATTAGTAGTTACTGCTAGGTCATCTATTGTATTCTTATAGGCAATTTTCTACACAAGTCAAGCCTATGCCTATATGATTCTATAAACAGGGATTCTACTTTCATGATTTATACTAGTTGAATCTAGGTGGCTACCAATAGCTGAATTAATAATATTGTGTTTTTTAATGAGAAATAATCTAGCCATACTTATATAAATAGCATTGGTGAAAAGAACTCAAGTGTAATATATGCTGTTTATATATGCAGATAAAATATAGAAAATTCCGGAGGAAAAAAACCACTAATTTATGCTGAAAAAAAAAAGCTAAAATTTCAGAAGATACCAGGAGATGAGAAGAATACAAAGGAATGCAAGAGGACTTGAAAACTTTTGAGAGTGTTAAACAGGTTTTTTATCTTGACTTGATCTTTATTAATCTTTTTAAGGAATGTATATTGTTAAAATTATCATGAGAACCCCCAAATTAGTTAGGCTATTTTCTAGGCTATTTGTTTCTGTCCACAAACTGATGGTAAGGCTTTATTGCTGAAGAAAACACCAATATGCCTTATTAAATATGGAGAAGTCAAGCTGTTGCTTAAAGAGCTGTCACCCCTACTGAAGAGTGTTCTTGGTACTGGAAGGTACTCTGCACACTACCGCAAGGCAAGTTATTCAAGAAAGAATTTCTTTGATCTACAATAGTGTACTGCTTATACACTATTTTGGTACAATAATATCACAAAAGTGTGGAAATAACAAACCTGATTAAGTTAAGGCCCACTCCATGATATGGAATCCAGGCATTCTTGAGTGTCCAATAAGCTGGGTCTAGATAAGCTAAGGTTCTATGGGAAACGAAATTCTACTGTTCAACTCAAGGAGTACAGCAAGATAAGAACTTCTTCACAATGGAGGGATACTCCCTTAACCTAGAGGCAGGTGGGAGGGCCTAGTCTCTGCTCTAAATGACTTGACAGATTTTGTTGATCTGCCCTGGAAAGTATCTCCCTTCCTGTGGAGTGGTGGTGGTGGGGGGCATTCGATGGGAGGGTGGTCTAGGTGCATGAGAGGGAAGGAGGGAGGGACTGATGTAGGGAGAGGGAGCTGGGATCGATATGTAAAACAAGAAAAAAAAGTACCTGGCATACTGCTCAGAATATAATGGGCATCAATAAAACTATGCCTATTATGCAAAACAAAACAAACAAACAAACAAACAAACAAAACTTCTAATGACATTCTGTTATATCCAAACATCAGGTTCATGCCCAGTCTTAATCAGAGAAGCTTCTCCCTGCCATAAATTGAAACAAATCCAGAGTCCTATTACTGGACAATGTACCCTTGAATCACTGAGTCCTAAATGAGATGTTTTCACTGAACCTCTCCCCTCTGGTTTGCAAGAATTTTGAAAAAAAGGTGGTAGGTTGTGAAATATCTTTATTTTACATGAACTTGTAGTGGAAGTTTTTAGCCACTGAGCATGAAGTTCCATCTACTGAGCATTGTGATGGTTTGCAGAGGCTTTGTCTCACCCGGGAAGCAACTCCAAGTATCAGACCTTGGTGGTAAGGTCCTTCCAGCCTAGGAACTACGAGTGTAGCAAAAAAAGTACCAAATAGTCTAGGCTGGAATCCTGAGTCACTCACTATCATCCTTGTAGTAGTCTTTATGTTTTGATTATACATACCATGTATAAACATCATGAACATTTTCTTTAAGCAACTGAGTTTGGGGTGAAGTTTGGCCTCTGTAAAAACAGTACAAGCTATATTCAGTAATTTTTCTTTTAAGAGTTAAAGTATTAAAAATAATAATTCAGGATTTATTTAAGTATAGATAGAGAACTCTGGAATCCCAGATGTTTGTGATTCTCTAAACATGTGGGTAAGCTTGAATTAGAAATGGTAGGCATTATTTTCCTAGGCTAGCATAAGCTCTGCACTGTGAGAACAGCTGCTGGCTTTAAAACAGTTAGGCTTGCATAGATTTAAATGCAAAACTAATATTGTTATATTAAAATCACATTATTGCTTGTTTACTCTGTCCAATGACAGGTGCAAACAAATGAAACTTTGTTTAGAATTCAGAGATTAAAAATGGATATTGACATATTGTCTTCAAGTGTTTTAGTCAGTCATGCTTCATGCCTTGTGTTATAAAAATATAGATATTTTCAACATCTATATAGGCTAAATTTAATTTATAAAGAATATTCCTTTTCTACTTTTTCTTAGTAATAAAAGGAACAGTACTACAGATTTCTAGGAAACTGAAACTAAGAACACCTTGAACACTTCAAGTGCCTGATGTTCTGCTCTTCATCAATTATGGTGAAATTATTGTTACTCAGTTAGCAATTGACTGTGGAGAAGAGTAATTTATAAATGCCTTGACCATTAATGTTTCTGATTTTAGATTAGTTTTGAATTGTGAACATTGTCTTATTAATAATAAACTATCTTGGCAATAAAGTCTCAGCTTTAATAATGAACTTCAGTATCTTTCATATTTTGATCTGATGATTTTCTGGCAACTGATATGAATAGAGTCAATTTTGAAGAAGATACCTCAATTGAGAAAATGCTGCCACTTTTTTTGGCCTGAGGACAAGCCTGTCATACATTTCTTAACTGATGGTTTATGGGGAAGCACCCTGCTCATTGAGCACAGTGTCATCCCTCAGCTGGTAGACCCATGTATTGCAGAAAAGTAGGCTGATCATACTATGAGGAACAAGTCAGTAGACAGTGTCCATGGCTTTAATTCAAATCCTGCAACCTGCTACCAGGTTTCTGCCTTGAGTTCCTGTCCTGACTTCCCTGATTTGTCGAACCCAGGCTGCAAAATAAAATCGTTTTGGTCATGCTTTTAGCTAGCAATGTAAATTTTAACTAAGACAATATGTTTTATAAGCATATCTAGAAGGTAACTAGATAAAGCATTTTTAGTGTGCCTTTATTTTCACTGCAACATGTGATATGAATTCAAGAACTTAATCTTTCTACTATAACATGAAGTTGGCACTCAAATTTAAATATGTTATTGATTTTATGATATGATATATATATCATATATATATATATATATATATATATATATGTCTTCTTTTGCCTGCATGTACATATACTATGTACATGAAGTACCCACAATTGGTGAAGGATTTCCTATGTTGGTGTTAGGAACGCAACTCGTCCTTTACAAGAGGAACAATGGTTGAACTCACTAAGTATCTCTCCAGCCCCTCACAAAATGGTTGAATATCAATGGATTTCGAACTTGTGCGTTCAGATTGGTGTGGTGAACTGCCATCACAGGGTTAAAAATATTTGATATAACGTAAATTCTCTAAGTATCATCCCCATCATTCACAGATATTTTTATTTGTATATAACAATACATAAAGAGATCACCTAATTCTTGAAGATGAAATCATAACATAGAATTGCTTCCTTACTTGTCATGGAATATTAGTTGAAGATGAGTTTCATGTGTTTATACTGTGGAATATTTTTTTAATGATGCAAAGATATGTTCCATTTTTATATGTTGCATTTGTTTATCTCTGAAGTTTCGTTACTTTGGCTGTCTAAAAACCTGGTTTAAGAAAGATCTGATTGGCCAATAGTAAGGCAGGAAAGGCATAGGCATGGCTGGCAGGAAGAGACAATAAAGAAGAGGAAAAGAACATGGGAGGGGGAATGAGAAAAGAAGAAAGACCAAGATACCACAAGACTGCCACTCAGCTACACAGCAAGCTATGGAATAGAAGTAAAGTAACATATACAAAAAAAAATTATAAAAGTGCAGAGGACAGCTGGGAAATGGTGGCATATGCCTTTAATCCCAGCGCTCAACAGGCAGAGGCAGGCAGATCTCTGAGATCATGGAGAACAGACTGGTCTAAAAGCTACATAGAAAAAAACCCTATCTCAAAAAACAACAACAACAACAAAAACAAAACAAAACAAAACAAAAAAGGTCCAGGGGCAAAGGGTAGACAAGATCTTTTTAAAAAAAAATTGGTAGAAACAAAACATAAGTCTCTGTGTATTTATTTGGAAGCTGGGAGGTAGTCCTCCACAAAGAAAAAAAAGAGAATAATAAATAAATAAATAAATAAATAAATAAATAAATAAATACCATACTTGCTACTTGCTTACAAAGACAAGCCTTATATGCCATTGCCTATAGTGCTTATCAATAGAGTCAGCAGAGAATGAAAACATATTAATGTTTGTGCTATCATATTTTATTTTCTTCATTAAAGCTTGATTACTTAAATTATTTACCAGAAGCAATACACAATATTTTAGACTGTTTTATTTTATCAGAATTATATTTCAAATTTGACATTCATGGCAATAGACAGTGAGAATTAAGAAAACTAATGAAGTATTCTTTTTTATTTAATTTATTTATTTATATTGTTATTAATAATATAATTCAAAAATATTACATAAGGATTCTAGTTTCCTCTCCCTCCCTTCATCACTCCATCCCTCCCTCTCTCCCTCCCTTCTTCCCTCCCTGCCTTTTATCCTCTTTCCCCTGTGGCATGCACCCTGGCCAACCACCCCTCCCATCACCCACCCCCCATTCCACTTGTAGGGCTATGCTATCCAGGTTGGGTCATGTAAATCTGTCAAGTCATTTGAAGTAGGGACTAGGACTACTCTCCAGTCTCTAAGTTAAGGGGGTATTACTCCATGGGGGATATGTTTACAAGGTCCTTTTGTGCACCAGGAATACATCCTGTTTCTACAGACTGAGGTCCTGCAGATTTCTCAGTCCTTCTAGCTGAGACCAATATTCAGGGGATCTGAGACAGTCTGATGCTGGATTTCCAGCTATCAGTCTGGGGGGGGGGGCATTAGCTTATCCTTGTTCAGGTCAGCTGTCTTGCCCTCTCTCTCTGCATCTGGACTCTTGTTCAACTCAGAGTTTAGTTATTGGTGTTTGCTTCTGTTTCCAACAGGTACTAGATGAGGATGAATAATTTAGTTGATGATCTCACTATCAGGGAAGGGCATTTATGGTAGCCTTACCTTGGTTGCTGAAATTGTTAGTTTGAGTCAGTCTCTAGACCTTTCTTTGGGTTCAGTTTTCTCTTCAAACTAATAATGGCTCCCTCTTTTATGTATTCTCTCTCTCTCTCTCTCTCTCTCTCTCTCTCTTTTCTCTCTCTCCTGTCTTCTATTCGCACATGTTTTCCTCTCCTCCCCTTCTCTTTCTCCTAGTTCTCTCCCCATTCACTAGCTCCCCACTCCCTTGTGCTCTGGGGGACTTGTCCCTTCCCCCTTTTGTGATGGACCATATCTGAATTTCTTAGAATACACCTGTATCCTAGTTCCTCTAGCAATGTGAATTATACGCTGGTGATCCTTTATTCTAGATCTAAAATGCATATATGATCATGTACATACCATGTTCCTCTTTTTGTGACTGAGTTACCTCATTCAGTATGGTTCCAGAACTATAGCTCTGTATTATAGCTGAAAGTCAGGGATGGTGATGACTCATGAAGTTCATTTTTTTTAAACAGGGTTATTTTGGCTATCCTGGGTCTTTTGTTTTCCATTCAAAGTTGATTATTATTCTTTCAAGGTCAGTGAAGAATTGTGCTGGGATTTTAATGGGGATTGCATTATATCTGTAAATTGCTTTGGCAAGATTGCCGTTTTTAATATATTTATCTCTCCTATCCAACAGCATGTGAGATCTTTCCATTTTCTGGTATCTTCTTTAATTTCTTTCTTTAAAGACACAAAGTTCTTAATGCATAGGTCTTTCTCATGTTTGGTAAGCATTATCACAAGATACTTTATGTTGTTTGTGGCTATTGTAAAGGGTAATCTTTCTCTGATTTCTTTCTCAGCCTCTTTGTCATCTGAATAAAATAGGACTACTGATTTTTTTGAGTTTATCTTGTATCCTACTAGTTTGCTGAAGGTGTTCATCAGCTGTAGGAGTTCCCTGGTAGAGTTTATTGGGTCACTTATGTAAAGTATCAATTCATCTGCAAATAGAGACAGTTTGATTTCTTCCTTTCCAATTTGGATCTCCTTGATCTACTTTTGTTGTCTTATAGCTTTAGCTAGAATTTCAAATACAATATTTAAGAGATATGGTGAGAGGACAGCCTTGTCTTGTCCTGAATTTAGAGGAATTGCTTAAAGGTTCTCTGCATTCAGTTAGATGTTGCCTGTTGATTTACAGTATATTGCTCTTATTATGTTTAAGGTATGTTCCTGCTATCCCTGATCTCTTCAAGACCTTTATCATGAAAGGGTGTTGAATTTTGTCAAAAGCTTTTTCAGCATGTAGGGTTATGATCATATGGTTTTGCTTTTTCAATATGTTTATATGGTGGATCACTTTGGTGGATTTCTGTATGTTAAACCATCCCTCCAACCCACGGAGGAAACCTACTTGGTCATGGTGGGTGATTTCTCTGATGTATTCTTGGATCCGGTTTGCCAGTATTTTATTGCGTATTTTTGCATCCATGTTTATCAGGGATATTGGTCTGCAGTTTTCTTTCTTAGTTGTATCTTTGTGAGGCTTGGGTACTAAGGTGATTGTGGCATCATAGAAAGAGATTGGTAATGTGCCTTCTGTTTCTATCGTGTAGAACAATTTGAGGAGTATTGGAATTAGCTCTTCCTTGAATTTCTGGTAGAATTCTGGCCTGAAGCCACCTCGCCCTGGGCTTTTTTTGGTTGGAAGGCTTTCCATGACTGCTTCTATTTCATTAGGGGTTATATGTCTATTCAAGTTGTTTGTCTGTTCTTGATTTAATTTTGGTAAGTGATAGTTATCAAGAAATGTGTCCATTTCCTTTGAATTTTCAAATTTTGTGGAGTACAGGTTTTCAAAGTATGACCTGAAACTTGCCTGGATTTCCTCTGTGCCCATTGTTATGTCTCCCTTTTCATTTTTGATTTTGTTAATTTGCATGTTCTATCTCTGCTTTTTTGTTAGTTTGGATAAGGGTTTGTCTATCTTTTTGGTTTTCTCAAAAAACCAATTCTTATTTGCATTGTTTTTTTGAATTGCTTTCCTGGTTTCTGTTTTATTGATTTCAGCCCTCAAATTGATTATTTCCTGGTATCTACTTCTCTGAGGTGAGTTTGCTTCTTTTTGTTCTAAGGCTTTCAGTTGCGCTGTTAATTCTCTACTGTGACTATCCTCTGCTTTCTTCATATGGGCACTCAGTGCCATGAACTTCCTCATAACACTGCTTTCAAGGTGTCCCATAAGGTCGGATATGTCGTGTCCTCATTCTCATTGAATTTTGAAGTCCTTAATTTCTTTCTTTATTTCTTCTTTGACCCAGGTGTGGTGCAATTGCCCATTGTTCAATTTCCATGAGTTTGTAGGGTTTCTCCAATGAATGGTGGTCTGATAAGATACAAGGGACTATTCCAATTTCTTGGTATCTCTTGAGGTTTGTTATGCCACCTAATATGTGGTCAATTTTAGAGAAGGGTCCATGGAGAGCAGAGAAGAAGGTATATAATTTTTTGTTTGGATGGAATGTTCTATAGATAGCTGTTAAACCCAGTTGAGATGTAACTTTTGTTAGTTCTTTTGTTTCTTTGTAGAGTTTCTGATTGGTGGTCCTGTCTATTGGTAAGAGTGGTGTGTTGAAGTCTCCCACTAGAAGTGTGTTAGGTTTTATGTGAGCTTTGAGTTAAAATAGCATTTCTTTTACGAATGTGGGTGACTTTGTATTTGGAGCATAGGTGTTCAGATTGTAGACTTTGTGGTGATGGATTTCTTCTTCGATGAATATGAAATGACAATCTTCATCTCTTTTGATTAATTTTGACTTGAAATATAACTTGATAAATATTAGGAGTGGCATGCTTCTTGGGTCCATTTGATAAGAAGATCTTTTCCCAGCCCTTTACCCTGAGGTAATGTCTATCTTTGTAGCTTAGGTGTGTTTCTTGTATGCAGCAGAAGGATGAATTCTGTCTTCATATCCATTCTGTTAGCTTGTGTCTTTTTATAGGCGAGTTAAGACAATTAATATTGAGGGAGAGTAAGGACCATTGATTGTTAATGCTTGTTTTTTTTAGATTTGGTTTTGACAGTAATATTGTGAATATATTTGTCCCTTGGTTTCTGGTAAAGAGGGATTATCTGTTGCCAAAGTCTTTATGAGCATGGTTTACTTCCTTGGGTTGGAGTTTTCCTTCCAGAAGTTTCTGTAGGGCTGGATTTGTAGATACATATTTTGAAAACCTGGCTTTGTCATTAAATATCTTGTTTTCTTCATCTATAGTGATTGAGAGTTTTGCTGGGTATAGTAGCCTGGGCTATATATTCTTGGACTTTTAGTACTTGTAGAACATCTATCTAGGACCTTCTGGCCTTGAGGGTTTCCAATGAGAAGTCAGGAGTAATTTTGATAGGTCTGCCTTTATATGTTACTTGTCCTTTTTCCTTCACTGCTTTAAATATTCTTTCTTTATTCTGTATGATAGGTTTTTGATTATTATATGTCAAGTGTTTTTTTTTTCCTTTGGTCCTATCTATTTTTTTGTTTGGTATGCTTCTTGTACTTTCATGGACTTGTCCTACTTCAGATTGGGAAAGTTTTTCTCAATGATTTTGTTGAATATGTTTTCGGCACCTTTGAGCTGGGCTTCCTCCCCTTACTCCATGCCTATTATTCTTACGTTTGGCCTTTTCACAGTGTCCCACATTTCCTGGATGTTTTGTGTTAAGGATTTGTTGGATTTACCATTTTCTTTGGTCAATGAATCTATTTCCTCTAGCTTATCTTCAGCTCCTGAGATTCTTTCTTCCATCTTTTGAATTCTGTTGGTTATGCCTGCATCTGTAGTTCCTGATCATTTGCCCAGTTTTTCTATTTCCAGCATTCTTTTTGTTTGTGTTTCTTTTATTGTCTCCATTTCCATTTTCAAGTCTTGAACTGTTTCTTTCACCTGTTTAATTGTTTTTTCTTGGCTTTCTGCACTTTCTTTAAGAAATTTATTCATTTCCTCCAATTTTTTGTTTGTTTTCTTTTCCATTTCTTGAAGAGATTTTCTCACATCTTCTTTGAGGGCCTCTATCATTTTTATGGTAATAATGTTTAAGTTGTTCTCTTCCTATTCATTTGCTTTGTTGTGTTCTAGTCTAGTTGGTGTAGATTCCCTAGATTCTGGTGGTGTTATCTTGTCTTTCTGATGTTAGGTGTTTTCTTGTATTGCTTCTTCCAGTAGGTGTTGATGGGGTCTCTCACTCTCTCTGTGGGCTTAGGTGGGTCAGAGTTTCAATGTCTGTAGTTCTGGGTGGTCCAAGCTCTCTAAGAGGACTCTCCTTAGGCAGTGGCCAGCAATGGAAGTCAAAGATCAGGCTCCAGCAGAGAACAGCTGAGGCCTCTCTGGTAGAGGCCAGCCTGCAGGATGATTTCTCAGAGATAGTTGGGTCTAGCTCAGACAGGAACTTTCCAGCTGAGTAAGGCCTCTTTAGCAGAGGCCCTGCGATGGGGGACAAGGATCCTTCCTACAGGAACTCAGAGTGGTCACCCAGAGATAGGTAGATCTCTGGGAGGGGCACAGAACTTCAGTAGAACACTGGTGGTGGGGGTCAGAGACCAGGCAGGTGGAAATTACTGGTGGCCCTGGGTGGATAGACAAGTATTGTGCTCAGATTGGCTCCAGGAATTTCCTGAATGTGTCTGGATTGTTGGCTCTACCCTCTGGCTCAGTGCTCAACCAAAGAGGTGGGACAGTGGGCAGGGTAGGGCAGACAGTAGGGGGAGGGCAGGCTCTCCGTGGGGGTTGGTGGGGTGTATCAGAACTACAAGAGTACTCTTAGTCGAGACAGGATGCAGGGATAGCAAGATCCAGTACCCACCCAGGGATTTTCCAGGGAAGTGTATAGGGGAGAATCCACCCCAGTGGAATTAGACCTAGACTCACCTCTAGCCAAGGCCTGGCGATGGAGAAGCACTAATGAACTATTCTATTAAAAACCAAACAGAACAACAACAAAAAAAATGAGATGTCTTAAGCTTAAGCAAGAACACTGGGAAATAAGATGCTTGAGAAAATGGGCTGGAAGGAGATGATTTGGGGAGCATTTAGTTTCACACTAAAACACTATGCACTTTTTGTGTTGTAAAACCTTGAGAACCTTAATGAAGGGGTTGAATTAGCAGAATCTTGCTGTTTTCTTTGTTCACCTTTGATGTCAATGAAGATCTCTACCAGGTCAATAAGCTGAATCACAACAGTAGCACACACATGATCCTGCCTTGCAGGCAGAGTATTAGGATTGATGCAATGCTGACAACAGTGACAAGAGAGATGCACTCTTTCTAGTTGCCATCACAGTGAAGTTCTAATCAGCATGAAGGGGTTACAAGCCAGCTATCTCAAGGCCATTTCTGCTTCTTGAGTAATTGATAATTTCCAATAATAATCTTTGTCTGGGAAAGTATATAGAATTTTAAAAAAAGAATCATGAGATTATAATATTTAAGCTTTTTAAGGGTTATGTTTTGAATCAATTACAAAAGAGCACACAAAAGGGAGTTTAGTCTTCTTCTTCTCCTCCTCCTCCTTCTTCATCTACCACATTGCACACAGCAATATAGAAAAAGAACCCAAATAAAACACTTCAGAACAAGGTTTGATTGATGTTTCAAACCTTGAAACTCCTTTAGAATTAAATCTATACTAGTGTCTTGGTGCTTAATGTTATTTTATTTTCCTTCCGTGTTCTCTTATAGTAATAAGCAGATCTTCAGACTAGTACTCAAAGCCCATTGAACAAGGAGATGAAAGTCTAGAAAAAGTCAAAATAAAGGTAGAAAAATCTTTGTTGATAACAATTTTGAAAAAGAATAAACTGCAACAACTATTGAAAGTAAAGAGTTGGGGGGTGGGCAATTGAAGGTACAGATAGTATCTCCAGCAGAATTACTGACACTACAGGAGACCAGATTTTTACTATAAGGTGTTTAACAATGAATTTTACATTTGGGTGTTAAATTTTAGAAGGGGAAGATGTTTTCTGGGGGGAAATTGCTTCGATAGATATTACAATACATGTTCACATATTCTGGGAGACAGGAATGTCTCCCTGCCCCTTCCCTCCTGCTGTTTGCCTTCAGGCTATTTCACTGCTCATTAGCACCTTTCTCAGAGTGGGCAGAGAAACAAAGTTGCTGCAAGGAGAGGCAGTCAATTTCAGTTCTCATTAGAGGTTCTGACTCACAAAAAATAAGGTGGGCGGAGTCAGACACAACAGCTAAACAGAGATTTGGGGATTTTCCATGTTATCTCTTATGCAAATCATTCTGCCCCCTGTATATCAGATGTTGAGAGCATTATAAAACATTTCCATAGCAATCACTGACAGGGTTGTAGAAGGGAAACAAAGCCCTTGGCTGAGGTAATTATCTGGGTCAGCAGTTCTCATTCCTGAGCTGCATCAGAACACCTGCCCAGGTTTTTAAAAGTTCTCTTCTTGTCAAAATGTTTGGCTCCACTCATTCAGAGTGTGGTTCATGCCCAGGAATAGTAATTTCTACCATGTTCCTCCATGAGACTGGTCCTAAAGTACCACACACACCATCAAAATCTACAAATCTATGAGACTGGGATAAGCATTGACTTACTGTTTTGTTTTCATAAGACTTACGAATCCTTATGTTATTTCTTACCAGAATTCTGACAGTCATACTAATATATTTTTGACGTAGCCTAACTTGCATGTGAAAAAAAAAAAAAAAGGACTGAATTGAGGTGTAATCAGTAAAGCCATGAAAAACAAACAAAAGTTTAAACAACAACAAAAACAAAAACTAATGGCAAGAATATGCACACAGGAACAGCATACAGACTAAGCAGGTAGAATTTGGAAATAGATATGTGATATGCCTATATATGAATATATGTAAAAAACATTCTGTGGAGAAAGAGGCTATGGGTTTTAAAGATAACAAGGTGGTGTATAAGCGAGGGGGTCAAGGAAAGAAAGGGAAGAGACAAATGATGGGATTACAATCTCAAAAAAAGGAAAAGAAATACTTTTAAAGTGCAGTATTGAGAGATCTACTTGCAAGTCAATTCTTACAGAAGACACATTTTAAGCATATAATTTACTAATTAAGCTTACTGAGGCATTGGTCTTTTTTCTTTGTTATAAATTAGCATTTTTTATTTGAAAATGAAATTCACAGAAATATAAAGGAAGCACTGTTCTACTCTGTATTAATCCTCTCTAGAGGCATTACTTTATTCAGCTTCCTCAATGAAATGCAACTCTAAAGTGTCATAGTACACAAGGATATTTACTACATGTTAGAAAAAAATGTTATACATGCTACACCATCACTATATATTTTTATAGCAATTGCTGCAGTTTCTCTTAAAGCTAACAATTAAAAGTGGATATAGCTTAATGTTCAGGGCCTCTCTTTATCCAGTCACCTTCTGTCTGTTTTTGGTTTTTCAATACTACTTTATAAGAGTTGAGCCTTCTTTATATCTACAAGAATATACTGTTGCTTGCATGTGATGATAGTACATAACTGGAAAAGCATTATTAGCATTTTGCAAAAAAAAAGTCCTAGAAATTCATCTTTGTATTTTTTATTGTGATACTTAGAGTTTTGTTTGCTTATTTGCAATTTTAGACATGGACTGTTTTATTCAAGGCGAGAATTCTCATTCCTCTATCTTCTGGTTGCTAAAATTATATTTCTATGCCACAATATTTGTTTAGTTGTTTTATGAAATGCTGAATGATCCACCTGGAGTTTGGTTATTGGTAGGCAAACAATATGTCTACTGACCTAGATTCTATCTTCTAAAATTATCATTAGAATGTTAAAATTTTAGCAATAGGGAATTACCTGGAAGGGTACTTAAAACGAAGCACTAGCCCTTTTCTTGAGCTTCTGATTTGATGGCTCAGGATATATTGGGCATTCTTGTATGTCTCATAAGTAACCAGTTTATCCCGCTGGTTTGCAACTTTGGAAATCAGAACCTTTGAAGATATGCAATTCTGTTTTCCTTTATTTTTAAGACACTGAAATAGTGGGATGTATGTATGCTGGATCTTATTCATCCATAAATATTTTAAAATAAAGTGAATATATGCTCACATATACACAATATTATAACTATGTATAGAAAGTCATTTATATGAAAAAGTGATTTGGGGGGTTACTATTATATCAGAATTGCTGTGACAAAATCATTTTGAATATACTAGTCAGGCATAAATCATTAGTGATAACATTAAGAGCATATGACAGAGTTCTGCAGCTAAAATGAATAAACAATATTGAGACTTATAACATATCTGAATGGCTATCATGAAGAAAACAAGTAACAAATGCAGGAAAGGATGTTTGGAAAAGAAGACTTTATACACTGCTGGATTAGATGGAAAGTAGTATGGCTCCTCTGAAATCAATAAACATACTTCTCAAAAATCTAAAAATAAAATTATATTAAGCAACTAGACCATTCAAGGAACATATTTGAAAGACTCTAGAATAGTAGTTATCAATTTATGGGTCACAACCATCTTAGAGGGTTCACAGCATATATCCTGTATATCAGATGTTTACATTTTGATTCCTAACACTAGAAATATTACAATTTGGAGTTAACATGAAGTAATTTTATGATTCAGGTCATGATACCATTAAGAACTTTATTACTAGTCACAACATTAGGAAGGCTGAAAACACTCAGCATTAGGAAGGAAGATCAACACACCACAGAAATAACTGCATGTTCCTATTTACTGCAATACTCTTCATAGTATCCAAGATACAGAGTCAACCTCAGTGTCTCCTAACAGATGGAGTTAGAAAAGTAAAGTTTATAAATACATATAAAAGGTTTCATTCAGCCATATGGAAGGATTCAATTATGATTGCTGGAAAATGAATGAGATGAGTGTTACATTATCTATGCGTAAAATAAATCAGTCTCAAAGTACAAACATTGTATGGTTTTTCTTGTTTGGGAACCTTTGATTTAGATCAATCAGATTGTGGTATAGCATGGAAGCAGAAAGAGGAGAATTCAGGAAGAGAAAAGTATAGGGACTAGAAAAGGGGGAGGGTGTGGAGAATGGCCGTGGCCAAAGAACATGATAAACTTATAGAGGTATTCTATTTCAGAAGCACAGCCCTATGTACAATGAATATATACCAATAAAAATAAATAAAAGGCTACTCTGCTATGTAGGTAGTAAAATGCTTTCCACTAACAGTAATGCATAACTTTTCTGAATGAGTTCTCATAAACTTTCTTCAAAGTTTTATACTCTGCTTACAGCCATATGGACTCTTGGTTTAGTTTCTTATAGATGGCTTGATCATCACTCCTACTCTCAGCACAGCGGCAAGTAGGTTTCCTGCTTGAGCTGTTAAGAGCTGAGGGAAAGCTAAATTAATCAAAAATTGGCATATTCTCATTGGCAAACCTTATAGGGAGTTTCCTCTCTGCAAAACCTGTGATACTATGGGAGGCAGCATCTGTTGCAGCTTTGGCTTTGTTTTTTCCTTCTTGAGACTTGGGTGTTGGTTCTTTGTCATTCTGTTGGAGCTTATTTTTTTTTTCTTAATTAAAAGGCCAACAGCTGGCTCTTTTTGTTACATTCATTTCCCTTGTTCCTTGAAAATAAGGCTTACTTGAAATGATAAGGTGTAGTTGTACATACTTAAAACATTGTGATTCACTGTAACAGGAATTTCCTAGAGACAGGGACACAAGGAACATTTCACTTTATTCTTATTTAAACACTTGTACATGTTCTTATATATTATGCATCTACTTATAATAGACTGACTTCAGGATGAAATGGGTAGTCCCAAAAAGAAGACTTTTTTCTTGGAAATAACCACTTCCAGGAGTAACAAGGGAGTAAACACCACAGAGAGAGGAAATGTAAGCCTCATTGTTGCTAAAGTAAAGAAATTTTACTTTGCTTACAACTCTTTTTATAAAGTGTATTTTGTAACCTTGATTTATTTTCAGCTAGTAAAATTCTGAATTCCATTTATGGGTCATAAGAAGCTGATTCTGGATTGGAGAAGAGAGGTAATGGCAAACCTTGCCGCAATACTTTCAACTTACTTCCATTAAACCAGTACATTCTATGTTACATCTCAATAAGGAGAATTGCAGAATGTGTGTGTGTGTGTGTGTGTTTGTGTGTGTGTGTGTGTGTATGTGTGTGTGTGTGTGCGCGCGCGCGCATGCGTCCCTATGCATGAGGAAAACCAAAATTTGAAATTCTATTTGGAATTTTGATTTTCATTGTACTTTAATTTCAATTCCTCAATTCAATAAGTATAACATAATGTTTTTGTTAGGACCGCTGAAGAGCTAATGTTTTAATTTTTTTGAAGACATATCACATTAGTTAAAGCAAATGAAACTTCCTGTTTTAGAGTGCTCCATATATATTTTATAATTGTACACAACTTTTTTCATAATTATTAATATACTACTAAAGAAACAATATTAAAGTAAAACAAAGTAATAGATTATGAGTGAAGCTCTTCGCAAGTAATATTTACTAATAATTGGTTTTACTACATTAAGTGGCAAAACCAAAACTATCTGGATATGGAAATATAATAAACTATTTTATGACAGGAGGAAAATTTGAGTTACAAAAATAAATAAATAAATAAATAAATAAATAAATAAATAAAAGTAACAATCATATTAAAATCTCAATACTCCAGACATTGAGGGAAGAGGGTTTCAAGAGTTTGAAACAGGAGCTGCCTTGAGATACAGAAAATGTTCAAGGACAGCTTGAGTAACTTGTAATTCTTTAAAAACTTATTTTTTAAAGATTGGGTTGATACTTTATGGTAGAACACTTAGCTAATGGGTGTGAAACCCTAGGATAAATACACAACACAGAGGAATTTTTTCTATATCCTTGGTACATTTTAACATTTTAAATTTAAATTGGAAACAAGCTTTTTATACATCAGTCCCAGTTCCTGCACCCTCCCACTGTCCCCTGTTCTCCCTACCAACCCATATTCCACTCACTTTCTGCTCCCCAGGAAGAGTGAGGCCTTCAATAGGGAGTCTTTAAAATCTGTCCTATCATATGCAGCAGAGCCCAGGCCCTCCCCTATGTGTCTAGGCTGAGGGAGTATCCCTATGTATGGGATGGGCTCCCCTAGTCCATTTGTATACTAAGGATAAATACTGATCTATTACCAGAGGCACCAAAGACAGCCTAGTCTAGAGGAAATATTTTAAAGAGAATTTTTTCGTTTTGTTTTGTTTTCCTTCCTCCCCCCTCATTATTTCCTTCCCTCCTAGAATAAGGGATAGTGCATTTTCCACATAGATTGTCTTTCTTTTCTGACTTCTTTATTTGAATAGACTTTCCCCCTGTCTCGAATGCACAGAGATCTGTCTGCCTCTGCCTCCTGCATGCTGGGATTAAAGGCATGTCCCACTAACGCCCAGCTGTGATTCTTATATTTATGGGATCTATCATGTGTATACATGTGAAAAAGCTTAAAGGAGATTTGATGAATAATTAAGTCAAAGCTAACAGAAGTAGATACATTTACGGAATTCTTCAACATGTTTATGATTTTGCTCTTCTGCTATTTGAGTCTTTGTACACATTACATAGCACTACTTGATAATGAATAATAATTCTATAAGACAATTATTATGTTCATGTTAACAAATTCCTGATTACTTAGACTATACATGTACATTTAAAGTCACAGAGACAAATTCACTGAGTCTGATGACTTTGAATCTAAATTAGGAAACATATATAATTTACTTAAATATACAAGGTACATAGAAAATGATGTTGACTGGTTACATGAGTAACAAAATGTGTTTTGTAAGTGAGGATATTTATTAGAGATGAAGTTTAAGTTGTGATTATCATCAATTTAGGGTGGTTCAATTCAGCTGAAGGGATGATATTTTCAACCCGAAAACTGTGATTAAGTATTATCAAAAATATAATAATTTATCAAACACAGAAATGTCTCCTAAAAAAATTAAATTAACTGAGACTAATTAGATAATTCCCTAAACATGCAAGGATGTTAACTGTCAGATAAATAAATAGGAAAATTATTCTCAAGATATCTGTTTCTTAAGTAATATTTTCTTTTACTCCCTCATTCACTCTCAGCCAGGTGTTGCCTTTATAATACAGCACAATCTCAAATTCTTCGATTAATATCTATAAGATCTGTAGTTTACTTTAATACATCACAAATAAGAGTAGATATCTAAAAGTACATAAGATGATGACCATAGTACCAGAAAGTGAGACTACAAATATAACTATTTTTTTTATTTTCATGACACGACACAGCACTGATGTAAAATCCTTTTAAAAAAAGTAAAATGTTTTTCTTATAATATCCACAACTTCTCATATAACAGATTAATCTCTCAAACTTATACTCACTTTGACTAAAACACAAGGACTGACACTTCACATAACAATCTTCATTATATCCACTGACTGGTTATACAACAACTCCAAGTTACTGTTGAATGATGCTGAAACACACATAAGCACACAAGTACACACACAAATGTATGTACACATACAGCTATACAATCTATTCTCATTTTATATTGTTTAGTAGGGAATTCAAATGGTTTTCAATACCCGCTAGAAATGATGGCAAATTTGCTTTTCCTGTTTAAGCTGCAACTGTTCCAGAAAATTTCTGTCTAACCACAAAGAGAATAAAACTACTCTAACTCCTACTTCCAGTTTATTCCTTCTCTTTCATCCACCAAGTCTATTATTTTAATACATATCAGTAACTATAATATGAGTAAACAAATGTCATTTTCTGTTTTCACGTATTTAACCTATCAGAAGCATTTATGTTTCAACCATTTGTCTTCCAAAACATGACATTTTTTTGTGGTATTCTTGCTTATTGGGATTTTTAAAATCAGACTTCTCAAATGCCTCCTTTTCACTCCTACAAGTTATTAATTTGGGAACAATTTAAGAAAGAAACTATGTCTCTTTCCTTCCTATCATGTCTGAGTCTGTGAAAGGACATTACTGTACAGCCTTCTTTAGAACTCCCACTCAAATCTGCATGAAGTCTTTACAATGTGATGTTATTTTTAGTTGAGAATTTTAGCACATGAGTGATTAATCTTTATTGTCAGCCATCACTGGGCTTGAAAACATGTTACTAGGTGTCTATGAAGGTGATCCCAGGAAGAATTAACTGACAAAAAAATGATTCACCCTAAGCTCACCAAATGAGAGCCATGTAAAAGTATGGGGTGCTGCACTAAATAAAAAGGAGAAAATGAGCTGAGCACAGGCATTCATCTATCTGAGATCCTAAGTAAAGACACAAATTCACCAACTAATGTGTCATTCCCACTATGAGTGACTTTATCCCATCAAGTTTACATTATTCATCCTCTCTTTGTTTTTGTCACAGCAACAATAAAGTAGTTAATAAAGAAAATCAGTACTAAGAAGTGGGGCAGTTATTGTGATAAACATGACTCTGTGTCGCAGAAATGGTCTTTGGAAATAAGCTGTACTAGTATGTATGAGAGACTGTAGCTCCAGCCTAGTAAAAACAGAATGCTCTTGTAGAATGTAATAGGTGATTTATGTGTATAGAATTCCAGAAAGTTGATAAATATGTGGAAATAGGGTACTGTTTCAAAAAAACATCTTTTGAAACTATCCAGAAGTCATTCTAGCCATATTGTGAGAGAGAATTTAGAATAATTCCGATTATGTAAAATTGTAAAAAATAAAATGAAGATGTATTAAAAATTAATGAGCTATTTTGCTTAGTGTAAGAAATATCAATATAGCATAGGATCCAAGTTGTGACATGATTTTTTGCTTAGAGTACTTAAATATTAATTGAAAACTTTCATGCATCTATGCAACATATAATGGTCATATTTGAATCATATTTCATCTCACTAACTTCTTTTAGCCTCCAGCATATTTCTCTTGAAATTTCATAAGGCTGCCTCCTGCTTTTCCACCTACACTCACTCTTTGTTATAATCCATTATATCTAATTAATGAAATTAATGAATGCATGCATGGGTGTTGAGTCATCTAATTCATCATGGACAACCTTCAACAACCACACCAATAAGAGTGACTCTTTCTCTCATAGCCACTGTCAATTGAAATTGCTCCTTAGATAAAGAATGGTCTTCTTAAGGTCTTTATCGTGTATGATGAAATTTTGTTGGTATTCATTTTATTCAGACAGCCACAGATGTTATGAATTCATGACTGACTAAAAGAACCATGCAATACCCAGATGGAAACATTTCACATTTTATCCTCCATCTCTTACATACTTTACTGCCTCTTTTCCAAAATGTTCTCTGACTCTTAAGAACAGGGCTATTTTTACAGATGTGCCATTCAGTGATGAGCAATGGCACTTACTGAGTTCTCAAACTTTGAACAGATCTTAGTATTTTCATAAGCTGCTGACTACTGTAATGAAAGTGTCTCTGACCATGGTTGAGAGTATCCCAGATTTTGAGGTATAAACCTGAAAATTTAGAAGGCAGTTTAACAACATGACCATTTGGCAAAATAATAATAATATTAGGTTCTCTCTAGAACAAATGACCTCCCAAGTCATTTCAGTTTTGACAAGGTCTGCTGTATTAGGCATGGATTCACTCCTTTTGAGTAGGCAACAAATCCAAAAACTAGTTACAGGTGTTACAAAGAATTAAATGAGCTCAGAAACTGTTAACCATCACACTTATTGAAACTCATATTCTGGAACTTGTGTTGTTTGAGGCAGGGTACGCTGAAAATTTTAAGAAATAATTCCAGTCTTCCTCCTTCTTTCCTTCCTTCCTTCCTTCCATCCTTCCTTCCTTCCTTTCTTCCTTCCTTATTTTCCTTTCATTTATTCTTTCTTTTTTTCTCTCTCTCTATTTTCTCTCCTTTCTTTTTTTCTTTCTTCCTTCCTTCCCTTCCTCTATCCTTCCCTTCTTTTCTTTTTTCCTTTCTCATGTTTTAAAGACCAAAAATATAACTGGGTAGTAAACATGGGAACCTTAACAGAAGGTAACATGACTTAGAGATGAAACAGATTACATCAAAGTAGCACTTTGATGAACAAACAATGTGCACATCATATTACAGTGAAGACCCATTTTATTACAGGGAGCATACAAGTTTCTTCCTTTTACATCTCCCTAGGGCAGGGATTAAAGGCCTATGATCCCAAGAGCTGAGATTGCCTTTGTATGAGGTGTTTCTCTTTAGGATTGAATCAATTTCATGTAGCTAAGTATAGCCTTGAACTAATATAGATCCATCTGCTTGTTTCTTGTCTCCTGGGATTAAAGGTGTATGCCACCACCACCTGGGTCTATGGCTTGCTAATATAGTTGTTGGGATTAAAGGTGTATACCTCCATTGGTTGGCTCTAGTGCTAGTGCCTAGCTTTGCTCTCTGTATCCTCAGGTAAACTTTAATAAGTCAAAAATAATATATCTCCACAAAGGCACCCAATGGGTTCTGCTTGTGCATTTGTTATTTGCAGCCCACTGAAGTCAAATAGAGAACTCCCAAGATTTAAAAGACATTTGTATCAATAGGAAAAAAGAGAATCTTGGAATAAAAGAAACTGTGTTTAGTACTGAGTACTGCCTCCCATGCATTTTACCTTTTTAGTGCATTAAAAAGCCAAGAATTTCCCATTGTGATGAAGATCTGAGAACAAAATAAAAAGAAAACAAATAGAAAATTTGATGGCAAAAGTCTGATGCAGAGTTTGAACTACAAAAAATTTTCCTGGAAAGTAAAGATTAATATAATCTACCAAAATGTTCATTCACATAATATGATATTTGGACATCTTAATGTTTAAAGGTGGTATTTACCTATTCATTTTAAAGGGACCCATTTGGGTTCAATTGCTCTTTCAAATAAAGACACCCTTTCAAAGATGTGTTTATTCTTGTCTTTTCCTAAAGCTGACATTTTTTGATGGAATTGTAGAAAGTGCATCACCTGTGCTCTTATTTGGATATTATATTCATGAATATCATAAAGTTGTACAAGGTTCTCTGTGAGGTGTTGACTTTTGTCCCAGTGCCTAAATGAAAACATTTTATGACATCAGGAAAGAACATTGTGTAATTTGGAATTTCTTATAATTACTTAAAATTTGTGCCTCAAAAACAAGAACCATCTATATCTATCAGAAGTAAGGTTTTTCTTTATAATATTCCTAGCCAATAAAAGATAACAAAAAAATGTTCCATGGTACTGGTAGCCAAACCTGAGTTATCTTATTATAGTCAATTATTATGATACTGCCCTCCCTCATTCCAAATTTACCCAGTGAGGTTATTATGAAAATGGAGCTTCTATCAAATGCTAAGACTGTTGTTACTTATCATCAGTGTTCATATGTTATTACTTGGGAAAAACTTGTTTTAAAAATTATTAATGTAAACAGAAGCAGAGACCCACAGGTAAGCCCTAAGCTAAGTTTCTAGAACCCAGTGGGAAGAGTGATAAGAAAAGGGGTAAATATCATGATGGGGAAACTCACAAAAAGAGTTGACCAGAACAAGCAGCAGCTCATGGATCCCAGACTGGCAGCTTGGAAACCATCATAGGACGGAACCAGGTACCCTGCATATGGATGACAGGAGACCTGGGCAGTCTATCAGGACCCTGGTAATGGGATAGCATTTATACCTAATATAAAAATGGACATTGGGAGCCCACTCCCCACAGAGGGATACCCTCTCAGCCCAGACACAAGGGGAAGGGCCTACATATTTGTCCATATACATGTCTCTTGTGCATTTTTAATAGTGAATAACATTGACACGAGATGGCTCAGCTCATTGTGGGTGGTGGAAGTTTTGGGGAACTGGTCTTTGGGCCTATAATAAAGCAGGATGAGCAAGCCATGAGGAGCAAGACAGTAAGCAATACTCCTTGAAGGCCTTTGCTTCGTTTCTTGCCTCTAGGTTCCTGTCTTGAGTTCCTGCTCAGGTTTCTCTCAGTGATAGATGCAACTTGAGATTTGTAAGATGAAATAAACTCTTTCCTCCCCAAATTGATTTTGCTTATGGTGTTGTATCACAGCAATAGAAACTATCTTCAAGTCCTGGCAAATATACATAAAATGTTTTCAATGTGAACAGCTCTAAATAAGTATTATAGAAATTGCTTTCATTACAGTGACAAGCAGTCCTATGATTCCTACTCACAGTTAACATTGGAAGAAGCAAAAGTTAGAACAAAAGAAAATGTGCAAAGCCTAAGGATGACAAATGTCAATGAATCATCACTTGCATTTGCTGATTGTACGGAAAGCATCACAGGTGGCATATTAATACCAAAGATGACTGCATAGACAGAAACCTGCACTGTAATAGGATCAGTAAGAAAATTCGGTGTTTACGAGCAACATTTAGTAACTGCAGTTTTATAAAAAAATATTAAATTATCTAGAAATTGCAGCAATGTAGAAATCATTGCTATGGAGAAAATTAGAAAATATAACTAAACATTCAACTCTAAAAAAGAAATATACTTCCATACCAATAGATAGGATAAGTGAGCATCATAAAAATGTCAGTTAGTCCTTACAACTTTACACTGGCCTAAGGATTCAGTGATTGTAAAATCTATATAAAATAGCAGAGAATTATAAATAGTTTAAGTCTCCCTGTAGAAAAATAATGTAGAAAAAGGAACATATTTTCTCAGACCTAAGAACTATTTTTAAGTTATAGTAATTCAGAAACTGTAAAAAGTATACAAGGTGAGAAAATTGACAGATACTATAGTAGCACAACCAGAAATAGATCTATACAAACACACAGCCTTGATTTAGGGCTGATGTGTAAAATAAGCATCAAATTTGTTGTCTATATGGACAGTAAGCTGAAATGAGTTCCTCTGTCATAATTTATCTATAATTCAGGCACAAATGGCTATAACTAAAAATACCACAGATGAAGCCTCTAAAAGCTTAGGAGAAAATATAAATCGTATAAACACACACACACACACACACACACACACACACAGACACTTAAGGTGATACATTTATTACCCATTCTACAGAAAATGATCCCCATTTAGTAAAGTTCATCTTAAAGCAGCGTATATTGAATTCAAAATCTTCTATTCATTTAATGGTAGATTTTTTTTTTCAACTGAAAAGAGAACTCATTAAAATTTAAGATAACCATAGAAGATGAACAAAAAATGAAAAGGAAATAATTCTTTTTAAAATCTGCTGTTAAATGATAGAAGAGGAAAAGTTTTGGTTTGTTTATTTTATTTTTTCTGTTGTTCTTTAGTGTAAATAATGCTCACTGATTATGAGTGGTGATGACCTCTACACTTCTTTGTGTTGAATTCTACATATATACACTAGAGAATCTCAAGGTGAAAGGACACATTTGCGATATCTTCTATGGGGTGAAAACTGGCTAGTCTATTAGCTTCTGTTCATGACTGTGCTTCAACAGAGAAAAAAATGATAGCAGTGGATAACTTGCTCAGCTTCAGCCTAGAAGTCACAGAGCAGTAAGGCTGTCACAAGGTCTGTACATGCTTAAGGACCAAAAACAAAGATGATGATAATGCAGAAATAATGGCAACAAATCTTTTTGGATGAGGCACTGTTAAGGCTCTGTATCAGTCTATCATAAAAAAATAACTGGAAAGAAAAGGAATATGCATAAGTATTTCTCAGAAGAAAAATAAACTCAGTCTCATTATTAATATGAAATGAATGTAATCTCAATAAACTCGATTTAACATTTGACTGGGAAAAATAAGCAAATAAATATGAGTAAATAAATAAATCTGTAATACCAATAGCAGACACATTTAGTAACTCAGGAATCCATATTATTTGGTCATAAAAATATTAAATAATAAAATTATCTGGTAAACATTTCATCATTATCTTGAAAGATTGAGAACTGTCTAATCACTGAGAATCTAGTGTTTTATGCACACACACACACAACAATTATCTATATATGATATATATATAAATTATATATATACTATATACATATAATATATATATATAATTTATATATATAATTATATATAAGGCATCAGGGAAATGCAAGTTAAACTTGATTTTTTCTATATTTCTTGGAAAGGAAATTATAAACACAGATGATAGCAATCATGTAGAAGAAAAGCAAATTGTGGGCACTATTAGTACAGACACTATGGAGAGCTATATGACATTTATCAAAACACTCAATTGTAGTGAGATATTCACTTTGTCTGCACGGTGGCATAGACTATGCCTATAGGGAGTGGAGACTGGGCTGGACATGACCTGGGGGAACTAGGACTGAGGAAGGGGCTTGGAGAGCTCTCTTGCTTGCAGCACAGAGACAGGAGAACATCCAGAGGCATCCTTGGGATCAGGAACCTGCTGGTATTCATCTATGTTGTGGGTTATTTCTCCCTGCATAAACATCTATTCTGCCTATTTGTTTCTCCTGATCCTTATTAAACATCAATATCTGGTGTCAGAAGTGGGATTCAGATTTTCATCGGACCTGCTTTTCATCCAGATGGCAGAAGCCACTCCCTTCCCCCACCATCCCCGAACAGGCAGGGTCCCTTGCCTAAACAGGTGGACACACCACAGCTTGTGGGACATTTGCCTCTGCCCTACAAGTCCTTTACCTCCACAGTGGCCCTGAGAAGGCACTCACTGCTTCTCATTTTTTGCCTATTTCCCCACTTTGCATTCGCAAAGAGCCATGTGGCAACAGCCATGCTTTTGTGTTTCCAGTGATCCAGCAGTGCCAGCAACAAATGTTAGCCCTGCGGTCCCAGCAATTGCACAAGGCTCCTTTTACTCATTCATTTAACAAAATTTTGCCTGCCATAGTTTGCTAAGAGCTATTCTACAGGGACCAAGATCAGAAGGATCGTCTGCTTCCAGACACTATTTGGTGGGACACCTCCAGCCATAACCACCATAAGTTGAGATCTGCAACTAAAAGGATCAAAGTCCCAGGACAGCAGAATTATACCTAAGGTAATTTCAACATTCTTCGCAATTTAAGTTGATGTAATATCTGAGATCAATTGTCCCATACCTACGGTGGATAATCTTACAATGCAGGACTTAAGGAATTCTTTTACTTCTTGTATAGAAGGAATTTTAACTGAAGAAAATCATGACTTAACCAATGTATACATTTTTTGTAACTAACTTATTATTCCTCTATCCTTCTTAGTAACAAAACAAATGACATCACTTCACAGGAAATTCAATATAAGTTTTATCCTGTTTTGCTCATGGTTTCTTGCAGGCACTGTGTTTACTTACTCAAATTGCTAAGATGTAGATTAGCCAAAGAACTTATTAATAGGTTTTAATGGATGAAGAGTATTTGTTAACTAAACAAAATGGATTGTAATTTATCTGTAAACAGTATCTTCTCATATACACCAAAATGAAATGAGTCGGAATATGCCTTGCTAAATGAAACAAACAACATTCAGAAAGAGAAATTTTACTTGATTTTCATCATATTGGAAACAACGGAAAAATATGTAACTGTTTTTAGAATGTAATACTGCTACAGTATATGCCATTATTGTGTTTAAAAAATAAAGGCATAGGACTCAATCTAACTATGAATTCTAGAATAAAACTCAGTATCCACAGATAGAAAGAATAGAGAGAAAAAGAATAGGAACAATTTTGTCTCTTCTAGTTTTTGTGCTTTAGTTTGTTTGCTATGATAGTAAACTAGGAATGAGAAAGGGCAGTTGTCTTCTGTCTGGATCCGACTCTCCTTTTGCAGCCTTACACAGCCTGGAAGGGGGTGGGAGGAACAAGGAGAGACAAAGTGAGCACAGAATATCTGCCAGAGAAACTTTGGTCCCTTTCTCTTCTTCTAAAAGCAATCCCCCTTTTTTTTCATTGTTTTTGTTTGATGTTTTTCGAGACAGCATTTCTCTGTGTTGCATCTCTGGCTATCCTGGAACCAGCTCTGTAGACAAGGCCGGCCTCAAACTCACAGAGATCAATCCTCCTCTATCTCCTGAGTGCTGGAATCAAAGGAATGCACAACCCCTACCCAACAAGGCACTTCACTTTGATTTTTGTAATCATTCTTAGTTTTTCAAGGCGATTTTTTCTGTATGGTTCAGTATAACATAAGTATTTGACATGATCTTATACATATGAAGTAAAATAATAGTGCCTACTGTTTTAGAGAACAATGTCCTTTATTGTTTTTTGAAGAAGAGAGAGGCTGAGGTAATCTATAACACCAGGTATCAGTAGTAGTCTGTGTGTCAGAACTGCACACTGATATTGTAAAGGAAAAGTCAGTATTCTGCCATTACAGAAGAAAACTAGACACAATGCAACATTCAAGAAATAAATTCCCATCTTCACATATCCGACTTGCTCAGAATTGAGACTGAGAAGAGTAGGCACTCTCACGTGCCCTCAAAATATTTCATTGTGCTTTAGAATTTACTAAAACCAATGCAGAAAAGCAAAGCAGAATTTTGAGACTTAATAGAATGTACATGTATTTATTAGTCAACTACACAATATATAGCCACATGAAATAATTGAAAATTGTGGGTCTCAGGGCTGGAGAAATGGCTCAGACAATCAAATGCCTACCTGATATACATGAAGTCTTAAGTTTGGGTTCCCAGTTCCTGTGTAATTGTCACACTTGTCTTCCATGTCTTTAACCCCAGCACTTGGGGGTGAGGGTCAGTCATAATCCAATTCCTGAATTTCATTAGACAACAGGTATAGCTGAGTAGATGAGAGCTCCACTTTCAGTGAGAATCCTTGTCTTAAAGAAGAAAATGAGAATAAACAAGTAAATAAGTAAATAAATAAATGATCGATGAAGACACCCACATTAACCTGTAATCATTAACTACACGGAGATGAACATATACTGATACAATATACATATAGACAAATACACAAAGCACACATACATGTGCATACAAACACACACACACACATACACACACACACACACACACACACACACACATACACACACACACATGCAGAGACTTACATACACACAAATTAGAAAAGAAGAAAGGAAAGAGGGAGAGAGCGAAGAAAGGAAGAAAAGAAAGGATAGAGGGAGGAAATGAGGGAGCAAGGGAAGGAAGAAGGGTATAAAGAAGAGTTTAAAGGAAAGAATGATGGTAGGGAAAATGGAAAAAATTGGGAGTGCCAAAGTATTTATTAGGAAGAAGAGATTATTTCAAATATTCTAATTATACTTAAATATTTTATGAGTGTAGAAGATTAAAGCTGTGGTTGGATAATCATCATTAGAATAATGAAATTCAATCATAGAGATTTATGGATCCATTGGACCAACATACCAAGAATTAAAATAACCCTTCACAATGTACTATTTATTTTTATCATAGAAAGGTACCATTATATTTTTTTACCACAAAAAACAACTAAATGCAAAAACTGATGAAGTTCCAATGAATAAGCATATCATGGTTGATGATGTAATTCAATAGTGTCACACAATCCCATAATTAAACAATTGTTACACCAAATAAATGACAGACTTAATCAAAAAGCATCTTCAAACAGTCTGTAATTTTAAAATAAATTCATTATTTTGATGGGTGTTATAGCTTATGCCATGACACATGTTGAAATATCAAAGGATAATTTTGTGGAGTTTGTTCTCTCCTTACAATAATACAGGGCTTCCCAGCATTATATTCAAGCTAACGGGACTGTGTGACAAGAACCAAACCAAGTTTTAATTCTTATGTTTATGACAATGATATCTGTATTATTGGAGCAATAATCTAATTCAAATTTTAGAACTTACCCTGTTACATGTAACTGATTATTTTCTATTTTAAGGAATTTAGCGAACATTATCAATTATTCATTGATTTATTGAATGTGATTTATCATAGGACTATGCATATTCTATGATAGCACTGTATCACTGAGATAACCCCTAAGCTTGTAGTGTTCTTGTTTATGGCATGAACTTAGACAGTTGAGAAAAATTCATATTTTGCAAATGACCTAAATTATCATTAAAGGTCTATGTTTTTGATGACATAAATATCTTTCAGGGAAACAGTCTTTCCTTTAAAACTTCTGATCCTCTAAAGACATACTTTGTGTGTCTGTATAAGTTATTAATGTGATTTTTCATCATCTGTGTTCTACATTTAAATATCTCTTGTATTCAGCACTTCTGGTAACACAGTAGGAGATTCATGTATTATCTGAAGGAACATCTATATTAAAATGTCACAAAAATATAACTGACAGGTAACCCTAGTGTGGTCTTCGATTTGAATGGAATGATATTTTGCAAGCTGTTGCAGTTTTTAAACAATTGCATGTACTTGGTGATGTTTTCTGATTCTTAGTATAGAAAATCTTGACAAATTGTGACTTGCTTTTGTATGTATGTACAGATTTCTTACAGCTAACACTTTCCATTTCTTTTTCATTCCCTTTTAAAATAGTATCATTTAATCTTTTAGCAGAGTAGAAGGAAAATGTAGGATGTTGAGGCAAATTCTAACAGCATTTGGATGGTTAGGCATTTCAATCATGATTCTTTTCATCTTCTTCTTTGTTATAAATACAAACAGTTTGTTACAGTTTTGTATAGATTACCTGCCTTGATATAAGGACCCTAGACAATTGTAAATGTTCATACCAGCCTCAGGCACATATATTAAATGTAGGTATAAATATTCTATTCTGCAATTATCCTTGATTGATTTCATTTGTCATTTTCAGGGAGCCCCAAATGAATCACGGGAAAAATGGTTAATCAATCCTTCAATACAAAATCATTCATCATTATGCAATATGATGATGTAAAAGCATAGTTTTCTTCAAAATGATTACCTTGTCAAGTAAAAAGTGTCCCATCTTCTCAGAAAGCACAGTAACTCAATGCTGGAAATGTAATTTCTTTGCATGCCTCAATAAAATGAACAAGCCCATAAAAACCAGAACAAATTAAAATGGAAATGTATGAATTACACTATGCTCTATGATTGTCAATCCACCTTGCAATTGTAAGGGAATGTGACTATTGTGTTCTAATTTTTCTTATATTTTGATAACAATATCTAAATCAATATGTATAAAGGAGGGAGGCCTGAAACAAAAAAAGATGGGTAATTGTCTATGTATTTTTCGGTTCGTGTGATATTTTTAGGCCCTCTATCTTATTCCAGTTGGTATTGGTTTGACATAAAAATAATGGACAGGATCATGATGAAATGGGTTTTTTTCTTCTTTTAATAAGGGTAGTTTTTTTTTTTTAATCATACAATGTATTCTACTCTCCCTATTCTTCCCAATTCCTTTCCATCTCCCTTTGCATCTCCCATTTTGTTTCTTATTAAAAGACAAATAGGCATCTATGGCATAATAATAAAATAGTTTAAGACAAATAAATAATAAATGAATCAGAGTATGTCAACTAACTAAACAAACAAAAGACACATATAGATGAGAAACACATTTTCATACAAGTAGGTATCCCATAAAAATCCTGACTGGAAGCCATAATATAAAGGTGAAGACCACTAATGTAGAAGGTAAAAACAAAACGTCGCCGATTTTATGAGACAATAACCTCCAGAAAAGCCATTGAGTTCATTTTATTTTGGCTGTCTACAGATGAACAAATGCACCTACTCTTAGTGATTTATTAGTGAGACTCAGTTGTTTAAAATATATTTTTCATTTGCAAGTGGCTAATGGTTGAAGGTAGCATCTGGGTTAAGGAAGGGGCCTATGTCCTCCTCTGCTTTCACCTCTAGAGCTCCATCTAGTGAAGACCTGCACAGGTGCTTTGGTGCTGCCATGGTCTCTGAGTTCATATATGTGCCATCCATGCTGTGTTTAGAATGGCTTGAATCCTTTCTTTATCTATTGCCTCTGACTCTTACATTCTTTTAGCCTCTTCTGCAGGATTTCCTGAATACTGAGAGGAGGGACTTGATGGAGACATTTCTTTTATGACTGACTTTTCAAAAGTTTCTCACTCACTGCCTAGTATTTGGCACTCTGCAGGAGGAAGCACCACTGATGATGTCTGAGCAAGGTATTGATCGATTATTATAGCACAGTGTTTTTATGACTCATTTTGTTGCTATGTCCCTATAGCAGAACAGTATTGCTTAGTTCTCCTGTAAGTCCCTGGCCTATATAGTCCCTAGTTCTTGATCACAAAAGCAGCATTGAGTCGGAATTCAATTTCATAAAGTGACCCTTAAATCAGATGTTGGTTGGATAGTCACACAAGCTTTATACCCCTATTGTACAAGTGTAGCAAGCAGGAAGGTCACTTGTCCAGTTCCAAAAGTTTGTAACTGGGTTGTTATTTGTGTTTCTCCTTTGGTAGTGTTCAGAATAGCTTACAATAGCATGAATTCTGGTCTGTAGGAGTGAAGGCTCTTTGTAGGCAACAGGTAGACTTATCTGTCTTAAATGAGTTGTATAGGAGTAATCTTCAACAATAAGGCCTTTCTGTGTGTTTGTGGAGACCCACCAATAAATAGCCTTTGTAATAACCTAGGTTGTTTAGGAGTTTTCATGTAACATCTCTTGCTAACAAATCATTTAGATATAACCAATTCCTGGTCACTTTGTGCAGCTAGGGCTCTGTCTTCTCATTTGTTTGGCAATGTAATTATATGTCCATCATATATATGAAGTGGTCAAATAATTGATAGTTCTTAAAGAGAATAAAGCAAATAGCATGATGCTTTTGTAATGCAATGAGACAAAACTTAACTTGAAGTATAAAAACAATAGACAAATAGATCCTTTGCATATTAAATGCTTTTGCTATGCACAAGCAAGCAAACAAATAAAACAAGACTCCAGAAGCCTAGAGACACAGGGAGGCCATAGGCCCTGTGCCAAATGACTTGACAGATTATGATGATCCCTCATGGATGGCCTCACCCTGGGGAGTAGATGGGGGATGGGATTGGGGTTTGGTGGGCAAGGGAGGATGGGTGAAAGAGGGAATTGGGATTAATATAGATAAAAAAAAATTTAAAAAGGAACTGAAAACAGAAAAAAACAAAAAACACAAACAAGACTTAATATGTAACCAGACTATTAATTCTAGAAAGAATACAAAACTAGAATATTGGGATGAATTCAAAATTTTTGGAATCATTTATGGGATCGCAGTTGTAAGTCTGTACACCTGTCAGGTAAGTGTGTTCTGATCCAAAAGACCATAAACAGTTTTGATGTCTGGGCTCAGTTTTTTTTTTTTTGTTTGTTTTTTTTTTTTTTGTGTGTGTGTGTGTGTGTGTATGTCACTTTAGTACACTCTAAGTTCTTGTTTTCTCATCTGTAAAGTATTATAGCAAACAATTCAAACTGTTTGACCCACTTAAGTAATCATATAATGTACAGAAAATAATGCTTTCTTGAAAATGGCATTGTAATTCAAATATACATTATTTAAATTTCGTTTCACACTGATGTATGAATTACACAATTTTTCCCATTTAGTCAGGACGAAGGTGTTTGCCAAAAGTTGTTACTGTAGCAGTTTAAAGAATAACATTCTTTTCACATCAATCTTTTTCCAAAGTCAAGATACCATCATAACCCTGGAGGAGAAACACCTTATTAAATGTTTTGCTAGTGAACTGTTCTTTATGAACTGACATCATCATTAATCCTCCAAGTCTGTGACTAGCATTCCCTGAGTATCACTTCATCTCTGCTTAAGAACATATACTATTCCATTATGAGGAGTCTTTTATGAGAAATCCTTTATATGAAAAAAAAACCTTTCTTTTAAATTAATGCCATTCTCCATTATCTAGTATTCCAGTGAAGCAATTGTGCTCTTTTATGTAGCTAAATTTCTTTACAAAACAAACTGAGTTATGGGCAAGCATTCATTAGGTGCACTCAATTTTAGTTCAGCTTTTTGCTTGCTGTTTGTGCTCACACAGGTGTTATCTCTAAATTAATGATTTCCTCTTTGATATAGATGTGAAAATATGTATCCCCCTCATGGAATACTTGCAAGGATTGAAAAATATCACATTTATTTTTTTGAACTACTCTGTGTATAGAGAACAATGATAGTCAGTACTGCCTTCATTGTCATTGTCATCTGTAATAAACAGTGGAGCTGCTTAAATGGTTTGCAGTTTTCTATTGTTTCCATGCAAACTCCATATTTGAAGGTGAGTTTACAATTGAAGATATACTTTTTCATATCCATCTTTCTTTTGTTTTGTTGTTGTTGTTATTTTCCATTCATGGTTTCTTGGTAGTTTTAGAGCCTGTCCTGGATCTTAATTTTTGTAGACCAGGCTGACCTCAAACTCACAGAAATCTATCTGCTTAATCTTATATTACGACTAGTAATGTTTTATCTCTTTGTTCCTGAGAAGATGGACTCATTTTTATATTATTGTATTTTAATTACCTTATGGTCTTGCAAATAGACAAAATAATTTAATTGGCAATGAAATGCCATGCCTGCACACAGCCAGAGTACCGAGGTTGGTGAAGGGTATCAGGATTGAAACACTTAACAGACCACCACGAGAAGTGAATAAGAAGCTGCTGCCACCATTTGTTACAGAGAGTAATGGGCTTATATACCCAAGGCAGGAGGAAATCATGCAACATCCACAACTGGGGTCAAGGCACAATTGCATTGTGCACAGGAAAGTACTGAAAACAACCTTGTTTGCTCAACCTTGATTACACAGAAGTTCTACATCTGGGTGGGGAGAAGATAGATATAAAGGACAAGTACTTAAATTTCCCAATAATGAAATGGTGTGTTATAGAAAGTGCATCTCAATTCAGTGATGCCTCCCAAAAAAAGAGATACTCATTTTTCAGTTAAGCATCATTAAATCACAATATACATGGACTTTCTGGCATTTGTGGAAGAATAGATGGTAAGTGATGGAAAAATGATTATGTATAAACTTGGAGAAAAGTAAAATGATTAAGGAGAAACATAAGCAATATTTATCAGAATAGGATTTTTGCCTTCTCTATTATAATATATTGATTTTTGAGTCTTTTTTTAACTAAGGAAAGTCAAGCAAATATATCATCTCAAAATTCTCAACAATTCTATAACCCATTTACATACATATATTTGTCTTTTATTTCCTGAAGGTGCTGGAAATCTCTCTCTGATGCAATGTTAGATTCTACCATTTGTAAAGGAGATGGTAGGTTTATAGCTTACTCTGCTACAAAAAAAAATGGTTTGTAAAATGTTCTTTTCAAATTCTCCAATAGGATACTCATTGCCAAATTCAATGACAAATTCTCAGTCATGTTGATATCTGAACTGTCTATAGAATTGAATAAGAAGCTTATGTTTTTGTCTTTGGTATGCATTCATCATTTAATTTTTATCTATTCCTGTCCATATGATTCACTAACCTGTTAGTCTTGCTTCAACTTTCAGTGTTAGAGTATTCAAAACTAAATCTATGGAGTTATTTTTAATGGTTTGAAATTCTTCTATTGGTTCCATTTTCAAACTTTAAAGCATACTTGCACATGGACATCCATATTTGTAAATGTATCCTAAAATTTAAAATGGAAACTGATCCACACCCAATACTCCACATTCCATCTGGAACCATTTCTCATGGATTAAAATCAACAAGAACTATGCAGATCATCCACAATGTTAACCCATATTAATTGCTTCTCACCTAATCAATTGTGTTCATTTTTCCCATGTGCTAATAAGAGTTTTAACACCTCTTCTTTCATGTCTACATTTACATATCTTCAGTTTTACTTCTTTTCATTATCTTTGCCTAATTCTCTCCCAGATTAGTTTATATACTAAAATTGTTATGTCTGAAATATACCAGGTCCAAATATTTGTCTCACAAGCCCATGTTTTACTCAGCAATTCTTTAATTCTTTTTAATTATTATTATTAATTTATTTTTATTTATATTTTACATATTTATCCCAGTTCCCTCTCCCTCCCTCCCTTCTTCTTTCCATCTCTCCCATCCTCTCATCCCTCCCCAGACCACCCTCCCCTCTTATCCACACCCCACTCCTCAAGTAGGATGATGTCCTCCAGGAGGGGTCATCTAAATCAGTCAAGTCATTTGGAGCAGGTACTAGGCCTTCTCTCCTGTATCTAGGTTAAGGAATATCCCTCCATGAGGGATGTTATCCCAAAGTCTTTTTATGCACCAAGAATTCATCCTAGCTTCATTGTCTGAGGTCCCTTTCACTGCCCAGGCCTTCTAACTGTGACCCATGTTCAGGGGGTCTGACTCAGTCCCATGCTGGATTCCCAGCTATCAATAGGGGGGCATTAGCTCCCCCTTGTAAGGTCAGCTATCTTTGTGTGTTTCTGCAGCCTGATCTTGTCCTCCCTCTCTGCATCTGGATTCCAGTTAAGCTCAGTGTTTAGTTTGCGGTGTTTGCTTCTGTTTCCATCAGCTTCTAGATGAGGGCTTTATAATGGTGGATAAGTTAGACATCAATCTCATTATCAGAGAAGGGCATTTGTGTCAGCCTTTCCACTGTTGCCCAAATTGTTAGTTGGGGCCAGTCATGTAGTTCTCTTGACATTTCTCTAGGTTCAGTTTTCTCTTTAAGCCTATAATGGTTACCTCTTTTATAGTCTTTCTCTCTCTCTCTCTCTCTCTCTCTCTCTCTCTCTCTCTCTCTCTCTCTCTCTCTCTCTCTCAATCTCCTGTCTGTCTCTCTCTTTCCTTCTGTATATTTTCTCATGTCTATTCCTCCCCTGACTTAATCTTCCTAGTCCCACCTGCATTCCCCTTCTCCCCTTTTCTTTCTCTTTGTTCCCTCTCCACTCACTGTCCCCCCACACTCCCCATATGTTCTGGAAATATAGTTCCTTTCCCCTTCTGTGAGGGACATTATATGATTCTCTTAGACTCCTCCTTGTATCCTAGTTACTCTGTTGGTGTGAATTGTAGGCTGGTGATCCTTTGCTCTATGTCTAAAATCCATATTGAGGGAGTACATACCATGTTCCTCTTTTTGTGACTGGGTTACTGCATTCAGGATGGTTTCTTCAAGTTCCATCCATAGAATAAAATTCAAGCTTCTATTGTTTTTTTTCCCACAGAGTATAATTCCATTGTGCCACTTCTTTTTTATCCATTCTGTAGTTGAGGGACATCTAGGTTGCTCCCAGGTTCTTCCTATTACAAATAATGCAGCTATGAACATAGTTGAGCACATGTCTTTGTTGCATGGATGTGGATAATTTGGGGATATGCTTAAAAGGGGGATTGCAGGGTCCTGTGAAATATTGATTCCCATTTCCCTGAGGAATTGCCGTACTGATCTCCAAAATGGCTATAAAAGTTTACACCCCCACCAGCAGTGGAGGAGTGTTCCCTTTTATCCACATCCTCTCCAGTATAAGTTGTCATTGGAATTTCTAAATTTTGCCATTCTGACAGGAGTAAGATGGTATCTCAAAATTGTTTTAATTTGAATTTCCCTGATAGCTAAGGATGTTGAGCACTTTATTAGGTTCTTTCTGCCTTTTTGATTTCCTTTATTGAGAATTCTCTATTCAGTTCTGTACCCCAATTTTTAATATGGTTATTTGGTGTTTTATTGACTAGTTTCTTGAGTTTTTGTAGATTTGGAGATCAGCCCTCTGTCAGATATATGATTGATGAAGATCTTTTCCAAGTCTGTGGGCTGCTGTTTGCTTTTGTTGCTTTCAGAAGCTTCTAAGTTTGAGGAGGTCCCTCAGTGTCTGTGCTACTGGAGTTATGTTCAGGAAGCAGTCTCCTGTACCAATTTCTTAAAGGGTACCTCCCACTTTCTCTTCTAAGAGGTTCAGTGTGTCTGGACTTATGTTGAGGTCTTTGATCCATTTGGACTTGAGTGTTGTGCATGGGGCTAGACATGGGTCTATCTGCAGTCTTTTATACACTATCATCCAGTTGTGCCAGCACCATTTGTTAAAGATGCTTTCCTCCTTCCATTGTATACTTTTAGCTATTTTGTCAAAAGTCAGGTGTTCACAGGTGTGTGGCTTAATATCAGGATTTGTGAATCAATTCCATTGGTCTACTTGTTTAATTTTTGCCAATGGCAGGCTGTTTTCAGAACTATATCTCTGTAGTAGAGCTTAAAGTAAGGGATGGTGATGCCTCCACAAGTTCCTTTATTTTACAGGGTTGTTTTGGTTACTCTGGGTGTTTTGTTTTCTCACATAAAGTTGAGTATTATCCTTTCAAGGTCAGTGAAGAGTTGTGCTGGGATTTTAATGGGGATGGCATTGAATCTGTAGATTGCTTTCGGCAAGATTGCCATTTTTAATATCTTTATCCTACCTATTTAAGTGCATGGGAGTTCTTCCCATTTTCTGGTATCTTCTTTAATTTCTTTCTTTCTTTAAAGACACAAAGTACTTATAGTATAGGTGTTTCACATGTTTGGTAAGCATTACCCCGAGATATTTTATGTTGTTTGTGGCTATTGTAAAGGGTGATCTTTCTCTGATTTCTTTCTCGGCCTCTTTGTCGTCTGAATAAAGTAGGGCTACTGATTTTTTTTAGTTTATCTTGTATCCTGCTAGTTTGATGAAGGTGTTTATCAGCTGTAGGAGTTCCCTGGTAGAGTTCATTGGGTCGCTTATGTAAACTATCATATCATCTGCAAATAGACACAGTTGACTTCTTCCTTTCCAATTTGGATCCCCTTGATCTCCTTTTGTTGTCCTATAGTTTTAGCTAGAACTTCAAGTACAATGTTGAAGAGATATGGAGAGAGAGGACAGCCTTGTCTTGTACCTTATTTTAGAGGAATCGCCTTAAGCTTTTCTTCATTCAGTTTGATGTTGGCTGTTGGTTTACTGTATATTGTTTTATTATGTTATGTATGTTCGTATTATCTCTGATCTCTCCAAGACCTTTATCATGAAAGTGTGTAGAACATTATTGAAGTCTTTTTCAGCACCTAGTGTGATGATCTTGTGGTTTTTTTTCCAGTTTGTTCATATGGTAGATCATGTTGATAGATTTTCGTATGTTAAGCCATCCCTGCCACACATGGGTGAGTATACTTGAGCATGGTGGATGATTTCTTTGATTTTTTCTTGGATTCAGTTCGTCAGTATTTTATTGAGTATTTTTGCATCAATGATCAAGACAGATATTGGTCTGTCTGTAGTTTTCTTTCTTAGTTGTGTCTTTATGTGGCTTGGGTACCAAGATGATTGTGGCCTCACAGACAGAGTTTGGTAACGAACCTTCTGTTTCCATTGTGTGAAACAATTTGAGGAGTATTGGTATTAGCTCCTCCTTGAATTTCTGGTAGAATTCTGCACTGAAGCCATGTGGTCCTGGGCTTCTTTTGGTTTGAATGCTTTTGATGACTGCTTCTATTTCATTGAGTGTTATAGGTCTATTAAAGTTGTTTTTCTGTTCTTGATTTAATTTTGATCAGTGATAGTTATCCAGAGTTTTGTCCATTTCCTTTGAATTTTTAAATTTTGTGGAGCACAGGTTTTCAAAGTATGATCTGAAAATTGATTTTCCTCAGTGTCTATTGTTATGTCCCTCTTTTCATTTCTAATTTTGTTAATTTGCGTGTTCTCTCTCTGTTTTTTGGTCAGTTTGGAAAAAGTTGTGTCTATCTTGTTGATTTTCCCAAAAACATACTCTTTGTTGCATTAATATTTTGTATTGTGTTCCTGGTTTCTACTTTATCGATTTCAGCTTTCAAAATTAATATTTCCTGGCATCTACTTCTCCGGGGTCGGTTTGCATCTTTGTGTACTAAGGCTTTCTGTTGTGCTGTTAATTCTCTAATGTGACAATTCTCCATTTTATTCTAATGCAATGAACTTCCCTCATACCACTGATTTCAAGGTGTCCCATAAATTTGGTTATGTTGTGTCTTCATTCTCTTTGAATTTTAGGAAGTTCTTAATTTCTTTATTTCTTCTTTGAGCCAGGTATGGTGCAATTGCTTATTGTTCAGTTTCCATGAATTTTTAGGGTTTCTGTGATTTGTGTTGTTGTTGAATTCCTACTTTAAAGCATGTTGGTCTGATAAGATACAAGGGACTATTCCATTTTTTTTTTTTTTTTTTTGTATCTGTTAGTGTTTGTTGAGTTGCCTAGGATGTGCTTGATTTTAGAGAAGGTTCCATGTGGAGCTGAGAGGAAGGTATATTCTTTTGAGTTTGGGTCGCTAGCTCTATGGATGTCTCTTAAACCTAATTGGAACATAACTTCTGTTAGTTCTTTTGTTTCTTTGTTAAGTTTCTGACTGGTGGTCCTGTGATGGGAGATGTTATTCTGTATATATGTTTCTCATACTGGTTAATAAAGCTCTGTGGCCAATGAGATAGCAAGATAGGCGGGGCTAGGAGACAAGGAGGAAAGAGGAAGTGGGAAGGAGGAGTCGAGATGTAGTCCAGGGAGGAAGGAAGACGCCCGTCGCGGCTCCCAGATAAGACGACCATGTGGAAATACTTAGATAAGTAGAAATGGGTTAATAATTAAGGCAGAGCTAGCCCATAAACAATAATGGTAACTGGCCAACAGGATTGTATCAAATACGGAGTCTCTGAGTGTTATTTGGTGCTGGCGCGGCTGTGGGCAGGATGGTGCCAGCAGGAACAACCTGCCTTAACAGTCCTGTCTAGCAGGGAGAGTGGTGTGTTGAAGTCTCCCACTATGAGTATGAGGTTTAATGCGAGCTTTCAGTTATAGTAGCATTTCTTTCATGAATGTGGGTGCCATTGTATTTGGGGCATAGATGTTCAGAATTGAAACTTTGTGCTAATGGATTTCTCCGTGGTGAATACAAAATGACTGTATTCATCTTTTTTGATTGATTTTGGTTCAAAGTACAGCTTGTTAAATATTAGGATAGTCACACCTCTTTCTTCTTGGATGCATTTGATTGGAAGATCTTTTCCCCGCCCTTTACCCTGAGATAAAGTCTGTCTTTGATGGTTAGAAGTGTTTCTTGTATGCAGCCAAAGGATGGATTCTGTATTCCTATCCATTCTGTTAGTCTGTGTCTTTTTATAGGTGAGTTAATGTCATTAATGTTGAAGGAAAGTAAGGATTATTCATTGTTAATGCTTGTTTGCTTTGAATTTGTTGTTGTCAGTGGTATTTTGAATATATTTGCCATGGTTTACCCTTCGTTTCTGGTGAAGTGGGATTATCTATTGCCTATATCTTTGTGTGCATAATTAACTTCCTTGGGTTGGAGTTCCTTCCAGAACTTTCTTTATGGCTGGATTTGTAGATATGTATTGTGGAAATCTGGCTTTGTCATTAAATATTTTGTTTTCTCTGTCTATAGTGATTGAAAGCTTTGTTGGCTATAATAGTTTGAGTGGCATCTGTGGACTCAGTACTTTTAGCACATCTATTCAGGAACTTCTTGCCTTAAGGGATTCCATGGTGAAGTCAGGTGTAATTTTGATAGGTCTGCCTTTATATGTTACTTGGCCTTTTCCTTCATTGCTCTTCACATCCTTTCTTTATTCTGTATGTTAGGTGGTTTGATTATTATGTGTCTAATGTTTTTTCCCCCCTTTGGTCCATTCTATTTGGTGTCAGTATGCTTCTTGAACTTTCATGGGCATGTCCTTCTTCAGATTGGGGAAATTTTCTTCAATGATTTTGTTGAATATATTTTCTGCAACTTTGAGCTGGGCTTCTTTGCCTTCCCCTATGCCTATTACACTTAGGTTTGGCCTTTTCATGGTGTCCCACATTTCCTGGATGATTTGTGCTGAGGATTTATTTATTCTTAACACAATTTGAAAAATTTTATGATTTTCTTTTGTCGATGAATCTATTTCCTCTAGTTTATTTTCAGTGCCTGATATTCTCTCTTCCATCTCTTGTATTCCTGATTATTTGTCAGCTTTTCTATTTCCAGTACTCTTTCAGTTTGCATTTATATTTCTTTATTGTCTCTATTTCTTTTTTCAAGACTTGAACTGTTTCCTTCACCTGTTTAATTTTTTTTTTGATTTCCATATTTTATTTGAAATATTTGTTAATTTCTTCTAATTTTTCTTTCTTTTTTGTTTGTTTTCATTTCCTTTAGGGATTATTCTCACATCATCTTTGAGGGCCTCTATCATTTTTATGAAGATTTTTTTAAAAATCATTCTTTTGTGCTTCATCTGCTTTGGGGTATTTATATCTTGTTGGTGTTGAGTTCCTATATTCTGGTGGTGTCATGCTTGTCTTTCTAATGTTAAGTGTTTCCTTGTATTGCTGTCTTTCCATAGCACCTTCCAGTAGGTGCAGGTGGTTCTCTCTCTCTCGCTCGCTCTTGCTCTCGCTTTCTCTCTCTCTTGTACTCCTCTGGCAGGCTTTGGTTGGTCTAACATTTGATGTCTGTAGCTCTGGTGGTCCAAGCTCTCTACAAGGTGTCTACGAAGGCAGGGACCTGGCAATGGGGGTCACAGATCAGACTCCAGCATAGGCCAAGTGATAGGTGTCAAAGATTCAGCAGGCAGGAACTCAGGATGGTCCTGAGCATATAGGTGGATCTTCCAATGTCCTGGCACTCACCAGCTGAGGCCTCCAGTTGACAGGGATTCAGGATTCTCTTTAGGGGATAGGTAGATCTCAGGGAGGGGCCTGGAACTCCAGCAGAGGACTGGCAGTGGGGTCAAAAAGCAAGCAGTCAGGGATTCAGGGTGGTCCCATGTGGATAGGCAGGTCTAGTGTGCTCAGAGCAGAGGCAGGTCTAGTGTGTTCATAGCTGCTCCAGGAAGTTCTTGGAAGGTGGCAGGATTGTTAGATCCACCTTCTGTTCCAGTGCTCAACCAGAGCGATGGGACAGTGGGCAGGATATGGTACAAGGTGGGTGGAGAGCAGGTTCTTCATGGGGGTTTGTGTATCAGAGCACCAGGAGTGCTCTTGAGTATGACAGGACACAGGTGTGATCGAGATTTGAGGCCAATTCAGGGAGTTCCCAGGGAAGGGTTTGGGAGGATTCAACTCAAACTGGTCCCAGACTCAATTGTAGCAGAGGCCTGGCAATGGGGGTGAAAGATCCTGCAGGCAGGGTCTCAGGAAGGTCTGGAGGGGATAGGCAGATCTACACAGAAATTTTTGAGCTATAGGTTGTAACCCTTTTTAAAGTTACATATCAGTTATCTTGCACATCAAATATTTACCTTATTATTCATAGCAGTAGCAAAATTATAGTTATGAAGTATCAACTGATTAATTTTATGGTTGGGCGTCACCATAGCAAGAGAAACTATTTAAAGGGTAATGGCATTAGGAAATTTAAGAACTACTGCACTACAATGCATCACAGTCAAAAATTATATCTGACCCCTTTTATATTTTTCAATGTATAGCCTCCATTCACTTACCAATGAGTTCAGAAAGGAGCAAGATTACAAACATTTCCTACTACACAGAGCTGTAAAATACTGCCACTTATGTATCTACGGCTTCTATAATTTTGTCCCTTATATCCAGTTTTAACAAGACCTTGCTTGTCATTGAAAACATGCTTCACAGTCCTATTCCAGGACTTTGCAATAACTGCATGATATTTCTCACATCACCACATACAACATTTTCAAAGTCAGTCCCACTTAAGCTCTCTCATCGATTGAAACTACTTTGTTTTCTTGCTATGTCATATCTAGGAACTTTGACTTAAAATTTTAATGTCACACCCAACCTCAACCAGCAAGGAAGATGCAACTCCTGGAAGATCTTCTTCAAGCAGCTTATTCAGGATCCTTAACAAAGCTTCTTCTCCTCCGGAGTTTCCCCACAAGGGCTTAAATCCCCTTGCACTGACCTACCCAGTTAGCTACGTGGACCCTGCAGATTGGCTGCTCCCAAGCAGAAGCAAAAATACTGAACAGGCTTAGCCAAATAAGGGGTTGTTTATTTCAGAGAATGCTCACCATCGGGAAGGTGGAAAAAGGAAGCCAGCACCATCTTTAAGGGCAGCACTTCGCAGCTCTCTACATTTTAATACTCCCTCTTGCTTGTTTTCATCAACTATTCACTTTCTCCTATAAACTTCGTATTTTTTCAAATCACACAAAATTGTATTATTCATGTCTCCTCTATTAACATGTAGGTGTGATAATCTCATGAATGTTTCTGTTTTGTTTATTATTGTAAACTGAACACACACAGTGTTCCTGGAATTTAAGTTGTGCTTGATAAACATACAGTGAGAAATAAAATTATAAGAGTTTTAGTTGAGCATGTAGTACAAAAGAATGACATATGATTGATATTGTAATATAGCGCTGTGGTACATTTTTTATCTATGCAAAGAAGTATCGCATTTCATCATTTGTGGAATATTTGCTTAACTATGTAAAGATGTATTATACTTGTTTAATTTTGTAAAGATGAGTTGCTGTCTTAACTTGCCTGCCTAAGCCACATGATTGACCTATTAAAAAGCCGAATGGTCAATCTTGAGGAAAGACGCACAGGAGGAACTTTCCTACAAGGATAGTAAGTAGGAGGAGAAATGTAGGCTCAGAAAAAAGAAAGAAAAGAGACATCAGGAATATAGGAGAGGCCAACCAGCAATGGTTATGTACATGCCAGACTCCAGTAACAAAGTAAAAATTACTGATTTATGGAGGCAATGTGAGTTGAGCAAATATGGTTATATATTCCCAATTTATTTGCTGGATGTGTTTGAATTTTTTTGTCGTTTATTCTTAGTTTACTTTTCTTTAAATGGCTAACATAACACTGTCATTACATAGTTCCTACTGTCAAAAGAAATTATTACTTTGGCCATTTTTATAATAAATCCAGTCCAGAAATTGAAAATGTTTTATCACTTATTTATATATTTATTTATTTATTTACATGCTATGGGAGCACTAGTGGAAGTTTGAGGACAATTTACAGGAACAGTTTTTCTCTACCCACTGTAGTACCCTGAGATTTAACCCAGGTCATCCAGTTCAGTGTCAAGCACCATCTGAACCATTTCAAGGACCCTTGTGGATGTCTTAATGCTATGGATTCTAAAGTCTTTTATATAATTTTAGTAAAATATTTTCAGTATCTTTATATTTCAATCTAACAAAATGTAACTAAAATTGTGGTTTTTAATCCTTTGACTAGTAGAGGGTTCTTTAGTTTACAAATTTGTTTTTCAAATAATTGTTAGGAAAATCTTAATAAAAACAAAGAATATATAATTACTTCTTAGAGCTGATATTCCATAATTTTTGTTATGTTTACCTTCATAGTTATTAGCCTTTAATTTCTTCATTGTCATCATTTCCCTTATAACACCGGTCCACATAGCTTCTGCTATTTAAATTACTTCCTTCCTAATGTTATATCCCCACTATGTCTATGTCTTGGACAGCTCTAATTTGTCCTCATATCAGAAATTTCTATACTTTTTATATTCATGTACATTTGTTGGTGTCACAGCTGTTTAAGGAATGCAAGGAGGGATTGCTTTCTGTGTTTTAATATTCTATCCATGTTTATTTTCATACATGTCTCATATTAAAAGACCAATAGCCTAGGTGCTGTAGAGCAGTAGGTTGTCTTTGTAGAGGACAGAATAAAATGTGTGCAGAGGTATGTGAAATCACTGCTGCAGGCATTGGACTCAGTGAAATAGAGCCTAAAGGAAGCATCTATTTTCTATCAGTTGCTGTGATACTTGAGCAGAGACATATTTTTCTTTCCACAGGTCTGCTGATTCTACCACAATGCTGATTACAGTTGGAATGCTTAGAAATAGAATGTAGAGGGTTTGACATTCTTTGCTTGCTCTGTCCCTTGTATTCTCAGCATCTAAGGACCACTGATTTGACATATGTGCACTGAAGTAGCTTATCTGCATATTGAACTAGTTTCCTCAATTCCCAGTGTAAAAATATGGGGTCAATTTTATTTCATATAGTGATTATATGTTATTCTACTTTAAGTTTGCCCTTGTTGTCCTATTTATTGTTAAGAAAAAAAAAGAACCTTGAGAATGTAAATGAACATTCAGTGATATGGCTGTCATATTTTTTACCAGGTTATTCACATCACAATACTTCAAAGAAATTGTATTAGTTTCCTGTTTGGACTTATGAGGCACTGGTGTAAGAGTTGGGAATTAAACTTGAGTTCTCTATAGAATCAATAAATGTTCTTGACCAGTGAGCCATCTCTCCAGTCCCCCTCCATTTAACAAATAAATTTCCACTGGGAATAATCAACTTTTCTAAGATCATTTAGCTCCTAAGTATAATTCAGAATTTATAGTCATGCCAGTAAGTATGCATTCTGAACAGTCTATTCAGTAAAAGCACAGTTAAGACAATATAAGTGAAAGAGAACACATGTCTTCCCAGACATTTTACAGTCTGAATATTGAAAGTTGCCTGCTTACAGCACTTAGCACAGAAAACAAATGCTTTGTTAATTATCAAGTATATGTATTTTAAACACAAACACACACACATACACACACACACACACACACACACACACAGAGAGAGAGAGAGAGAGAGAGAGAGAGAGAGAGAGAGAAGGGGGGAGAAAGAGAGAGAGAGAAACATACAGAGAGACACACGCACAAAGAGAGAGAGTATTCTTTAGACCTGAGACGTAATTTGAGCAAAAAGTTATTTCAACAGAAAATTAAAAATTTTCAAAAAATTCCCAAAATTCACAACAAATTGTCACCATGGAGAGGAAAGAGCAGGTAGAATAATCACAGATTTTGTTTTTGCATGTAAAGAGGCACTATTATTAATTTGGTTAAGAATAAGCAATGCAGTAGAGCCATATGATGCTAAGAAAGTGGATAAAAGAAAAAATAAAATTTCTTAAAATAATTAGTTGAGGAGTTCTACAGAATAGCATAGGGTCTGGATTTGGGCATTCATTGTATTCTGCAAAACTGGAAAAATTAGAATAGATTATGATTGCAGTATACTTTCAATATCATATGGATTCCAGGGATCAAATATGTTGTATTGTCCAACTTGGTGGCCCTTGGTTTAATTGAGAGCTATCTCTTGAACCCTCATTTTGCTAACTTTACTGTTTTCTTTCTATGTCTATCAAGAGTTAAAGAACTCACAAATTTTTGTTAGGTTATTTTCTATATTATAGACTACACATACTGGTACAGTTAGATAATAATGTCAACAAGCAAACTAAACAAGAAAATATCACTAAATAAGGCTTCAATAAAAATTACTACTGTGTGTAACTGCTGTCATTTGCTACAATATAGTACTTGAAAAATAACTGTAAATGAATTACTTAAGAGGTTTATCTGCTAATGCAAATATATTTAAAATACATAGTCCCTACTGCTTGTATCCATTTTATATTTGTTTTAAATAGCAGTTGTATTATTTCTTGTGTTATTTGCAAATAACTAGTGCTTTTGAGTTTGTGATGCACTTGGTTTCTGAACTCTGTCAACATGAATGAGTAAAAAAAGAAATTGCCAATCATGCCTTCCCATGATTTTAAACTAATATAAAAGATCTAAGAATGTTTAACCAATTCCGTAAAGTCAGTGCAGCTACATGAAGCTACATCTCAATCTCTTTCTGTATAATCTTATTCTCTTTGTCAGCCTTAATATAAACAGAAACAGGTGTATACTAAGAGATAATAATTCCGATAAAATATCTGGGTTTGTATGATTTCTGTCACTTAGGCATAAAGTTGCATGCTTCATATGTAAGAATACATATACTATTATAAATATATGGCAGCTATCTTCCTTGACTAAAGCAATTTTGTTAAGTATAGGTGGATTGCAGTTTAGACTTTTTTCTCAGTTTAAATATTGCTTGAATTGTGGTTGGAATATTTCAAAAAATAATGACTGTTTTTCATTAAAAGCATTATTATAGAGTATTTCATTGTGATAATATTAGTTTGATGAGTTGATTAAAGTAACCTAACTCTGAACATAACTAAAAAAAATAAGCTATGATAATAAGATAAAAATTAAAAAAACACCTGTCAGTAATAACATTGTTTTATTATTAATATCTAATTTTACTTATCCGACTGACCTGTAGGCTGTACCATATAGTTCTTTTCATAATGACTAAACTCTTGTAACAAAGAGATCTATTATTTTACTTGCTTATTTATTGGCTGGTAGATTGTTTGGTAGAATGATTGATGTCAGTATGAATTCATGTTATCACCACTGCCAGTTCTTGGCCCATCCAAATAGCTTTCTTGTACTGGTTATTCTTTAATTCCCTCTGCACACATTGTTAAGGTTGGAACAACAAAATGTTCCAGATTCAGACAATGTTTTCTTAGTTCCAGGCTTAGAATCAGTTTCTCTAAGAAGTCTTCTCTCATTGATATAGACCAGGTGATATATCCTAATTTTGTAATCATTACTGATAGCTCAGAGATGTTTGGTGGTACAAGAAACTATCAATCATAATTATATCCTTTTATTTTACATGTTATAGATATCATCATAAATAAACACAAAAAGGCTAATATTTTTGCAATGAAACAAATTTTATTACAAAACAGATTGTTCCATTTTTGGAAAAGAATCTTAAGCTTTCTAGGTACAGCTTAGATTTGGTTGTGTGGGTAAGCATACATAAAGAACATAGAGGATCTTCAGTCTCCTTTACATGTTTTTCAATTAACATTTACCCTTTGGATCTGCTGGCTTCTCCCCAGGGTACAGCCATGGGCAGCTGAATGATGAACTTAATCACCCCAACTCCCTCAAAGCACTGAACTATTTTAATTGTTGATCCATGCAGAGAGATGATTGATGTGAAACAGAAACCAGATTTGTTCACTCTCAGACTTTATAAGATCCCCTTCCATTTATCATTCACTATCCCAAAGCCCTGAAGATTAGCTTTGTTTAAAGACTATTTGCATTTAAATTGTGGGGATATAGTAGAGTACTTGTATTTTATGACTGAGGTTAAAAGCTAAAGTCATCAGTGGTTTAATCCTTTTTAAAACAGCAATCCCTAAGGCAGCCCAAACCATTGAACATGCTACGTGATTTAGTAGAAATTTCCCAGCCTAGAGAATAAGTGAACAGTGTGAAAAGAGACAAAGAGAATACTTGCAATTTTTCCCAGGTTGAAGTCCCAAACAAACTATGTGGAACAGCCCCTTTATGAGCTACTCTTTCTACAAAACGATGAAACAGTTTATTTTATGAAATCACAATTGTACGAACCAATTTTTGTCAAGTACCATGCAAAGTTAATTGACTTTCAGTAACCTAAATTATGTTGTTACCTTACAACTCAATATAAAATTGCTAAGCAGAGACATTTAGAAATGCATAGAATGAAAACAGTAGGCAGGAAACAGAATACAATGTTACATTAAAATAATCTGAAACAAAACTGTACCCAATGTAGGTACTAACTGTGAGAATAATACAATAATCCACATTCCTCATTCTTTTCAAAGAATTCATGAGGTCATTTATTTCAAGCAAAAAAAAGTTGAGGTTTTATGAGTAAAATTAGATTATTTGAATAATTCATAACTTCATTTTAAAACTTTCAAGAAGTCTATTAATTTGTATTTACAACATGTCTCTAAAATAACAAATTCTGCCTTTACATAGCATTCATGAGACCTTAGGTTCCATCTTGGGTACATAAATAATAATAGAGTCTAAAAAATGTAAAGGTACATTTCTACACTAACAAATAAAACAATGTGGTATTTTCTAAAAAAAAAAAAAAACAAAACAAAACAGGTGGATCAATGGAAACAAGTATAAGCACCAAATGTCAATTCACACTCTTATAGACACCTATATTTTTGACAAAGAAGCCAACATTATACAAATAGCTCTATAGTAGAGTTTGAAATTGGGGATAGTGATACATCCTTAAGTTATTTTACTGTACAGGAAGATTTTAGCTATTCTGATTTGTCTTGTTTTGTTTCTAAATGAAATTGAGAATTGTTCTTACAAATTCTGTAAGTTGTTTTGCAATATTGATGGAAATTTTGAATCTGTAGATTGCTTTTAGAAAGATAGGCATTTTTATTATTTAATCAATCCTACTGATTCATGAGCAAGGGTGATCTCTCTGGCTACTGATATCTTCTCCAATTTTGTTCTACAAACATCTTGAAGTTCTTATCATATATATCTTTCACTTGTCTGGTTAGTTACACCAAGTTATTTTATATTATTATTTGTGGCTATTGTCAAGGGTTTTGTTCCCCTGATTTCTTTCTCCATTTGTATATAGAAGGGCTACTGATTTTTTTTTAATACAGCTTCTTCACTGAAGGTGTTTATCAGCTCTAAGAGTTCCCTGGTAGAATATTTGGGGTTGCTTACTTATCATATCACCTGTAATAACAATACTTTGACATCTTCCTCTCCAAACTGTATCCACTTTATCTCTATAATTTGTCTTATTTTTCAAGCTGAATGTTCAAGTACTATATTGAGTAAATTTTTAGAGAGTGGACAAACTTATCTTATTCCTCATTTCAGTGGAATTGTTGTTTTGCTCTCCATTTCATTTGATGTTGGCTATTGGGTACCAGTCTGTTGCCTTTATTATATTTTGTTGCATTTTAGGCATCAATGATCTCTCCAAGACTATTTATAAAGAAGGGGTGTTACATTTTGCCAAAAACTTTTTCAGCATATGATAAAATGATCACGTTTTTTATTTTCTTTCAATTTATGTATACGTTGAATTATATAGACAGTTATTTGTTTCTTTGTTATTCGGTATTGCAGATTGTGTTTTTAATTTGTTTCATTGTTATTATTTATTTTTCTTATATTACATATCAATCTCAGTTCCCTCTCCCTCCCTCCCTTTCTCATCCCCCCTGGATGAGGCCTTCCAGGAGGGGTAAACAAAATCTTTCAAGTCATTTGGAGTAGGGAATAACCCTTCTCTCTTGTCTCTAGGTTAAAGAAGTATCCCTACATGGGGGATGTGCTCCCAAAGTCCTTTTGTGTACCAGGAATACATCCTGGTTATACTGTCCGAGGTCCCTTAGACTGCCCAGGGACAGTCATGGGATCTGACTCAGTTCCATGCTGGATTCACAGCTATAATTCTGGGGGCCCATTAGGTCCTCCTTGTTCAGGTCAGCTGTCTCTGTGGTTTTTTGTAGTCTGGTCTTGTCATCCCTCTCTGCAACTGGGTTCTAGTTTGGCTCAGTGTTTAGCTGTGGCTGTCTGCTTCTGTTTCCATCAGCTATTAGATGAGGGCTTTATGATGTTGGATAAGTTAGACATCAAGCTCCTTATCAGGGAAGAGCATTTATGGTAGCATGTCCACTATTGCTCAAATTGTCAGTTGGGGTCAGCCTTATAGGTCTCTGGACATCTCTCTAGAGTAAGTTTTCTCTTCAAACCTATAATGGCTCCCTCTTTTATGGTTAATCTCTCTCTCTCTCTCTCTCTCTCTCTCTCTCTCTCTCTCTCTCTCTCTCTCTCTCTCTCTCATATTACTCCCCTGACTCAATCTTCCTAGTCACACTTGCTTTCCTCTCCTTCTCTTTCTCTTAGCTCCCTCTCCACTCACTGCCACCACACTCCCAAAATGCTCATTTTCCCTTTCCCCTTCTGTGAGTGACCTTGTATGAAACTCTTAGATTTCTCCTTGTATCCTAGTTTCTATGCTGGTGTGGAATATAGGCTGGCGATCCTTTGTTTTATGTCTAAAACCCATATATGAGTGAGTACACACCATGTTCCTCCTTTTGTGACTGGGTTACCCATTCAGGATGGTTTCTTCAAATTATTTTCATTTACCTGTGAATTTTAAGATTCCATTTCTTTCAAAGTGTCATATAGTTTTAGGTATGTTGTGTCCTCATTCTCGTTGAATTCTAGAAAGTCTTTAATTTCTTTATTTCTTCTTTGACCCAGGTATGGTGCAATTACGCATTGTTCAGTTTACATGAGTTTATAAGGTTTCTGAAATTTATGTTGTTGAATTTCAAGTTTAAGTTGGTGGTCTGAAAAGATACAGGGGACAATTCCAAATTTTTTTTATCTGTTGAGGTTGTCATGTTGCCTAGTATGTGGTCGATTTTAGAGAAGATTCCATGTTTTTGGGTCGATTGTTCTATAGATGTCTGTTAAACCCAATAGAGAAACAACTTCTGTTGGTTCTTTTGTTTCTTTGTTGAGTTTCTGTCTGATGATCCTGTCTAACAGTGAGAGTGAGATGTTGAAATCTCCCACTATAAGTGTGTGAGGTTTTATGTGAGGTTTGAGATTTAGTAGCATTTCTTTTATGACTGTGGGTGCCTTTATATTTGGGGCATAGATGTTCAGAAATAAGGCTTTGTGCTGATGAATTTCTCCTGTGAAGAATATGAAATGACCTTCTTCACCTCTTTTAGTTGATTTTGGTTTGAAGTCTAACTTGTTAGATATTAGGATAGCAATACCTGCTTGCTACTTGGGTCCATTTGAGTGGAAGATCTTTCCTCAAACATTTACCCTGAGCTAATGTCTCTCTTTGAAGCTTAGAAGTGTTTCTTGTATGCAGCATAAGGATGGATTCTGTCTTTGTATCCATTCTGTTAGACTGTGTCATTTTATAGGCGAATTAAGACCATTAATATTGAGGGAAAGTAAGGACCATTGGTTTTTAACTCTTGTTTGTTTTAGATTTGTTTGTTGGCAGTGGTAATGCGAATATATTGGCCCTGTTTTATCATTTGAGTTCTGGTGAAGTGGGCTTATCTATTGCTGATGTCTTTTTGAGTGTAATTTACTTCCTTGGGTTGGAGTTTTCTTTCCAGAACTTTCTGTAGAGCTGGATTTGTAGAAACATGTTGTGAAAACCTAGCATTGTCATTAAATATCTTGTTTTCTCCATCTATATTGATTGGGAGTTTTGCTGTGTGTAGTAGCATGGGATGGCTTCTGTGGACTCTTAGTACTTGTAGAACATCTATCTAGGACCTTCTAACCTTGAGAGTTTCCATAGAGAAGTCAGGTGTAATTTTGACAGGTCTGCCCTTATATGTGACCTGGCCTTTGTCCTTCATTCCACTTTCGTGTTGGGCTTGTTTGCTTTCTTCTATGCCTGTTATTCTTAGGTTTGGCCTTTTCACAGTGTCCCATATTTCCTGGATGTTTGGTGTCAAGGATTTGTTAGAATTAAGATTTTTTTTTGGTCGATGAATCTATTTCCTCTAGTTTATCTTCAGTGCCTGAGATTCTTTCTTAGATCACTTGTATTCTGTTGGTTATGCTTGCATCTGTAGTTCCTAATTATTTTCACAGTTTTTCTTGTAGTGGGATAGTCACTGTGTCTGCTTCTGTGGCACTGACCACACCCATTGAGGGGTGAAGCCAGGGGCAGAAGTGACCTGTAGGACTAGGGCTCCGAAGGAGGTCAGGAACACTGTCTTTCTGGTGGGACACGGAGAGAGGAGCATCCAGTTCCATCTGCTGTGTTCATCTGTCTGTGCTGTGAGTTGTTTCTCCCTTAATAAACATCTACTCATCCTATTTTATTATCCTGGCCCTTATTAAACTGCAATATCTGGTGTCAGAAGCAGGCTCAAGATTTTCACAGCACCTGGGTTTTACCCAAGCACCGCAGCAACCTTTCCCCCACCTTCCCCGAACAGGCAGGGTCTCTTGCCTAACCAGGTGGATACACACTGTCCTAGAACTTCTTTTATCTCTATCTAGGCCCTGAGACCACTGCTCATCTTCTGCCCACTCCCTCAGAATGCATTCCCACAGAGCCCTGCGGCATTAGCCCTGCCTTTTGTGTTGCTGTACAAGGCCCAGACTCAGGCTGCTATGTTTGTGTACATGCAGGCTCTGGCTCCGGCAGTGGCAGGGGCTGTGGCAGCTGGTGGGCTGGCAGAAAATATACACACTGCAATTGCAGGGGGCTCCTGTTATCACTGTGGTCTCAACAATTTGTATAATGCTCATTTCAGTATTTGTTTAACAAAATTTTTCTTGCTTTAGTTTAATAAAAGCTATTCTACAGGGACCTGGATCAGAAGGATCCTCTGCTGCTGGAAGCTATTTGGCGGTACACTTCCGGAGACTATTTGGTGATGCAATTCCGGGTAGAACAGGAATCAGAAGGATCCTCTGATGGTGGACACTATTTACGGGTACACCTCCAAGTGTAACTACAGCAAGTTGAAATCTACAACTAAAAGCATCAAATCTCCAGGACAGCAGAATTACACCTAAGGTAATTGTAACATCTTTTGAAATTTAAGTAGATATAATATCTGAGATCAATTGTTCCATATCTATGGCAGATAATTTTACAATGCAGGACTTTAGGATTTTTTTACTTCATATATAGAAGGAAACTTAGCAGAAGAAAATTATGACTGGATCAATATATACACATTTTCATAATAGTTATGGGTTTTATCATTAATATGATATTCTTTAAGATATGGTTTGAGATTAGCGCAAACAATAAGGAACTTGTACAAACCAGGAGACTTAGTAACAAGGATTTAAAACATTGAAAATAACAGAATGCAAAACATAAAATGTTTAAGAAAAAAGGTTCAGAATATTGAAGATGGCAACAAAGAGCTGACAGGTAGAATACAGAACATGGAACATAAAAATGACCAAATAAAAAACAAAATTTGTCCCATGTCTGATGTTGCCTCAACAACCAAAACAGAAACAATGCAATGCATTAACACGCTAGCAGAAACAGCTTGTTCCTGGTTGGATGAAACTACTAATAAGGTTAAAAAACTGGAACATCAGATGGAAAGAGTAGTAGATAGAATCTCTTCCATGTCTGAGGATAATGGCAAGCTAGCAGATAGAATATTGTTTCTGGAAGTCAGTTTACATGCCATTCAGATAATCTCTAAGGATGAGAATATCAAAAACATGGAATCATTCGTAGTTGTAGAAATTAAGAAACTGACCGATGCAATGAAGGCTCTAGAAAGGGATATGCTTCAAGAAATTCAGATACTCAAAGAAGCACTGGTTAATAGACTTCAGGCTTTAGAAGACCTTCAATCTGATACATTAGAAGAAGAACTCTGAGTAACAGGGCATGAAAAAAACTTAAAATTTTCCACACCATTTAGGGTCAGGGGAGATTTCCCTGTATCTTTTAATGAAAACTCAGCAATGAAAAAACACCCAAAAGGTGGTGTTATTTATCAGTGGGAAGCAATATGTATGAAAGATTTAAAAAGTATAATGGAAGCAGTAGTCTCTTATGGCATGCACTCACCATATGTGAAGCAATTAATGGAATCATGGGCAAGGAATAACAAGGTAACCCCTAAGGATTGGGATCAATTAATATCAGCTGTCCTTGAAAACTCCTGTAATTAGAATGGAGGGCTTTATGGAGAGAGGAAGCAAAGGCTATTGAACTTCAGGGCTTAAAGAAAGGTTATGAAGCTCCCTAAGATAAACTTTTTGGTGAGGGTATTAATGCTGCCTCAGAAACCCAAGCTGCCTATAGTGAACATATCTTCTCTCTATGCAGTACGGGAGCTCTGAATGCTTGGGATAAGGTTCATGAACTACGGGAGAGGATAGAATCTTATACCAAAATAAGACAAGGACCAAGAGAACACTTCAGTGTGTTTCTAGAAAGGTTGTCTAGAGCAGTACAATTAGAGGTAGCTGACATAGCTAAGCGAATACTCATACAATCGTTAGCCTATAAGAATGCAAATCCTCAATGCAAACAAATGCTTTGGCCTTTGAAAATTTGAATAGCTCCTTTGGATGAATGGGTCCTATATACAGCCAACATTGAGTATAATGGCAATAACACTGAAGCATGGGTAGGAGAAGCTATATCTATATTGTTAGCTGACTCTAAAGCAGAAATATTAGAAAAAAAATGTTTGAGAAAGTAAAGGAAGTTCTACCTCACTGGGGATTACACATTGCATCTGAAAAAATACAAAAAGGAGAGTCTATCAACTAATTAGGATATAAAATAGGTCTACAGAAAATTAGACCACAAAAAGTACAGATCAGGAGAGATTGCTACCAGACCCTTAATGATCTTCAAAAATTACCAGGTGAGATTTCTCAACTGCAAACCATTATTGGAGTTGAAGGGCATGATTTGAAAAACTTGAAAATGGCCCTAAAAGGGGACAAGGATATGAATAGTCCACAAATACTATCAGCTGAAAAAGAAAAAGAATTAGAATGGGTAGAAAAGAGGGTATTAGAAGCACACGTGGACTATAAGGATCCAAATCTAGACTATATTCTGGTTATATTACCATCTAGAGAATATCCTTCAGGTATTTTGATTCAGAGAGAAGACATCATATTGGAATGAATATTCTTACCACATAAACAGAATAAAAAACTACAAATATATATAGAAAAATCTCTGATTTGATTTTAAAAGGTAAATTAAGACTTCATCAACTAACAGGAAGGGATCCAGCAGAAATTATAGTACCTTTAAATAATGAGGAAATTTTCTCCTTATAGAAAGGTAATGACTATTGGCAGAGAGCATGCAATAACTTTTTGGGAATAATTAGCAACAATTATCCCAAAAGTGAAAGAATCAATTTCATAAAGAAGATGATTTGGATCCTTCCATGCATTGTAAGACAAACACCTATCTCTGGAGTTCCTACATTCTACACTGATGCAAACAAATCTGGTAAAGCAGGATATAAATCAGGAGAAATAAACAAAGTAGTTCAAAGCCCTTACATTTCTGTACAAAAGGCATAATTGTATGTCATTCTCATGGTACTTATGGATTTTACAGAACCCCTCAAAACATTTACTGACTCTCAATATGCAGAGAGAGTAGTCTTACACATCGAGACTGCAGATTTTATTCCTGATGATACAGAATTAACTTCATTGTTTATGCAGTTACAAGTTATTATCAGAAAGAGGATACATCCTATATATATATAACACACATCAGATCCCATACGGGTCTGCCAGATCCTCTAGCACAAGGCAATAATGAAATTGATCGGTTATTATTAGGAAGTGTGCTAGAAGCCTCAGAGTTTCATAAGAAACACCATGTGAACAGCAAAGGATTGAAAAAGGATTTTTCTATCACTTTGCAACAAGCTAAGGAAATAGTAAGGAAATGTCCTACTTGCTCATTCTATAACCAAACTCCTTTACCACCAGGCAGTAAGCCTAAAGGTATAAATACAAATGAAATATGGCAAATGGATGTGTTTCATTTTTCAGAATTTGGATAATTAAAATATGTACATCACACTATAGATACATGTTCAGTGTTTCAATGGGCTACTGATCTGAGCTCTGAAAAGGCTGATTCTGTTATCACATACCTTTTAGAGGTAATGGCCATTATGAGCATACCTGCACAAATAAAAACTGACAATACTCCGGCATATATTTCCAGCAAATTGAAACAGTTTTTTGAGTTTTATAACATAAAACACATAATTGGTATACCACACAATCCTACAGAACAAGCAGTAGTTGAGAGGTCTAATCATACTTTAAAGGAAATGCTCCATAAAAAGGCAGGAGGAACAAAGACACCAAAACACAGATTACATAATGCTTTATTAACATTTAACTTTCTTAATGCTGATGAAAAAGAAAAACAGCTGCAGAATGACACTTGACAATAGAACAAACTTCTGAACTAAATCAGCTAGTATACTTCAAGGAAATATTGACCTCAGAATGAAAACCAGGATATGTGTTACAGGATAAGGTTTTGCATTTGTATCTACAGAAGAAGGAAAGCTATGGATACCATCTAAGTTAATCAAGATCCGTGTTGAACAAGAGAAACATCTTAATGAAGAGAAATGACTAGTCATCCAATAAATAAGGTCCCATGAGATGTGCAGAGACTTCTCAAATGTAGGGGAAGTGTTCTGTTCTTGTCCTTACAGGAAAAACAGAGAACACCTACTTTTAAACAGCCAAGAGACGATGAACATGTAGACAGAAGAGAAGACCGTTCTCCAGAAAGAATCACTAAATGAAGAGGAATCTGATTTATGATAAAAAATACTTAAATCTAGTAAACTGTTTCTATACTGAAATCTATTTCTCTTTACTATCTAATATTTCTGTAGTCCCGATTCATGTAAACCAATGTTGGCTTTGGAGTTGGATTTGGCTTTCCTTCTCTAAATTCAAGCATGTTGTTAAGATTAAATTCACATTTTCTGCCTTATATCAAGAAGCCAATTGGTGTAAGGCAGAAGAAAACAAAATCTAAGGACTCATTCGCTTATTTGCAATTTTCTTTCTGAAATCCTAATTTTCTCATATACATTTTAATGCTTATTTTTGCCTTTCCCTAATGCAAACCATAAAAATAAAAAAAAATACTTTGATATTGATATTTAAGTTTTCCACAAGGAATATAACACTTCTCAACAGCAATCTTTGAACATTCTGGAAAGAAGATGGGTCCCCAATTGGACATTTCCTCTTGACTCAACCTGATGCATCTGGACTACAAACTTTACCCTAAAACCAGTTTGGGATTGCTTTTCTTCAGACAACTCATGACTAGCTAGGTGTATTGGTGCACCTTCTTATTACAACCTGGCCAGAGTTTCAAGTAGAATTCCAGTCAAGCATTTTCTGCCACACAATGACTTCCTACATATGTTACAGCCAGTTCTTTTGAGAAATTTGGTTGATTAAAATTTTCTTTCAACAGGATCCCATGGAGAAATCATCATCCCATTTCAGCAAGAAGTAATCTTAAGATAATGATGCCCCCTTTTCCCACTCTTGGAATTTAGGGATAATATTCATCTTCATAGGTTTATTCTTAGTTACTTGGGGTTGGGTATGGAAGGTGATACTTAGACTTGGTTATCTCTTTTAGACATGAATAGGGTATGATTGGGAAAGGTATGGTTCAGAATGGATATAGGTAGATTAGCCTATTTTTCTGTGAATTATTTAGTAAGAGTGAGACATTAGTATTACAGCTTACATTGTTATATATTCTTATTTGTGGTAACCTATGTAAAATTAACTTTATTCCCTTCCTGGAAGAATTGTATATTATATTTGTTATATTGTGTGAAATCTTTCCATGTATGATGTTTTATGCATATTATACTTGCCATAATCTATGTATGTATACTTTTGCTAAGTGTTCAAGACATTTTGTATATTGATACAATTTGGGATATTTGTCTTGCTGTCCTTTGGAGCTCTACCTCTTGTTTTGACATTTTTGCTCTACCTGTACTTTAGGAATTTATATGTGTAGATGTATAATATGTACATAGTTATATTGTTTAGGTATTTATCCTTGCTTTACTCAAGGAAGTTTTATTCAGGTTTTTTAGCCAAGTTCCTGAGTATTACAGATTATCCTCACCCATGTTACCTTTGCCTATGAGATTAGTCAAACATAGATGCTTAATCTTCAATCACTTCATAGACCTGCAGAACATGGCATTTAAATGTTTTTATATTAATATGCTGTTGACATGAGACACTGTCGCTCCTGACAGCACCGTGCACTTTCCCGAAAGTATGTTGGACACTGTTGTTGCTCTTTCTGGAGTTCATCCTCCCTTCGGCTAATGGCCTCTTTGGCAAGGAACTGCCTCAACCTTGACCACTGATTTGGACATGCTGTCCTATGTGCTAACAGTAGACAAACATAGAAGACTGCTGAACCACTGCAAGTCAGGGTAAGACAGCCTTTCTACCTACCTGCTTTTGTTGTGGTTTGTCAAATACTCCTGGCCTTAGACAAAAATGGCTGTTCCAATGTTGTTGTAAGACCTTGGATGACTGTCCAGGTAGCTTGCTGTTTCTGTCCTTGCTGCACCTTTTGGAAGTTGCCCATCTGTACTTCCTGTCTACCCCAGTATCCTTATTTTCCTTCTCTGGTTATGATGAGGTCATAGATTAAACAATCATAAGCATTATTCTCTCTTCCTAATTAGATATATTAGGTACTAAACTTAAGGTTTTCAGCTTTGGACAACTCTATTGTAAACTCCCTTATGCCTTCACCCTAGGACTAGATATGTTTCTGGTTTTGTTCTCGATTTTCCTTTTCTTAGAGCACACTTGTTATTCACTGTTTTGTATATAGTTTTGTATCAAGCTCAAATCTTTTCTTTAGACTAAAAAAGGAATTGTAGTGGGATATTCACTGGGTCTGCTTCTGTGGCACTGACCACACCCATTGAGGGGTGGAGCCAGGGGCAGAAGTGACCTGTGGGACTAGGGCTCCAAAGGAGGCCAGGAACACTCTCTTTCTGGCAGGACATGGAGAGAGGAGCATCCAGTTCCAGCTGCTGTGTTCATCTGTCTGTTTTGTGAGTTGTTTCTCCCTTAGTAAACATCTATTCGGCCTATTTGTTCATCTTGACCCTTATTAAACCACAATATTTTCTATTTCCGACATTCCCTCAGTTTGTGTTTTCTTTTTGTCTCTGTTTCAGTTTTCAGGTCTTGAACTGTTTTCTTCACCTGTTTGATGGTTATTTCTTGCTTTTTTAAAAATTTCTTCAAGCGATTTGTTCATTCCTTCTAATTGTTTGTTAATCTTACCTTTATTTAATCTTATTTATGTTAATCTTACCCCTTATTTAAGGGATTTTCTCATATCCTCTTTTAGGGTGTCTATCATTTTTATGAAGTTATTTTTTAAGTCGTTCACTTCTGCTTTATCTGCTTTGGTGTGTTCATGTCTACTTGGTATAAAATCCCTAGATTCTGTTGGTGTCATGCTTGTCTTTCTATTGTTAGGTGTTTTCTTGTATTGCCATCTACCGATTGTTTCTCCAGTGGGTGCAGATGGAGTCTCTCTGTCTATGCTACTCTCCCAGTGATTGTAGGTGGGTCAGGAGTGCAATGATTGTAGATCTGGGTGGTCTAAGCTCTTTAGGAGGTATCTTCTCAGGCAGGGTCCTGGCGATGGTGTCAAAAAATCAGGCATGTGGGTACTCTGGGTGGTTCTGCATAGATAGAAGTGTTTCTTGCAGAGGCCTGGTCCTTGGGCAGAGGCAAGGTGATGGGGGTCAAAAAAAAAAAAAAGAAAGAAATGAAAGAAAATGCTAGTTTTTATTTTTATTTATTTTACATGTCGATCCCAGTTCCCTCTACCTTTCTGCCTCCCATGCCCCAGACCTCATTTCCATCCCATTCCCATCCACTCCAAAGGGAGAGTGATGCCTTCTAGGATGGATCATCAAAATCTCTGTTTTAGATTTGTTGTGGTTGGTGGTATTGTGAGTATATTTGCCCTACTTTGTCTTTAGTTCCTATAAAGTGGGATTATCTCTTGACTCTGTCTTTGTGACTGTAGTTTACTTACTTGGGTTGGAGTTTTCCTTCTAGAACTTTCTGTGGGGCTAGATTTATAGGTAGGTATCGTGAAAATCTGGTGTTGACACTGAATATCTGTTTTTCTTTGTCTATAGTGATTGAGAGTTTTGCTGGGTATAGTACCCTGGGTTGGGATCCGTGGATTATTAGTACTTGTAGGACCATCTGGCCTTGAGAGTTTCCATGGAACAGTCAAGTATAATTTTAATAGGCCTGCAATTATATGCTACCTGGATTTTTCCCTTCACTGCTATTCATATTCTTTCTTTATTCTGTATGTTAGGTGTTTTGATTATTATGTGGCTAGGTGTCTTTTTCCTTTGCTGCAGTCTATTTGGGGTTCAGTATGATTCTTGTACTTTCATAGGCATGTCCTTCTTCAGATTGCGAAGCAATGATTTTGTTGAATATTTTTTCCTGCACTTTGTGCTGGGCTTCTTCACCTTCTCCTATGCCTATTATTCTTAGTTTTGGCTTTTTCCCAGTGTCTCACATTTCCTGGATGTTTGGTGTCAAGGATTTGTTGGATTTAAGATTTTCTTTGGTTGATAAATCTATTTCCTCTAGTTTTTCTTCAGAGCTTGTATTTCCCTCTTAGATCTCTTGTATTCTTGTCGGTTATGCTTGCATCTCTAGTTCCTGATTGTTTGCCATGTTTTTCTATTTCTAGCATTCCCTCAGGTTGTGTTTTCTTTATATTCTCTATTTCATATTTCAAGTCTTGAAATGTTTGAATCATTTTCTTCATCTGTTTGATTGTTTTTTCTTGGCTTTACTTGCTTTCTTTAATAGACTTGTTCACTTCTTACAATTTTTTTGCTTGGGTGTTCATCAATTTCTTCCCATTTTTTTGTTTTATCTTCTAGTTCTTTAAGGGAGTTTCTCATATCATTTTTGAGGACCTCTATCATTTTTATGAAGTTATTTTTGATGTTGTTCCCTTTGCTTCATCTGCTTTGGTGTCTTCAGGACTTATGTCAGCAGGGTGGGGAGAAGTCTAACCTAGGTTTTAGGATGCTAGTCTGATCTTAGGCAGTGTGGGAAGCTTCAGTCAAAGGTATGGGAAACATTAATATAATTATTCTTTATTGATAAAAAAATCAGGCATCATAAAACAGGGTGAAAACCTGAGTGATCAGAGAAGCGATGGAGATACCACTGTGACTCCTGTCTCTTCAATTCCTCAATCCCATATACCTGAGATCCTCTCTCAGCCCCAACTTACTTCTACCTGTTTTATGTCTGTTCTCAGTCCTTCAACTGGTGACTAGCTCTGGCTTCTGACTAGAAGCAAACTTTATTGTCAGAATATGTTCAAAATATTATAAATTTCCCTCATTTTTGTCTAAATAAAAAGGGAAGATATTAATTAACATAACAAAACTACACACAAAAATTACAATAACTATATACAAGAATATATATTAAGAATTGCATTAACAATGCACAACTGTTTGTGGTCAACCTCCAGGAGAACAGGGCTTTGAGAAGAATCCACATAGTGAGCACAAACTATATTTTTGTATCTGAGGGGTTTTAGGAGAAAGCATACACACACACAACCCCCCCCCACACACACACTATAGTTCTATTCTTTATTCTGCGTTGTCTCGTGTTCTTTTGTGTTTTTTTTTATTCATTCTATGCTTTACAGTTTTCGTACAGCTTATATAATCCAACAAAGTTTTCTAGGCAATATAGAAATTACAATGTGTTTACATTCTGTTTTTCAAGTGAATGATTGCAATGATACAAAAATTGAGAAGACAGTAAAAAAATAGAAATGTTTTCCATATTCCTTACATGATTAGACATTTTTCATACTATAGGTGAAAAACATTTATCACAAGAGCCCACATGCATTCATACTCAAGCAACTTATTATAAATTAACTATGTGAATAAGCAAGGCATTCTTGTCAGGTCTTTTGCTGGCAGGCTGCATTTTACAGTTACAAAGAAAGGGCCAATTACATCATTATTCCTCTAGAAAGGTAATCTTATAAAGAATTGTACGGGAATAACAAACCTAAGCTTTTATATACGAAAAAGAATCAGTCAGCTCGACTTTAAATCTTTAGAGTACATATCCACTCATCAATGGTTTTTATACATCTAGAGATTGAGGGCCAAGGGTTTAAGGAATTAATTATCCTTAATTATTAATTATTTACCAGACCAAGCAAAAGAAGCTAGCAACAATCAGCCCATTTTGTATTTTATACCCTAGCCTAATGAATCAGATAGCTCAGCTATGTGTCTTTATGAAATTTAGCTTGTATTCTGTTGTTATTTGTTGTACAACTATTAGCAAGGCATCTGGTTTAAAGTGAAGATATTTTGTAGCTTTGTTTTATCTGGTGGTATATGACTGCCTCTTTTCAGCATTAAGATAATTAGAGCCAGCCTTGCTCCTGGACTTAGGCACTTTCCTTTTAATCATTAACCCAAGCAGCACCTGGGCTTTAGCTATACAACGTATCCTTTTATTTGTTTTTATTCATCAAAACTCTGTATAGGCTTTCATTATTATTATTTTTATCAGATTAGACAGTAGAGCTTAGTGAGGGAACATCTTGACAATCAAAAGTTAAACATGCCCAGTTGAACAGGGTGTGTCAAAGAGATAAACACACTTTATTACAAGCAGTAGAGACCTCCAAACAAACTAATACACCATTCTAAATATCAGAGAAAGGGAGCAGCAGGAACTGTGTAAAGGCAAAACAGAAGCAAAAGACATTCCTGGGTCTACAGAACTATGGCCTTACCAAAATGATATTAGCCCATCAGAGAGTTTCCTTCTGTTGGGCTAACACCTGAACTTTTAATTGGCACTCACTCATCCTCTGGCATTGCCAACAGCAACAATGTCTAGTCTATTTTGCATTTGGCAAATTCAGAGAAAATACTCTATTGTCTATTCTATCTTGGTGAGTCCAAAATTGTGTACCCAATTCACTTTTTATTCTAACTTGCATTACCAACCCAAACTATCTTTTTTATATCTTTCACCCTTCTTTTTTTTAATTTGGTAAGAAGGAAAACTATAGTTAATACTATCTAATCTTCAACTCCATCAGAGACCTGAGACTGATATGATATTACCTGAGTAAACAGAATGCAGAGCAAACAACTTCCAAAACAAAGCCATTGCAGAAACAACTAGTTCCCTTGATATCCAGTCACCCTAGGTTTGTTTACAATGTTTGAACATGTAGTTCTTGCCTACAGCTTAGAACACCTGACAGACCGTGCTTTGAGGCAGGAATTTTGAGAGACTGTGCTCTTGTCTGGCAAAGTTCGTCAGTCACTGTTTTTGTGTGTGTCCTGCTTTTCCAACCTGGACAGCACCCTTCACACTTCAGCACACGAGGCAAGGACAGTTTCTTACCCAGTAACTAACTTTTGGCACAAAGAAGAAAAACTCCATAAGAAGTTTCTTTGATGGCCATCATCTTCTCTGAAGTAGATCGGTGTTATCAGGAACAGACATGTCTCATTATTAAATTATATATATATATATATATATATATATATATATATATATATAGTAAAAACATCTTAAATGCCATATTCTATAGATCTCTAAAATATTTGAATACCAACTGTCAGTATAAAATATTTCTGTTTGACCTTGAAAACATGTCTAACATGACTCCAACTTGTATTGAAATATGTGACTACCTGCATTTCTCTATTATCCTACATAATTGGTAATAATAACTTCCAGTGACTGGACATAAACATGACATTGTACAATGAGTTACACCGATAAAATACCTTAAACAAGAGCAGAAACATATACACAAACAAAAAAAAGACCTCAAATTTGTATCAATATTCAAAAATCCATACCAATTTAAAATATTTAGTTAACATTTTTGGTTTAAGAATAGACTCAATCTACCCTTTTATCCTGTCTATTCTATATTAACCTTTTTTTCTTTTAAGAAAAAGATTCCGGAATGTGATCTCCCTCCTTCATGTTTTACCTGATTTTTAGAAAACCATCTTGTAACCCACCCGCTAAATGATGACAATTATCCACAACACACTGAATTACCAAAAACCACTCTTGGAGATGTGGGTGTCATAGTCTTATCATTACTTCTTCTCTGGGGGTGATAACGTGAAATAATGCTCTATATCTTAGAGAGCCAGGTATATCATTTGTTGCCAGTATTTGTGTAATGGAAAGCTCTGGGGATTATCTGAATTCCTGGCTGGAGGAGTGCATAAGGTGATACCACCTAAACTAGCCACTTTGAAATTGCCCCGAGCACTTCATAGTCTAAAGCTAATCTTGGGTGATATTTGCCAACCTAATTGGATTACCACAATCCAGTTAGAACAGTTGTGGGGCCCCATCCCACTTTGAAACAATTCAAAGTTCACAGGCAGTAATTACCATGATTCAGTGCAGAAAATTTGAACATTTAAAATGTCATATGCTATACATCTCAAAGAGGTTATAGACCACAGTTTGTTCAACACAGTTAACCATATTTAGTCCATTAACATTTTGTAAGACTTAAAGAAAATATCATCTATCCTATCTTTGTGAGTCTAATATGTCCTATATGTAACTTATCTTTAATACTAACTAAGGAAAACTGTTACCATAACGATCTGTCTTCAACTCCTTCAAAGAACATAGCAGGATAATATGTAAACTCTAGAAATGGCAGAGACAATTCACTGCCTGGTCAGTCACTTGAAGTTCTTCTGTAATGTTCCATCATCAGCCCATAGGCAATAGTGTGTCTGGCAGACTCCTCAGCAAAGCAGAAAACTGTCCATCTTTATTGGCAGTTTCTTTGTCATTTTCTCTGTGTCTTGTAGACCATCTTGCTGCCTGTCAGCCTCTTGCATGAAGCAGGAATCCTGTAGCAATGTCCATCTTGCATCAGCAGTCACCTTTTTTGTGGGTTTTGCATGTCCAGTTTCCACAGCATAAAGTCAAACAGTCCAGAAGAGCAGTACGTTGTCCAAATGGCTTGTCTTGCCATATTATAAGCAAACTCCATAATGCCTTTCTTCAAGGTCCATCTTCATTTCTGATGCAGGCGGTTACCAGGAGCAGTTGTGCCTCACTGTCAAGAAAAACCCTAAACCATTTTAAATGCCTTATTCTGTATGTCTTTGAAAGTTTTGAAGAATGCCTATTCATTGCAAATACATCTCTGCGTACCTAGAAAACCTAATTTAACTCTAAGTTTTGACTATTATTGGTAATTCTCTATAATCTGTACTGAATTATATATTACATTTTCTATGAACTATATAAACATAATACCTAAATAAGAAGAGAAATATACATATCAGAAAATTTACCTTAAATTTGTATCAATAAATGAAAATCCATTCCAAAACAAAGCATTCATATCTATATCATAATTCATGTTTTACCTTTAAAAAGATTGCTTGTGGTCATTACCTCTTTATAACCAAGCCCATTTTAATGAAAACAAACATTTATAAACAATATTTGGGAATTTGGGTGTCGTTCTTTCCAAACTACTTCCTGCTGGTAGTGGGCGCTGTCATGGGGATGCTAAGAAGACACAGAAATCCTGGTTGTAGTCGGTAAGGCTGCCTTGTCCCAGGGATAAAGATTCAGGGGGTCTTGCTTCATCAAAGCACATTAGTTTGGAAGGAATCCACAGCTTTTCATTTACTGTGAAAACAAAAATAGAAATCCTTTTCCCCAGTAACTTGTCCTTGAACTTAAATTTTGTAGTCAATGCATTTTTAAAATATAAATATTGGATAGTCCAGCATCATTTCATTTATCGGTTTTTGTTATTTCCTTGCAGTCAAATAATTTAAAGATAGCAGAACAGCGTATAATATCCAAAGATTCTCTATGCTTCCCATCTTTATGTTTTATATTATGCTATTTCTTCTACTTCTATTTTTACATTTTTTGAGACAGGGTTTCTCTTTTTAACTTTTATCTGTCCTGGAATTCATTACATACCAGGTTTACTTTGAAATCACAGAAATATGTTTGCCTATGCCTTCCGAGTGCTGGGATTAAAGCATGATCCACCACACCCAGCCACTCAGTTTTCTTTTTTCATTTTTAAACCATTGTATCCTGTTTCTTTTTCTCTCCCAAGCCAATGTATTTTTTAAAACACAGTGTAAACCTTCATTCCAGCTTTTGTACACACCAATGAATTGTTAGCAGAGCTCTTTCAAAGCACTTCATTTATGTTTGTACCAAGAAGTCTTGCTAGTCTCTTTTCTTTTGTTTCTCAAAACTATTTTTTTAAGCTTATGTTAACTTTTAAGTGGAAGTTCCACTTCGGACACCATTATGTTACCTGCAGGTTTTTCCCACCGGCCACCTAACCCACTAATTGGTCCTCCCTGCTGGCCACATTGTCCTGCCACCAAGCAGCCTCAATAACTTGCTGAGACTCTGTATTTGATACAATCCTTTTGGCCTTTTATTGTTTATGGGCTAGCTCTGTCTTAATGATTAACCCATTTCTACTTATGTAAGTATTTCTACATGGTCATCTTATCCCAGTGCGGTGGGCTGGCATCTTGCTTCCTCTAGGCTCCACCTTCTGACCCCTCCTTATTACTTCCTCCATCCTCCTACTAGTCTCTTAGCCCCGCCTATCTTGCTTTTCTATTGGCCACAGTGCTTTATTCATTAACCAGTATGAGAAACATATTTACAGAATAACATCTCCCATCATACATATCTGCCAACCCAGCCCTACAGAAAGTTTTGGAAGGAAACTCCAACTCAAGGAAGTTAACCATGCTCACAAAAACTTTGGCAACAGATAATCCCACTTCATCAGAATCTAAGGATAAAGCATAACAAATATATTCGCAATACCACCACCATAAACAAATCTAAAACAAACAAGCATTAACAATCAATGGTCCTTACTCTGCCTCAACATTAATGGGCTTAACTTGCTTATTAAAAGACATAGGTTAACAAAATGTATATTAAGACAGAATCCATCCTTCTGCTGTCTACAAGAAACACATCTAAGTTTCAAAGACAGACATTACCTCAGAGTAAAGGGCTGGAAAAAGATCTTCCAATCAAATGGTCCAAGAAGCAAGTAGGTGTGGCTATCCTAATATCTAACAAGTTAGACTTCAAACCAAAATTAATCAAAAGAGATGAAGACAGTCATTTCATATTCATCACAGGAGAAATCCATCAAGAAAAAGTCTCGATTCTGAACATCTATGCCCCAAATACAAAGGCACCCACATTCATAAAAGAAATGCTACTAAAACTCAAAGCTCACATAATACCTCACACACTTATACTGGAGAGTTCAACATGCCACTCTCACCAACAGACAGAACCAGCAATCAGAAACTCAACAAAGAAACAAAAGAACTAACAGAAGTTATGTCTCAACTGGGTTTAACAGGCACCTATAGAACATGCCATCCAAACATAAAAAGAATATACTTCTTCTCTGCTCCACATGGAAATTTCTCTAAAATCGACCACATACTAAATGGCAAAACAAACATCAAAAGATACAAAAGAATTGGAATACTCCCCTGTATCTTATCAGACCTCCATGTTTTAAAATTGGAATTTAACAACAACAAAAATTGCAGAAAGCCTACAAAGTCATGGAAATTGAACACCTAGGTCAAAGATGAAATAATGAAATTAAAAACTTCCTAAAATTCAACAAGAATGAGGACACAACATATACAAACTTATTGGACACCTTGAAATCATTGTTACGAGGGAAGTTTATTGCAGTGAGTGTCCATATGAGGAAAACAGAGGATAGTCACATTAGGGAATTAACAGTGCAACTGAAAGCCTTAGAACAGAAAGAAGCAAACTCACCCTGGAAAAGTAGATGCCAATCAATTTGAGGGCTGAAATCAATAAAATAGAAACCAGGAATTTAATACAAAGAAATCAATGCAACAAAGAGTTACTTTTTTGAGAAAATCAACAAGATAGACAAACCCTAATCCAAATTAACAAAAAAGCAGAGAGAGAACATGTACATTAACAAAACCAGAAACAAAAAGGGGACATAACTACAAACACAAAAGAAATCCAGACAACTTTCAGGTCATACTTTGAAAACCCGTACTGCACAAAATTTGAATATTCAAAGGAAATGGACAAGTTTCTGGATAACTATCACTTATCAAAATTAAATCAAGAACAGACAAACAACTTAAGTAGACCTATAACACCAAATGAAATAAGAGCAGTCATTAATAGCCTTCCAAACAAAAAAGCTCAGGGCCGGAAGGCTTTAGTGCAGAATTCTACCAGAAACTCAAGGAAGAGCTAATTCCAACAATCCTCAATTGTTCCACACAATAGAAACAAAAGACTCATTACCAAACTCTTTCTGCAAGGCCACATTCACCTTGGTATCCAAGCCTCACAAAGATACAACTAAGAAAGAAAACTACAGACCAATTTCCCTGATGAACATCGATGCAAAAATACTCAAAAAATCCTGGCAAACCGAATCCAAGAATACATCAGAGGAATCATCCACCATGACCAAGCAGGCTTAATCCCGGGGTTGCAGGGAAGTTTTAACATGAGAAAATATATCAGCATGATCAACCATATAAACAAACTGAAAAAAAAAAACCATATGATATCTCACTAGATGCTGAAAAGCCTTTGAAAAAGCTCAACACCCTTTCATGATAAAGGTCTTGAAGAGATCAGGGATAACAGGAACATACGTAAATATAATAAGAGTAATATAGATTAAGCCAAGAGCCAACATCAAACTGAATGGAGAGAAGCTTAAGATGATTCCTCTAAAATCAAGAACAAGACAAGGCTGTCCTTTCTCTCCATATTTCTTCAATATTGTACTTAAAGTTCTAGCAAGAGCTATAAGACAACAAAAGGAGATCAAGGGAATTGAAATTGGAAAGGAAGAATTCAAACTGTCTCTATTTGCAGATGATTTGATAGTTTACATATGCGACCCAATAAACTCTACCAGGGAAATCCTAAGGCTGATAAACACCTTCAGCAAACTAGCAAGATACAAGATAAACAAAAAAATCAGTAGTCCTACTTTAGTCAGATGACAAAGAGGCTGAGAAAAAAATCAGAGAAATATCACGTTTTACAATAGCCACAAACAACCCCAAGTATCTTGGGTTAATGCTTACCAAACATTTGAAAGACCTATACAATAAGAACTTTGTGGCTTTAAAGAAAGAGGTTAAAGAAGATACCAGAAAATGGAAATATCTTCCATGCTGTTGGATAGGAAAGACAAATATAATAAAAAATGGCTATCTTTCCAAAAGTAATCTAAAGATTCAATGCAATCCCCATTAAAATCCCAGCACAATTCTTCACTTACCTTGAACGGATAATCATCAACTTTGCATGGCAAAACAAAACACCCAGGACAGACAAAACAACTCGGTACAATAAAAGAACTTAAAAAGGCATCACCATCCCTGAATATAAGCTCTACTACAGAGCTATAGTTCTGAAAACAGCCTGGTATTGGCACAATAATAGACAGGAAGACCAATGGAATACAATCAAAAATCCAGATATTAACCCACACACCTATGAACACCTGATTTTCAACAAAACGGCTAAAATATACAATGGGGGGAGGAAAGCATCTTCAATAAATCGTGCTGGCATAACTGGATGATGATGTGTGGAAGACTGCATATAGACCCGTGTCTATCACCATGCACAAAACTCAAATCCAAATGGGTCAAAGACCTCAACATAATTCCAGCCACACTGAACCTCTTAGAAGAGAAAGTAGGAGGTACCCTTGAAAAAATTGGTATAGATACCTCTTTCTGAACATGACTCCAGTACCACAGACACTGAGAACAACAATTAAGAAGTAGGACCTCCTCTAACTTAGAAGCTTCTGTAAGGCAAAGGATGCAGTGGACAAGACCAAACAGCAGCACACAGACTGAGAAAAAAATTTTACCAATCCTACATCTGACAAAGGGTTGATCTCCAACTTATAGAAAGAACTCAAGAAACTAGGCAACAAAACACCAAATTATCCTATTAAATAATGGGGTACAAGATTGAAGAAAGAATTCTCAATAGAGGAAGTGGTGTTCCAGGGTAGGTTGCAACCATGAGAAGAAGGAGCAAAGGAGCCAGCCATCTGAAGAGAGAATACAGAAGAACCTTCTGAAAAGCATGTGTGGCAGAAGCTGCTTTCTCCAGCATTTGAAGCCCAGGCACCTGTGGAGTCTGAGCCGGTGGAATTTTGGTGGCAGTTGAAGGCTATTATAGAGAGACTGAAACAGAAAAAGTCATGCCTTACTCAGAGGACTTGGGGAAAGGGAGGAAAATCTAGCCAAGTCTGGTGGCTGTTACTGAAACTGCAACCAGCAGCCATGGTGGTCTCAAAGCCAGGAGAGAATATCTATCTGGTGATTTTGGGCCCTGAGTTGAACACATGGTGAAGTTTTTATACATTTATTCTTTATCAATAACATAATGGGTGTCAGATACCAGGGTAAGAATCTGATTGATCAGAGAAGTAGTGGAGAAACACTCCAGTGACCTCCCTTTTGCATTACTCAAACCAAAAGGACTAAAGTCCTCTCTCAACCCCTCATTACAACTTCCTATCTTCTATCTGTCTTCATTCATTCCATACCTCTTTGGTCAGTTTTGTTCTGTTAGTGGCTACCTCTGCCCTCTGCCTCAAAGCAAACTTAATTGTTAGAATGCAATCAAAATATTGCACAACACATGTGGGCTGGGATATGGTATTGAGAAGAGGAGGGACAATTAAGGTTATTGACATTACATATTTGTAAAGGATACATTTACTAAGATAACATTTTCAGTCTTAAGATATATGCCCCAAAACAAGGGTACCCACATTTTAAAAGAAACACTAATATAGTTGAAATTATTTATTGACCCTTACACACTAATAGGAGGAAATTTCAATACCCCACTATCACAAATGGACAAGTCATCTAGACAAAACTAAACAGACAAACACTGAACCTAACAGACATTATAAACCAAATGGACCTAAATATATTTATAGAACAATTAACTCAAGCACAAAAAACATATCTTCTTATCTGATCTCATCAGACTCTCAAAAATTGGTCACATCAGACACAAAGCAAGTCTTAACAGAGGAGAAAATTGAAACAACTCGTTCTATTCTATCAGAGTAAAGCTGGATAACAACAGAATGTTTACAATCTTTTGGAAATGTAACAACTCTCTACTGCATGTATGTCTGTGTATGTGTATATTCTGAATCTATAGTACTGCTGAGTTTTATTAACATTATGTTTATAAATTCAGGGTGGCAATTTTGTATTGAATAAGCAATTGCTGGGCTTTCCTGTGAGAATGTATATTCCCCCCTTCCACTGTCAGTGTTCCTTAGTTGTTTTTTTTTGTTTGTTTGTTTGTTTGTTTTGTTTTTTTTTTTTGCTTAGTATTGAGGCCTTATGAGGTTTCTAGTCAATAGTAGCACATAATTTTTTGTCCATTTCAGACACTGTTTGCACTGGTGTACAGGTGAAATTTCAAGGTTTTACTTTTGGACATTCCTTGGAGACATAATCTTGTAGGAAACACCTTGCCATCTGACTCTTATAAACTCGTTGTCCTCCCCTTCCAGACTGATCCCCGGAGTGTAGGTGTAAGAGAAAAATTTTAGATTTATCTTTTTGGATTAGGCTTCACAATTTTGTATTTTGATTGGTTGTGGCTTTCTGTAATGGTCTTCTGTTGCAAAGAAAAATTTCATTGATGAGGGGCAAGGATTACATTTTTCTGTGGTATAAGAACAAAGACTTGAATGCCATTAGGGATTATGGTGTTTTAGTGAGTGATGAGAGTTTATTAGCCTCCAGTAATCTATGCCTTCATTAGTGCTAGGTTTTTGACTAGGGTTTTGATAAGTAATAATGTCACTCTTGTTAGGATTTCTTAAGTCCAACTTTAGAGCTTTTACATGCCACCAAAGCAAGCATGCTACTACTGAATCCTTAGGGTGTTCTTGACATGGAGATTGTCAATAATAAGTGCCAAGCTTGGTAGACTTTTTGGTTGCCCTTTGCTTTTGGAGGCCTGCATAGTACCTTCTGGTTCAATGAAAGCTAGTTCTCAGGGAAGTGGCTTTCACTTCAGATTCTGCGCAGGAGTCTCTAATCTGTATCTGCAGTGCATAGTGTATTCATTAAGGTCTTACCATTCACCTCTAGGGAACAACATAAAGCAATAAAAATTTTCTTGAAAATGGAATACTTATTCATTGTTGGTAATATTACAACTCATCGAGCTGCTCTGAAAATCAGTGTGAATAACCTTCTAAAACATAAAAATAATTCTACCATATAACCCAGCAATATTGCTCCTTGGCTAAAACACTTAATATCCTAATTCAACAGATCCTTGCTAACATATATTCATTGTTTCTATATTCACAACATCCAGGAAATTTAACTTACCTTAGTAATCTCTTCAACTAAAAAATGAATAACAAAAATGTGGCACACACACACGCACACACGTGTGTGTGCGTGTGTGTGTGTGTGTGTGTGTGTGTGTGTGTGTGTGTGTGTGTGTGTGTAACCACTAGTATTGACAATGTCCTGTACTGTGTGTGAGTCTATGTGACCTCACTAGACAAAAACTCTTAGAGCTACCTAACTTGTGCATGGTACTGAAAATCCAAGTAACTCATTAAGTCAAATTAGAAGTAAACACCTGTTTTGGCACACTGGCACAAAAGTTAAGCAATGAATAAAACTTTCAAATCAATGTTAATGTCAGCAAGAAGTCTATTGAAACCCCTTCTCTTAGCATTTTCCTAGTGATGGGCATTTCTTCCCCCTTTGGGAGTATTTTGAGCATACAGAGATTAATCTGTGTTTATTGAGATTTCCTGCTTTTATCTTTCCTATGGTACTGTGTGATACATCAATTGAGGAAGAAGGTAGTCATGTAGGTAGAGTCAAATTCCATGTTTCTCTCTCGATTGCTTTTACTACCAAAATGAGACTCTGACCCTGTATTGCTAATCAGTGTAGAATTGACCTTCACTGAAACTATTAAAAGGGAGAAAATAACATCTGGATATGAGGAGTGTCTTTTGGGAATAATCAAGGGATTATTGAAGGAAACATTTGAGGCTTAGATATGACTCGAGTGGAATTTGAAAGCACAGAAGGTAAAAAGTATTTAAGATAGAATCCATAGTCAGGTAATTTGAGTTAGAAAATAGTGAGATGACTAAGGTATGTTATTTCATTAAAAATTTATAAAATGTTATTTCACAATAATAACATTTTAGGGACAGTAATATGGCTCTAAGGATAAATTTCTTACAATTTAATTTTAAAATTTAGTTCAGTCCATGGAACCTACATGAAATTGTTTTATTTATTTATTTATTCATTTATTAATTTATATTTCTTATTTTACATATCAATCCTAGTTCTCTCTTAATCCCTCCCTCCCTTCCTCTCTTCCACCCTCCTATGCCACACAACCACCCTCCCATCTCATTCCCCCTCCCCACTCCACCTACATAAAATTGTAAGGAGAGAATGAACTTCTCAAAGTTATTCTCTGAATTCCACACATACTATGACATGAAGGCCACCTCCAACAATAACAATAAATACAATTTAAGGCAATAATACTATTAATGGTATTACTAATAAGAAATACTTTTAAAAACTCCCTGATTCTAAATGAAGTGTAAGCCTTTACATTTGTAATTGACATGTTTTCCTTGCTGTAACACTCAATACACTTTTCCTGGCAAATATCATAAATTTGTGTGGATTATACAATTTGATATACTATACTGCTTTTTATAATTATAGTTGTCTTTATGTTTCTATGTATATGTATATGTCTTAATTTGTATTAGTATAATTCTACATATTTATAGAGCATAGTGAATTTATTATGTTTATTATTTGAAATGCATTTACCAAGTAAAATTAATTAATATTTCCTATCTTCTAAAATTTTGTTATTTTGAAATGTCTGTATAATTTCATTTAAAATTTTCTATTCCTTATAAAACACACAACAGTAAATTTCTATAAATTCAAATTGTATTATTTTTTGCCCAGCCTCATGAAATTACAGTTATTTACCGCCATGTGAAACTTAGGTTGTATTCAATATTGAATTGTTTTTTCAGTTATCTGTTCTTTGAAACTGTTCTTTTTGAAAGGTGAATGAGGAGAGATCTCTTTAAAAACAAAAAAAAAAAAAGAAATCAAACCATACATTACAAGAAGTCCAATTAAGATTTATGTTTCTTGATTGTCCCAGGAGAGAAATATTAGCATTAACTCTACTTTGAAAGTCTGGTAGAATTCTGTACTAAAATCATCTGGCCCTGTATTTTTTATTCTTTTCTTAGGGGGCCATTAAGAGATATTTAATCACTGCTACTATGTCTGTTGCAGAAATGGGTCTAACTCTACTTAAATTGTTTATCTGATCTTGACTTAATTTTGGTAGATTGTATATATAAAAACATTATCCATTTCTTTAAGATTTTCCAATTTGATATTTTAGGATGTAGATCTGATGATAAACTTAGGAATGCTGTACTTAGTTGGTCTGGTGCTTTGTGTTTCCTCATAAGGTGAGCATTGAGGGAATGCAGAATCTTAATTGTATCTTCACCAATACTTCAATCTAGAAGTATGCTGCCATTTTTTGTCTTCTATGAAATTTTTGTTGCCAAAGAATACAGGATTAAAGTTTTGTCGGACAGATTGAGGTGGCATGTTGTATTTTTGGTTATCAAAAATACTCATGTAGCATGGGGTTTTTAATATTCATAATGTTTTGAAAGCATGGTGCATATTGTATAATCTCAATTAACTAAATGTACGTACATTTGCAGAATCTAGGACACATCAAGCTATTTTGGCTTTTTGTGTTTTATTTCCTGTAATGAACGTAATACAAAATAAATAAAAGTTTCTTTTAAAATCTTAAAAAAAAAAAGATTTTTCAATTTTATTGGATAAGGGGTTTTAAAGTATGTCCCTATATCTCTCAAATTTTCCTTAGTGTCTGTTATTATGTTCCCCTTTTATTTCAAATTTTGTTCATTTGAGTATTCTTTCTTTGCCATTTAGTTAATTTGTCTAAGTAATCCTAATTGCTGTACCATACCCTTTACAATGTCTGGCCTACATATATGGGATGATCATCAATCACATGAAAAGTCTCAGTTATCTTGCTTTAAATAGTAGTAATGTGGCAACATTAAGAATCTATTATTTATTTATTTATTTCTACTTATTGGGTTTCTCACTATGTGTCTAGGATAATAATTTCTGCAATTATTGAAAGTTTCCCACTTCTGAAAGATCTTTAGGAAAGTGTTTTGACTCACACAGAGATTTATGATTGCTTTTATATTTGTTATCATCCTAAGTTTGGATTGAAGACAACAGAAATGGTATATTCCATTCCATTCTTCCTTTCTTCTATCCTCCTTTCTGTATTTCTTTCTTCCTTACTCTCAAGTTCTTTTTATTTCAAGAGGTTTTTTTTTTCACTGTAAGCTCACTGGGATGACTTTATGATTTAAAAGAAAAATATTACACTATAAATTCTCAAACTCTCTACCAACATTTATCTTTTCAATACTTACTTTTTATTTCTATATGAACAAAAAATGATGGTGTCATCAAATTTATTTAAGAATGAATAGAAGAATAGCCAAACATATACCCTAATCATAATTACTTGAGGCAATATTTTCGCATAGTAATGAATAAGTGTATTACCAAGTGCAAACAGTCAGAGAAAGAAGCCTAGAAAAAAATGGGTTCAATGGCTAATAACATCTAATAGCAGCTTTGTTGTATATCCACTCTTATTCCCTCTCCAGAATATCTGACTAGATCCTCAACTTCACATTGAAAGGGCTTAAAACAGTTATCTGAAAAATAAGAATGTAGGTATATTTCTTGCATTCCTGGCCTTATTTATCTCAATATCCAGTATTTGTGCTCCTGAATATGGGTTTCCCCTACTTACTTTGGACAATACCTTATAATATAATCAAATAAATATACTATTCAAAGTACATCTTTGCAATTATGAAATTATTAGAGAATATTCCAATATAGTGATATAATTTCATAGTTTAATAAGTAAATGTACCTAATAACTTAATGATAATCATTTCAGTGTTAGGTTTGTTTCCTCTAATACATTGGTGAATCAATGATGCTAATCTTTTCTTAATGATATTATACTTTAAATTTTAAGTTTGGGGCATATATTTCTCTTAAAATAATGTAGTATTAATAAGGTTAAGCAATTTTCTTTTATATAAAATTTTATGAAAAAACTGCATAGATAACTCCCCCAGATCAAATATAGTGTTAATTGATACAATAAAATGATATTAATGACATATAACAAATGAAGACAATTAACATTATATATAAAAGGATCAGCAGGAATATCATAACAATAATCTGACAAAGCAATATATATATATATATACTATTAAAATATAAGAGATATTGTGTATAAATTTGATGAATAATCTGGTAAAATATGTAGAACATACCTGCTCATCTTCAGTGTGAACCTAAATTATTTCATCATTACTACAATTTGTGAATATTAGATTCACATTCACTATGGTAAATGACTTGCCCCATTCACTCAAACTATGGATGATAAAATTCTTTCATACACTAGACTGAAAGTGCCAAAGACTTGTCATCCTCAGCTTTTAAGGGCATCTTTACAACAAAAACTGGTGAAAACTAATTGTGCCAGCCTCACCTCCTCACTCTCAGAGAGCAACATAGAATTTCAATATGGTGTGCATCACTTCTCAAGCATGTCATAAAAGAAAGTCCCAGAAGCCAAAGAAAGACCTGGAATACTGTCTACTTAATGGTCTAATTCCTTTCTTTGCATCATTTATTCTATTTTATTTATCTGTTTTTTTTTCAAATGCACTTATACTGCAAATTATTTGGGACATCAAAACAAACACAATGATATTTACTAAAGATAACAGGTATGTCTTTCTATGGAAGAGTTGTTTTAGTTGTCAACCTAAAGAAAGCCACATACCTGAGAATATTAAGAGAAAACCTTTTCAGACTGTGTTATTATTGTTATCATCATCATCATCATCATCATCCTCATCCTCATCCTCATCATCATCATCATCATTATCATCTATTTCAGCTTTCAAACCTTGCACTGTTTGAATTGTTTCTTGGAATTTTTGGTTTGACTTTTCCTCCATTTCTTGAATTTTCTTTTTGTTTTTTTTTTTTCTTTCATTTCTTTAAGGAGTTTTCTCATTTCCTCTTTAAGGGTCTCTATCATCTTCATGAAGTTGGTTTCTTTGTTTGTTTTTTTCTCCCCTTTTTATTTAAATTTGAAAGAAAGTTGTTTTACATGTCCCTTCACTCTCCCATAATCCCCTACCACCCCCCACCAAACCATCACCTTCTAGCTCCCCAGGGGTGGCATAATGCCTTCCATGGGGAGCCTTCCAAGTCTGTCATTTAATTTTGGGGCAGGGCCTAGGAATCGCTCCATGTGTCTAGGCTAAGAGAATATCCCTATATGTGGGATGGGCTTCCAAAGTCTAGTTGTATACTAGGGATAAATTTGATCCATAGACTGCCCAGTCCTCCTAACTAATACCCACATTCAGAGGGTCTGGGTCGGTCCTAAGCTGAGGTGTATGAGCTCCCCCCCCCCCCCCCCCCCCCCCCGCCCTTGTTCAGGTCAGATGGTTCTGTGGGTTTCTCAAGCCTGGAAGTTGTTTTTAGGATTATTCTCTTCTACTTCATCTGTGTTGAGATGTTCAGGTGTTGCTGGTGTGGAGTCCCTAGACTCTGGTGGTTTTTCATATTGATCTTTCTGTTGTTGACTGTTTTCTTAACACTGTCATCTTCCCATCACTTCTTCCATGGTTACCAGTGAGGTCTCTCCCTCTCCTGGTGAACACGGGACCACAGTTTTCTTCTAGTAGGTCAAAGCAAGTCCAATACTCCTCCTCCGATAGCTCTCTCCTTTTCCAGTGGATGGAGGCAGGACTAGTACAGCAATGTTGTCAGACTCTGGATATGCTGTTCTACTGGAATTGCTTCATAAATGTGATGCAAATTTCTGCAAGGTGGGCAAGCCCCAAGCCTTAGGAGGCTCACAGCAGGGCACCTGAAGGCAGGCTGGAAACAAGCCCATGCTTACCTCCTCCTGTGAATGAAGTACCTGGAAGGCTGGTACTTCACTCTGGAAGGGTCATACATTAGGACAGGTACCCCAGGGTGCAGTCCCCTGGCCTCAGGAGGCTACAAGCAGGGCACTGGAAGGCAAAAAACAAAACAAAACAAGCAAACAAACCAATTCATTGGCAAAATTGAAACTAAGTATTCATAATCACCTGATACATAAATGAACTGCGAACTGGTTTGGAAAATATGTGACAATTTAAAAGAATTCACATAACCACAAAATACTGTTCTATTGATATTTAGTAAATCACCTATGAGTGAGTATGTTTGGTAATGAATTTTCAGAAGTTTACTGTTCTTCCATATCCTGGAGAAGCAATGTTATTGGTGGTTTCAATCATTTCTCCTATCAACTTTCCTAGAATAGAACTCAAGACAAAATAAATCTTCTCAGTGATTTAGAAATACACACAAATTCAATCAATACTGAGATTTAAAATACATTTTGTCTATTTTATGTCTAGTTATCATAAAACCTCTTAATTTGAAATGGTGTTTCATAGAAAAGATAAATTTCATCTTACAGAAAATTAACAAGACAAAATATATTTCATGAAATCACACAAACCTGCCTTCCAGCTTTGAAAATTTTGTTGGAGGTCAAACAGATATGTTGGTATAAGTGGCCCATCACAAGTTTGATACCATTTACAAAAGAAACAAGAAATGCAATAGGTCTATCACTTCAAATTTATTATGAACACAGATTTAGTATTTTTCTGAATTTCTTCATAAATGTGATGCAAATTTCTGCAAGGCAGAAGATCAGAAATAGAAATTACTTTGCATTTCTACCTTTCACCCAGGTTCTCATTATAGTAACAGAAAATGAATTAGTTCTCATTATTATTTGCTTTTTATTAGTCTCTCATCATATAAATAATCTCAGAACTCATTTTCTTCCTTTTATTGAAAGTAGATTTTTTTCACATAAAATACCCTGATTACTATTTCTTTTCCCTGTACTCTCCTTAGCATATCCCATTTATTTCTACTTCCTTTGTCTCTTATTAGAAAAAAAACAAAAAGCAAAAAACGAAAACAAACAAAAAAACAGATTCCTCTGGCATAATAATAAAGTAAAATAAGATATAATGTTAAACAAAACTATCATATCAGAAGATGAAAAAGCAAACTCAGAAGGAAATGAGCATTAAGAGTAAGCATAAGCAACAACAGAGACTTACTCAATTGCATACTTAGAAACTTCATAAAATTACAAATTTGGAAAAATATACAAATATGGACTACACTGTCTCTGTTTCAAATAAAACTTAAAGCAAACCCCAGAACCTTGACATAATATTATGAGACAAAAACCTTGATTGATGACATTAACATATTTCCTGTTGGCAATCTACTACTGGTCATGCATCCTATACCTAAGAGTAGTTCAATTTCCTGGTGAGACATCTTTGGAGTGCAATGAATTTTCATTTGCAAGTGCTTATTAATTGGAGATTGTCTTTGGGTTAGGGATAGGGATATGTGTCCATTACTCTTTTCAGCTCTATAACTTCCTTCTGGTAGAAACTTGTGCAGTTCTTATGCATGCTCTCTCAGTCACTGTGAGTTCATAATTGCAAAGTTCCTGTTGATTTAGATGGCCTTGTTTTTTTGTGTCCTCTATCTCCTATGATTCTCCACCTCTTCTACTTTGGGTTTCCCAGGGAGAGGATTTGATGGATACCATTTAGTTTAGGGGTGAGTTGCCCTAGATCTCTCATTCTTCATAATATCTTGCTGTAGGTCTCTGTATTTGTTCACATGTGCTTCAGGAAGAAGTTTCTCTGATGATTACTGAGCAACACCATCACCCATGATTTTGGCAGGATATCATTAGAAGTCATTTCATTGCTATGCTTTCCTCATAGAAAAATATTTAGTTTTATTCTGGCTCTTCCTTGCCTCTTCTGAGCTACTTTGAGCCCTGCATCTCATAATTCTTAATTTACGATCACAGACTGTATTATTGTAAACATAATTGAGATACATGTTATAGCATGTACATATGATTTAATGCTGTATACATTTTTTCAAAACAGACTATATTGGGCATCTTTATAATAGAAAGCCAAATCAGTACTTTTCCTGAAAATGCTCAAGCTTAATAGTTTCTACTGATTTTAATCTGATATTTCAAACCACATATCATGGTATTTTTAATTTGTAATTTCCTACTCATGTGTGCTCAGTGAGTAACAGATAGTAAGATAAACTCTGACATAATTTGCCTCATCAATTACTTGACTGCACCTTGGAATTCACAGTCACCATTGCTGAACTTTTTTTATATCAACTGAAGCAAACTCTATCTAACTACCCCAGGGGATTGCTAGTGAGATTATTTGTCCTCTGCCTTCTACTTGTTCCTAGTTTCAGTTAATAACAGCTTTTCTTTCTGTTTGTAGGTCAGGGAGGCTTAAAGCATCATTTCCCTTTATCTTCCCCACTGAATAGTTTCCTGCCATGCTTTACCCCTGTGTCTGCAATGTGAAAAACATCCGTCCTATCTAAATTACCATTCAAGTGTAATACCTTTTTTATGTAACCCTGAGTGCATGACTGCTCTCTTTAATCCTACTCAATCTACCCCGAACAGGGAACTATTGCAAGATGAATTTATGGTTCCAAGTTTCAAACATGATTTCTCAGTGTACTTGGAAATGGTTTCAAAATTGATGTTCACTGAAGTTTTAGATCAAAAATTGAGCACAGATAAAACCAAGGTCATGACTAGTCTGTTCACAATTATTTTTGTGAAAGCTTATCTAGAGAGAGTAGGCACACTGTGCTTAGTATCTCAAATGATGAATTAACATGAGATTCAAAATTAAAGTATTAAGAAATGTAGGCCCTTAATCGGCTTGAAAAGTATTCAGGCATGACCTCACCAATTAAGCTACTAAAGTGATACAACAGGCAGGTCAGACAGGCTTAGAGAGTGTCTAGAACTCAAATAGTCACTGAGCTCAGGTAAGCATGCACAGAGTAAAAATGATAAATACAGCTATAAATTATGTATTTTAGAGTAGAATTGAACATCTACTTGCCTATGCTCTCCAGAAAATTCCTAGCAGATATATTCCATATCTCATGACACTCGAATATATTTTCTATTATAAAATGTTACTAAGGATTTGGTATCTGTTTACCTCAGAGACCGCTGATGTCCAATGAATGTAAATTTGAAGTGGCAATAAGATACATTAACACTGTTTGTGGATGAAGAGGAAGTATTTGATCCCTTGCTACTATGTGTAGTAGAATAAACCATCATGACTTTAGTTTTATCTAATTTTTCTTAACATACATATAAACATAAAACTTTCAATTTTAATGAATAAGAATCATTTATTAAAACATTTAAAAACATGTAATCCATAAATTATGACAATAGAAGGGCCAAATTAGGATACTTACATAAAGCTTTTGTGTCACTACTGAATTATTTCATATACTGACATCATTATTGTATGAAAAAAATCATTATGAGAATAAAGACATTAAATAAATTTTATTAAATTTTTACAATATATTTGTCCTACTACTGTCTGTATAACAGTTTCGGAAACTACTGTGTTTCTTGACTCATTGCGAAAGCATAATTGTCACAAGTTTATTTGACCTGTGAACTGTAGAAAGCCATTTTTGACTTTTTAAACCCAGGCCTCAAATACAGGTCAAGCATGGATAAGATACAGACAAGCTCATAAATACAGCTGTGCAAAACACAATGAACAGAAACAAAACTAAGAAAATTATCAAGATTATGTGCATCCTTCTGTTCTATTTAACAGATGTAGATAAAATCTCTGATAAGGCTATATATGGCTACATTCATAATAAATAAGATCAAATCATAAAAATGAGAATGTTAATTTTCTGGCTAGTACTTAGTTTTGTTATAGACATCAAAGAACACTATGAATATTGTTGCAGTTATCTGACTCAGTTGGTCACTATCCTATATTTTTAAACAATAGTTGTAATTATTAGTAAAGTCATACCCCAGCTGTAATGTTGCTTACCACCAGACAGATAAGTCATTAGGAAGAATCATTTTTGCTGTCTATTTAGAAATAAGAATTGGTGATGGAGAACAAGATATATTAGAAAAAGCGTTCCAGTCTCTGTCTCACTCTTTAAGAAGATATTTTCTATGTTTCTCAGAGTGGCCTAATACTAAACAATTCTTCTGTATTAGCTATAGTCAGACTTCTCTTTGCTATTTAAGCTTACTAATACTGACAGAAAGTCTTTTTTATTAATTATGACAGCTTGTCCTTTAGCTGAGGCTTGTCCATAGCTAGCTCTTATAACATAGATGAAGTTACTTTCATTAACTCTGCCATGTGGTTTGATTTTCTCTCCTCTGTACAGTGTTCTGACTTGTCCTTGCCTGTCTGGCTGGTGTTGGCCCATGTCTCTTCTGTCTAGAGTTCTCTAACTCCTGAGAAATTCCACCTATCCTCTCCCATTTAGCTATTGGATCTTCAGCTCTTTATTAAAACAATCACAGTGACATTTTTAATAATTGTAAACAAATATTCCAAAATATTCAGCCTCCTTGCTGTTGGGATTAGAGGTATGTGCTACTACTACAGGGACATAAAAAATTATAAATAAATAGTACAGGTGCACCCTACTGAAATTCTTTGTACTAGTAATTGCTTTTCTTTCTTATTTAATATGGAAAACCCATTCTGAGTCCTTCAATTAGCCTATTGAGATTTTCTTGCTCAAGCCATCCTTCTTGCAGATAGAAATCGCTACTGACCAACCTATTTATTAATTCAGAGAATGAAGAAAAAATACAAATTTCATGAAGACTGAATTAAGTAATATATGTGAAGGACAAAGGAGGACATTAGGTGTTCTTCTATCACTCCTACCTTACTATCTTATGATAGCAAGAATCTATGACTGAACCTATGACTGAGCTGATGGCTGGCTAATCCAAGGTTCCTCAACCCTCTTCCCTTAATCCAACTATGGTACAATGTTACCTGCAGTCATCTTACCATGAGTGTTCCAACTCAGATCTTCATGAGTACATGCATAATCTTACCAACTGGGATACATTCATAACCCTCATTCATATTTATAATTAGAGGAACATATTTTCCTCATCTATAACCATGGAGAACAAAATATTCATGCATGGAAAAAAATCATATCAACTTGCATTAGCTGCCATGATTAAGACCTAACCGATGCATTATTGTGTTGTAAGGAATTCAACAGAGATGTATCAAACCAGTATGAGATTAAAAAACATTGAATATAAAGGTCATTTATGCTATACTATACTATAAGTTATTATCATTGTCCTAGCATGGGGAATCAAATCTTCGGCCATGCATATGCTAAGTATCTACCTAACCACTGATTGAAGAAGAGAACAAGAAAAAATATACCATAACAGAGGGAGCCATTTTATGTTTGAAGAGAAATAAGGCACTAGAGAAGTGCCCAGAGACCTACAAGGATGACCCCAACTAACAATCTAAGCAATAGTGGAGAGACGCTACCTCAAATGCCCTTCCCTGAACATGAGATTGATGACTACCTTATATGATACTCTAGAGCCTTCATCTAGTATCTGATAGAAGTACAAATACACACCCTCAGCTAAACACTGAACTGAACCTCTAGAATCCAGTTGCAGAAAGGGATGAGTGATGAGCAAATGGATCAGTACCAGGCTAGAGAAACCAACAGAAACAGCTGACCTGAAAAATAGGGAGCTCATAGACCCCAGACTGGAGCTGGAAACTCATCAGTGGATCTACCAAGACTCCCTAAGAATTAGTTAGAAGGACAGGACAGTCTATGGGGCCTAAGGTAATGGATCAGTATTTATCTCTAGTAAAAGAGGAAATCAAAAAGGCTGCAAGAATCTCAAGAAAGTGTTCAACATCCTTAGGTATCAGGTAATGTAAATCAAAACAACTCTGAGATACCATCTTACTCCTGCCAGAAAGGCTAAAATTAGAAATACCAATGACAACTTATGCTGGAGAAGATGTGGATAAAGGAGAACACTCCTCCACTGCTGGTGGGAATGCAAACTTGTACATCCATTTTGGAGATCAATATGGTGGTTCTTCTGGAAAATGGGAATCAGTCTACCACAGGACCCTGCAATCCCACTCTTAGACATATACCCAAATGATCTACATCCATGCAACAAAGTTATGTGCTCAACTATGTTCATAGCAGCATTATTTGTAATAGCAAGAACCTGGAAGCAACCTAGATGCCCCTCAACTGAAGAGTGGATAAAGATGTGTCACATTCACACAATGGAGTACTACTCTGTGAGAAAAAAACAAAATCTTGAAATTTGCAGGCAAATGGATGAAACTTAAAGAAACTATCCTGAGTGAAGTTACCTAGTTACAAATAAACAAACATAGAATGTACTCACTCATATATGGATATTAGACATAGAGAAAAGGATGACAAGCCTATAATTCACACTACCAGAGAAACTAGGTTACAAGGAGGAATCTAATAGATTTATACAAGGTCCTTCACAGAAGGGGAAAGGAACAAGATCTCCTGAGCATATAAGGAGTGGGAGGGCAGGGAGTGGAGAGTGAGCTAAAGAGAAAGAGAAGAGGAGGAGAGGAAAGCACGTGTGACTAGGAAGATTGAATCAGGGGAGAAATAGATGAGAGAAAAAAAAAGAGAAAGAGAGAGATACCATAAAAGAGGGAGCCATTATAGATTTGAAGAGAAAACTCTAGACTCTAGAGAAAAGTCCAGAGGCCTACAAAAATGACCCCAACTAACAATTTGAACAAGAATGGAAAGTCTACCATAAATGCTATTCCCTGACTCTGAGATTGATGACTAATTTATCCACCATCATAGAATCCTCTTCTAGTATCTCATGAAAACAGAACCTGACACCCACTGCTAAACACATAGTCAAATTCAAATCCAGATGCAGAGAGAGAGAGAGAGAGAGAGAGAGAGAGAGAGAGAGAGAGAGAGAGAGAGAGAGAGAGGACAAGACCAGGCTACAGAAAACCACAGAGACAGCTGACCTGAAGAAGGAGGAGCCAATGGGCCCCCTGACTGATAGCTGGGAAACCAGAATTGTACCAACTCAGACCCCCTGATCATGGGTCTCAGTTAGAAGGCCTGGACAGTCTATGGGACCTCTGGCAGTGGAACCTGGATGTTCCTGGTGCACAAATGGGCTTTGTCAATAAACATTTAATTATTTTCAAATTAATCAGTTTTTAGAAACTCTGTAGGTTACCACGCTATAGGTACATGGAATGGCTAATCTCATTAAAAGGAAATAAGTTTGACTGAATGTTCCTCATAACAAAATATGAATATTTATTAAATTGTACATCTGGGTGCATTTATTATTTTATATTTTTCAGTGCTTAAAATTTGATTAACAACCTAACTCATTACATTAAAATGAGAAATAGTCTTGAGAAAATTGCAGACAAACATCTCAAATTGCAGAGTATAAACAAAATATAGTATTCATTAGAATACATTCATATGAAAATAATATCAAGTGCTTTGTTATGTCCCTATGTTCAAGCACGATGTCAGAATTTCAGTATACTGACCAACATATATTTTAGTACCATTAAAGTTTTAACAGCCTGAGCAGTCTCACAAAAATAAGACTATTTCTTCATCTAAATCAGGTTTCTCAGTTCTGGATTATTAAATAATTTATTTTCGGGCAAGATATAGAATTTGTCAGCAAATACATAATTCTACCAGTCAGCATAACAGCTTAATAGCATCATGATCCATATTACCTCAACAGATCTTTTCAAACTCGAAAGTATAATTTTCATGATGCAGGCTTTTTTTCTTATATTCATGGATTTTTCAGACACTTGGTCAACTGATCTATCATGTTTCAGATCTAGAAAAGCTAGATAATTATACCTAAATATTTCTAATTAACATATTACTTTGTAGTGTTTTTTCCTACAGTGAAACCCTAGTAGATTCCAAATTTACATTATCTGACTTGAATCTTGTCAACTTTTATGCCAAACTGGCAAATCTCGTCTTCTGGGCCTGGGGTCTGAGTAGCTGAACGAATGGGGATGACTACTATCTAATGCTGTAGAGAACCTTCCTTCAGTTTCAATGCACTTTTCCATATGAATAAAACAAAAAAAATCAATGATTCAAGAAAGGTTTTATGAACTCAGAAAACCATGAAATAACACATCAATAAGCACATAGTAACTTTCTCAGAACTTTCTCGGGACAGAACAATTTAAACACAATTCCTGGCACAGCCAAGCATTGGTAGTGGTGCACACCTTTAATTCCAGCACTCACGAAGCAGAAGCAGACGATTCTCTGTGAGTTCAAGGCTATCCTGGTCAACAGAACAAGTTCCAGGGCAGGGTGCAAAGCATTACAGAGAAACCCTGCCTTGAGAATCACAATAACAAAAAGAAAACATTCCTGGCACATATTATAGATTATATGTATATCTTGTTGGATGTTCCTACATTCAACAAGAATAAACATGCCTTATAAATTGAATGTAAATGTCTAACACAGGAGGCATGAAATCATGTCAAAGAACAATCCAGGGAACCAAAAGCACCTGAGGTAAAAGTCCATCTGTAACCACCAGCCCCTACACACTCACACACACACACACACACACACACACACACACACACTGGAGTCTCTGTCTCAATTTCCCAAGGAATTGTTCAACATGGGCCATTCTTCTCAACATGGACTAATAAATTTTTTCAAAGTGATCTATGCAACCACCATATTTTCCCATATTTCTCATATTTCCCATATTCCTCAATTATTGAAAAGATTAAACAAATAAAAAGAGACTCTATGCCACACTTTGAGATGGAACTTTGCAGCTAGCTAAAATGTTATGGTGGTTCATGATAGAATGCATGGCTCTGCCTTTCATTTGAGAAACCTGCACCCACACTTTCAGATATACTTACACTTTCTATACAAGACCATTGTACTTTGAAACTTCATGCCTAAAATCGGTGCTGAAAAATCTTTTCATAAACTGCAACTCTGCTTTATACTGTTTCTTTCTGAATTCTTTTCTACAGCAAGACCAAATAGCAAGTTTTTTCTGGATAGATATCCCTAAAAGATTAAGAAAACTCCTCAGGTTGCCATATGTGACATCATGGAACTGTGCCTCTGTCCCAATCGAACTAATTTATTAGTTATATTCCTAATTATGTTTTCTTTTATTGTTTTGTGACAGAGTCTAATGTAGCACAGATTGTCCTGGATCTGGCTGAAAATGAAGAAGAGCTTGAAGTCCAAAATAGGGTAAAACAGATGCTGTCTCTGGAGACGCATAATTATAGGGCATGCAGCTTTATTGCCTCATTTTACAGGGTGTTATGGATGGATCTCATTCTGGTTTTAATTGGCTATCTCTACCTATGAAGGGAAATTGCTAGCACTTATCTATTTGATTTTCATATGCTAGTTGTACTGTCGTTCATGTTTTTCTCTTATGGTATCCTGTGCTTTGATGGATACAGAATGTTCTAAAATTATCATTCTTGTTTTGATGTACAAATAAACAGAAGCCTTTCAAGAAGTATCTGTCGCATTTAGCCTTTAAGCAATAACCCAGTTATCTTTGATTGTTTTATTTGTAGGCTGTAAATCATTAAATTGTTCTAACAATACTAATTTCCAAAACATCCATTGGGAGCATAGGGTGAATGGAATGATACATAAGCCCTGAGGTGTATCAGTTGCTTTCAATCACCTCATAGCCCATATTATTCTTATAGCAGTCCAAGGGTTTAAAACTGTGCATAATGCTGACTCCTCAGAAGACAGGCTATACTCTTCTATCAGGAGTGTCTCTGAGTGAATTTCCCCTTTTGTTATGCCTGTTCTACATATGAGAGAGTGTGAGAGGCCATATAAATGTCTTGTGTTTTTGTTTGTTTGTTTTTAATTTTGAACCAAATGATTGCATTTTCTTAAAATCAATTTTTGATACGATATTACTTTTCCTGAGACACATAATTGTAAATGATGAAGCATCTGATTTCAATACTTTCTCTAAAATTGATGACAAGGTGCCCATTTCATGTGTAGATGCATTTTGAAATTTCATGAGTAAAAGAATGGCACTGAGTCCTTGCCTGACATTCTTGAATTTACTGAAAATATATTGAAGAGAAACTATATGCCTCATGTAATACCTATTTGCCTTCTGAGCAACTTTCCTCTTTCTCCTTGATAGAAACCTCTGAGATTACAACCAGCATTATTCTTAGTAAGTTGAATAAGGTAAATCAGAAGGAAATTGAATAATAGCCTAATAGTCCAGTCAGAGCTGATTCAGAATATGAAGTTAATGTGAAGTTTAAAGTTTCAAATCCATGATGTTGAACACAGTACCAGCATATTTCTAAAAAAAAAAAAACTTACATATTTCACAATTGTCCCATGTAAGGTATAGCAGCTATAGTTTGACACATTGTTTTTTTTTAATTTCATAGATCTGTACAAATGTAATTCATCAAAAATAACAACAAAAACAAGCATAAGAAATGAAAATTAAAGAGATTATTTTTATGATTTAACTGTGCAAATGAAAACTTTAAAATCGACCCATATTTAGTGACCACAATAATTACATGGAAATTTTAATACTAGTCAGAAATACTAAAGAAGTGAGGATAGAAACACTTACTGATAACTTTATATTTCATTATCTGATTAATACCCAAGATTAACCAAGAGAACTATATTTTCTAACATATAGCTCATTTTTAAATTGTTTTCTTTATTTTCTCAGCCAATTTCACTCTCCTCAGCCACTGTCCTCAGTTCTATTTTCAACTTCCTTGAAAGAGCTTTTTTAAATTGCACATATTGAGAAAGCCTGTAGTGCTAGGTCTTCTGTGTGACTGATTTTCCTTGGCCTAAGAATGATAGCTCCACCACAAACAGTTGAATTCCATTTCTTTTATGTGTTGTTATTATGCAATTAGATACACTTACATTGTAAACATTCTTTTGATCACTGATGAGAGAGACACTTGATTGTGTCTACTTTGAGCTATTGTGAATTATTGTGAGTAGTGCTTCAGTGATTATATGGGAATTCATGCTTCAGACATACATATTTAATTTTTTATAGACTGAAGTTCTTATCCCACCCAATCCTGCAACCTTTTAATCCCAAATAAACACAAAAAGGCTTATATTAATTATAAACCGTTTGGCCTATGGCTTGGGTTTCTTATTAGCTAGCTCCTTCTTAATTATTAACCCATCTCTATGTGTATCTCCACATGGTCTTAGCTTACCTGTGATGTCCAGACCTCTTTCTTCCTTCATATCTACATGGCATCTCTCTCAGGAATCCTCTCCACATTCCTTTTCCCAGCATTATTCTAATCTGGTAGCCCCATCTATACTTCCTGCCGGGCTACATCTTGCTTGTCCATTGGCCAAAACAGCCTTATTCATCAATCAATGACAGAAACATACATTGACAGCATATAAAAGGACATCTACCATCATCTCTTTTCTGTCTATATAAAAAGGAAGGCTTTAAGCTTCAGCTAGTAAAATTATATATATATCAAAAGACTTATCAAGCAAGAACTGTAATAAAACAATAATTAGTCCATTTACATTTGAAAATATTCAAGAAAATATTATATAATATATCCTATCTTTTCTAATCTAAAGTTTTTATATGTAACTTATCTTTTATCATACCTAAAAAAACACTATAATCATCTGTCTTCAACTCCATCAAAGACCCCAGAAAGATAATATATAAACTCTAAAGTTGACAGAGACATCTCACTGCCTGAACAGTTACCCATCATTTTCTGAAATTGCATTACTCAACAGCCTATAGGCCCAGAATGTGTGGCAGAATTTTCTGTGAAGCAGGAACCTTGAAGGGCCATCCTGTCCCTTGGCAAGATCAGCAGTAACTTTTCTATATAACCTGTTTGTCCAGTTGTACAACATTCAGTCAAGCAGTCTAGCCAAGAACAGTTTCTTGTCCAATTTGCTACCCTTGCCAGGATGAATGCTATCCTTGCCAGGTTGAATGCAAACTCCATAACATGTTTTTCAATGCCCGTCTTCCTCTCTGAAGTAATTGGTGTTCAGGAGCAGTTGGGTCTCATTGTCATGAAAAACCTTAATAGACTATTTTAAATGCCATATTCTGTAGGTCTTTGAAAGGTTTTGAATACCTATCTTTTGAAATATATCTCTGTATATCTAGAAAACCTAACATAAATTTTGACTATTATAGGTGATTATCTTAATTTGTATTTAATTATACATTACATTTTTAAATGAGCTGTATAAACACAGTATCTAAACAAGAGTAGCAATATACATATAACAAAATTGACCTTAAATTTGTATCAATAAACCAAAATCTATACAAATGCAAAGCAATCATTTCTATATCATACCCACCTTTTTTTAAAAAGAGATTGACAACCATTTATAAACCCCACCATTTAAATGAAAACAAACATTTATACACCATAATTGGAAATGTGGGCATAGTTTTCTCCAAACTGCTTCCTGATGTTTGAGGTGCTGTCAATCCCAAGTGTATCCTGAGAAATCCGTGAATCATGGCCACCTCTTTCCTATAGTAGATTAAAAGACGTCAATATCCCAGTTACCTGGGATCTACTAGTTAGCAAGTGGCATGCTTCATTGTCTGAACTTCATAAGGCTTTATTTGCACACGCAAAATATCACCACAATATTTCTTTGTATATATCAAGTAGGGTGAATTACATATCAAACTGAAGTTCCATTAATTTATGTATCTCCATTCTGTTTTTTTAAAGGCTATACTAATGTAAATTCATAACAGCACTGCATAGAAATTTCCTTTCTGTGATACCTTTATCTGTAGTAATTTTGACATGAGCCATTCTTTGAGTGTGATTCTTTTATTGAATACAGTCTTTTTCATACAATATATCCTAATTATATGTTTTCCTCCCTCTGTTTCTTTCAATTCCTTGACAACCTGCCTTCCATCCTGATATACTATCTTTCTTTATCTCATTTGAAAATCAACAGAATTTTATAAGATAACCAAGTATGACAACATTAAAACCGAAAAGATGAAGCAAGAGCTATAACATCAAAGATGGACACAGAGACCGACCAGGAGAAAAATACTCTTGTGCACAAGACTTATTCATGCTCACAGACAGGTATCCCATAAAATACTAAATAAATAGCAAAAAATGAATATACTGAAGACTTTAGGTAGAATAATATTGGTCCTGGACCCCATTTCACGTGCTCTTCAGGACATCTCATCTCCAAATGCCTTCAGGTTCCCCATTAATTCTATTCTATTTCCCCATTACATGAAAGTCCATGTGTACCCATAGAACCCTCCTTTTTACTTAACTTCACTGAGTAGATAAGTATTAATTTATCATTTACTTAATAACTTATATTCACTTATAAGTGAGTATATATGACCATTATCTTTCTAAATCTGGATGATAACATTCAGGGTAATTTTTTTCTAGTTTTATCAATTTGCCTGCAAATTTGTTGTTGTTACTTTTTGAGCAGATGAGTAATACTCCATTGTGTAATTGTACCATATATTCTTTGTCATTTTTTTTTCTGTTGAGAAGCATCTAGGTTGTACCAAGCTCTGGCTATTATGAATAAGGCTTCAATGAACATAGTTGAACAAATGCCCCTGTGGTAGGATATAAAATATTTTAGTACTGCAAGATGATTTCCATAGTTTGTACTTCTACCACCAATGGAGGAGTATTCCCTTTGCTCTGCACTCCTAATATCATGAGCTGTCATTTGTGTTATTGATTTTAACCATTCAAACAGGTATAATATGGAATCTCAAAGTAGTTTTTATTTGCATTTCACTGAGGGTTAATGATGTTGAACATTTCTCTAAGTGTTTCTCAGCTATTTGAGATTACTCAGCTGAGTATTCTCAGCTTAAATCTTTACCCCACTTTTTAAACTGTATTATTTGTGTTTTCCATATCTAGTTTATTGAGTTTTTTTATGTATTTTGATACAGATTTGGTAAAAATCTTTTTCTCTTTTGTAGGTTGCTACTTTGAGTAATTGTCAGTGTCCTTTGCCTTCCAAAAGAAGCTTTTGAGTTTCATGAATTACCATTTATTAACTGTGGGTCTTTTTGCCTGTGCTATTGATTTTCTGTTCAAAACATCCCTCCTATGTTATTGCCTTCAAGGCTATTCGAAATTTCTTTCCTCTAAATTTTAGAAAATCTGCTTTTTTGTTAATGTTTTGATCAACATGGAGTTCAGTTTGTGCAGGGTGGTAAATATGTATCTTTTTGCATTTTTTTTTACACACAGAAATCCAGGTTGGCCAACACTGTCTCTTTTTTTTTTCTGGTCTGTATTTCTGGCTTCTTTATGAAAAATCAGGTGTCCATGTGTTCAGAGATTCATGGCTGGGGCTTCAATTCAATTCCATTATCAATGTGTTGGGTTTTTATGCCAATACTATGTGGTTTTATCTTAATCTTCTTGTAATACAACTTGAAATCACAGATGTTGTGATTTCCAGCAATCGTTTTATTCAGAATTGTTTTGGCTATCCTGGGTGTACTGTTTTTCCATACGAATTTGAGAATTGTCCTTTCAAGGTCTCTGAGGAATTATGTTGGAATTATGTTGGATTATTAATGGGGATGACATTGAACTTGTAGATAATTTAAGGTAGGATGGCCATTTGTACTATGTTAATGCTACTGTCCATGATCTTTTCATCTTTTGATATAGTCTTCAATTTCTTTCTCAAAGACTTAAATTTTTATCATACTATTCTTTTATTTATTTAGTTAAAGTCACCCTAAGCTATTTTCTTTTTATTATTTGAGGCTTTGGTGAAAGATGTTTTTCTGATTTCTTTCACAGTTAATTTGTCAATTTTACATAGGGGGATATGTTTGTTTTTGTTTTATATTTATTAGTTAATCTTGCATTCAGCCACTTTGCAGAAAATATTTAAAAGCTTTAAGAATTCCATGGGAGAATTTTTGGGAATCCTTATGTGTATTATACCATCTATAAATAACGATACTTTCACTGCATTCTTTCTAATTTGTACCCCTTGGATCTTTTTCAGTTGTTTTATTGCTTTATCCAAAACTTCAGCTGCTACAAGCACTGTATTGCGTAAATATGGAAAGGCTTGATAACCTTGTCTTGTTCCTGATTTTAGTGGCATTGCTTTGAGTTTCTCTTCATTTATTTGGATTTTGGCTATAAAGTTGCTATAAATTCCCCTTTTCTTATGTTTAGGTATGTACCCTTTATCCTTAATCTCTTCAGGACTTTTGTCAAGAATGGGTATGGAATCTTGCTAAAGAACTCTTCTCCACTAAATGAGATGATTATGTGGTTTTTCTTAACTTTGATTGTATGTTGGATTATCTTTACTGATTTTCATATGTTGAATCATCTCAGCATCTCTTGGATGAAGCCTGTTTAGTCAAAGGAGATTATATTGATGATGTGTTCCTGGATTTGGTTTGCAAGTACTTTCGTAATCTCTTTTCATATGGAAAACTGGTTTGGAATTCTTTTTTTAATTCTTTATGTAATTTGGGTATCATAGTAACTGTGACCTCATAAAACGAATTGGCAATGTTCCTTCTATTTCTACTTTGCAGAATAATTTGATGACTATTGGCATTCATTTATGCTTGAAAATATGGTAAGATTCTGCACTAAAACTGCCTGTTCCCTGGGTTTTTGACTGGGAGGCCATTAATGACTACATCTATTTCCCTACGGGTTGTAGGTCAATTCAAAAGTTTTTTTTTTTATCAGATTTTGATTTAACTTTGGTATATGTTATGTATTGAGAAAATCATCTATTTTCATCCAATTTCATCTCCAAATAATACAATTTTTAGATTTTATTATTTGGTGGAGTATATATTTATAGATTTTAAATTATGTCCTTTTGATTATCCATATTTCCTAGATATCTGTTGTTATTTCCCAGTTTTTAAGTTTCTGATTCTGTTAATTTAGATATTTTTTTTCATTTTTCATAGAAGAATTGTATTTTAGTGTATTTTTAAATTTATTCGACTTAGTAGAAGCTAATACATTTTACCATGTATAACATATTGATTTGAGGCTAAAAGAAAGATAATATAATTTGTGGGAACATGTTTAAAGAAGTCCCTTACCACATTATCTGTTTGAATTCTTTTGCTAGCTGCCAAGAAAACATATCAGTATAATCAATAAATGCTTTAAAAGTCTGAGATAGAAATGATCATCTTTTCACGTGTTAATATTTGAAGATTTAAACAACAATGAATCAGCCTTTGGACTTCAGTGTTTATGACCTTAGCAGGGCTCCATTCCTAGTCCTGACCATTTACTAGGAATCTCAACAAGACTATCAGTATTGATTATTTTAAAACTGTCCAGCTTTTCTACATCCCTGTAACCTGAAACTTGGTATCATCAATTGAAATCCTATCTGGCCTTTTGGTAGTGCAACTCTGTTCTAGTCAGTCATTGTCTTGTACATAATCCCCATAGATCCATTGGTTCAATGAGGCTTACTTTGTGGGTATTATTCTTTTGTTCTGTGTTTGATTCTTATTTGAGGTGAACAGGTGTTTGTTCATATCTTTCTAGAAATTATCATACAACAACCAGGCCAGACTATACAAACTAATTTGTCTAAGAGCTTTGGTTTGCTTCATGACCCACCATTTTTATACATTTATGTAATGCAGACAATTGTGTAAGAATTGAAATATGGAATTGGGACAACAGAAATGTTTATGTTTATTCTAACATCTTTCCTCAACCCTGTTGCTATAATAACATCTTGTATTGAAACCTTGTACCTCCAGGACTTTTCTTAAACAAATTTAAATTAATTGCTTATTATGTGTCTGATAGCACTTAGTTTATAGCTTTTTAAAGAATGCAATCATTCTTTATTGCCCTTTAGTTATTTGTGTTCATTTTTTGTTTTCCGGAGTAGAAATGTTTAAAAGCCAGAAAAATTTCTTACTTTTTTAACAACATACAGATCATAGTTAATATCTAACATAGAAGAACAGCGTAATAAAACCTTTGTGACAGGGTTGAAAGTGAAATTAATGAAATAGTCTAAATACATATACAATGGACATTCTTGGTGGTCAACTTGACTACATCTGGGATTAACAAAAAACCTGAAAAACCTCTGAGATATTTTTAATTAATCATTTTAAGTGGAGAGACTCAGCTCCAATGTATGTCTTTCAGGTTAGAAGACACATCTTTAACCCATATCTTTTATGGTAGCAAGCCCCCCCCCTTTGATGTGAATCATACATCCTGATAGAAGCCTACATAAAAGACATGGAACAAGCAATGTATTCCCTTTACCCACTTGAGCCACTCTTTCAGTGGTTTTACAGTCTACTTCTTTGGAATTTCAGTGTAATGCTGACCAACATCTGAGACATGCAGCCTCATGGACTGAACAACTACTGAATTCTTGGAATTGCCATTCATAGGCACATATTGTTGGATTAGCTAGATTCAGCTTTTAAGTCATTTTTATTAAATCTCCTTTATATATATATATATATATATATGTGTGTGTGTGTTTGAGAAGGATTCATTTTATAATTTTGATTTCTGTAGAGAACACCAACTTATACAATGTACAATTTAAACTAAAAATTTTAGATCCAAGAAGAGATTGTAAAAATGGGAAACATAGTTTTGTGAAAATTTGAATATATTTCTAATGTGACATTTATTAATTAAGAGTAAACTTTCTATAATTTGGAAATATTTTGTGGTTTCAAAATAACAATGAAATAATTTTAAAGAAGTTTGGAAAGTATATCAAATTTTAGAAAGAAATTTTCCTTCATGTTTTCATTTCATTTTACTATATAACCTCAAAGATTAAATTAAATGTTTTCACTAGGATGTGCCAGATTTTGTTATTTTGTGTGTTTAATGAATAATTTTTCCCTTTCAAAAATAGACTTTCAATCAAAATTTTAAGAGATCTAGTGGACTAAATAAATGTTCTTTACAACTAAGCTAATAAACTTAAGTCATTCAGCTTTGGAAAACCCTATTAGGTATAAGAACTAGTTGATCCTGGCACCACATCCAAATGCACTTAGTATCTCACTAGCCCTTGACTTTCAGGCCCATTTAAATGTTTTCAATTGTCTTACTTCACATTTACACTAGCATGCTTAATAATTCAGAATTTATAACAATTATTTTCACATCTCAAGATATAAAGACTAAACAGGAGACATTTGCCTTCATTTTTTCTCTTTAAAGGAAGATGAAAAATAAGCCATTGACACTGTAGTTGTGAACAGGTGGAAATATAGACTCAAATATTTTTATTGTTATTTGCATTGTTCAATCAGTATATATGCTTTCAAAACATGTTTTAAAATATTTTCCACCAAAATATTCCCCCCTTTGCCAAAAAACTTCATGGATGCAAAAGATATTTTTGATAAAGGATTAACCAAAAATTTATAACAGTAAATCCAACAGTAAGAAAACAAAGAATCTGATAATCTGAAGCAAAATTAATAGACAAAGTACCAGAATAAACCTTATCAAAGAAGATCTAAAGTTGAAAATTAAGCACATGAAATGATGCTCAAGATTTATGGTATCAGAGTGAAGCAGATAAAAGAGCAATCCAATGTCACTACATACCCACTGTTATAATTTATTTAAAAACAGTGGGAAGGAGTCATGTCATACAAAGAGACTCATATAGGAGGTTTATTGAAATGGGAGATAGAGAAGGGGCAGAGAAGGGGGAAGAGACCAATCAGTTCCTGGGGACAATAGAGGTGGGAGAAAAAGCAAGACTGTGGTAGGATAGAAGTAGGCAAGGGCTACTACCTTATATAAGAGAACTTAGGGCAAGTTCTTGGGAGGTGCTGTTAGTGGCTATAGCTATGAAAACTATCCTGTCAGGACCCCAAGTGTAGGGCAGTATATATTCTGTAAGGAGAGCAAAAACCAGAACAGTAAATCAAATACAAAAAATATGTGCATTCATTTGGATTATCAATGACTTTAGTATAGCACAAGATAATCTAGCTGCTTTGAAATTTTATTTACTTTGTTTTATAACATGCTTCAACACCTTTAAACTTTTTAGTATTTATCAAAATGAATTATAAATTATATGTGCTCAAAATTCTTCAAACAAATATTAGAGAGGCTTTTAAAAAATAATTGCTATAACTTGGAGTCTTTCGGTGGGAAAGTTGAAAACATGGTATTTATAGACAAAGTGATGTCATTCCACACTAAAAAGAAATGAGTTTTGATATCATTTATAGTCACAGAAAAGACCTGAATATATATTAAGAAGTCAGGGAAGTCAGCCAGATAAGTCTGCACAGCACATGATTCCAGCAACAAGAAACCTATAAATGGTAAAACTGTGAAGACAGGGGGATATTCTTTGTTAGAAGGTATTTGGAGGAGGGAGAGATGAATAGATTCAGTCTAGAGAATTTTAGGGCAATTAAATAATCTTTTGTATAATAATGTATTGAACATGTAATGTATTCTTGTTAAAACTATAAAAAGAATAATATCCACTATGAATTCTGGAATAAACTGAACTCTACTTGACAATGAGTTATAAGTAATATATTTATAAAGTAAAAGTGACTTGAGTGATGTCTCATTGGGTAAAGCAGTTGTGGTGCAAGTGAGGAGAACTGAGTTTAGAATCCCTAAAAGTAGTATGTAAATCAGAACAGGAGATTACCTGGAACGAGTATGTTTTCCTGCTGGCCTGGTCCCAATGCCGTGCCATCCAGCCACAAATAACACACAGGTACTTTTTATTTGATATAATGCTCTGGGCCTGTTACCTGTTTCTTATTGGCTAGCTCTGTCTTAATATTTAACCCATTTCTATCAATCTAAGAATTTCCACATGGTCTCATCTTACTGGACAGCGGGCCTGGACCTCTGTTTTCTCTGTTCTCTACATGGTGACTCCTCCTACTTTCTCTTTCCTCCTAGTCTCCTAGCCCCACCTATCTTGCTTTCCTATTGGCCAATAGTGCTTTATTCATTAACCAGTATGAGAAACATATTTACAGAATAACATCTCCCATCAATTACCCACTTGTTTTAATATCAGAAGAAGAGAGATAGGGCTGGGCTGTGGAAGGGAATCAGGGAATGGTTGGTCTGGCATATGTATCAGGGAACAAGACACTCTACAAAACCCCATGAATTTACAATGTGACTATTTTTTCTAGAGATCACTATTATTTTATGTCATGTGTAATTTAAAAATAATATTTCAGTATCAAAAATATGTCAAATATGAACCAGTATAAACTTTATTCTTTTCTTTAATAATTTTTTATTTAAATTTGAAATAAGCTTGTTTTACAAGTCAATCCTAGTTCCCTCACCCTTCCTTCCTCCCCTTCTTCCCCCACCAACCTACATCCTATCCCCTTTCTACTCCCCAGGCAGGGTGAGGCCTTCCATAGTGAGTCTTCAAAGTCTATTATATCGTTTGGAACAGGGCCTAGGCCCTGCCCATGTGTCTAGGATGAAAAAGTATCAAATAAAAAAGTATTTTTATTTGAAATTTTATTTTTCTTCATATACTTCCCATTCACCTGGCCCCCACTTCCTCCATTTACCTTCCATCCACTCTTTAGAAGAAGTAAGGCCTTCCTTGTGGAGTCAACAATGTCTGGCATAGCAGTTTGAGGCAGGACTGAGAACCTCCCCCACCCCATCAAGATTGTGCAAGGTATCCAACAATAAGGTATGGGCTCCATATGCCAGTTTATGTACCTGGGTTAGGCCCTAGTGAAAGTGCTATGAGCCCCACCCATCTACCTCAACATCAGAGACCAGACAAACTTAATTTTTAATTAAATAATTTTTATGTGTGGGTTCAGTATAGCATGTAGTATGCCACACATTGAGTTCAAAAGACATGCTTGTGTAGTCCAGTCTGTCCTCGTACTTTCCCATAGGATCCAGAGATTAAACTCGACATTTTTCTGCATGGCAATACCTTCATTGACACAGCCCAGTGGCTCAAAATTTTATTATTTATATTAGAATATAAAACTATTTGTCCTTTGCCTCATCTTGTCTTTTTGAAAATTTGCTTCACCTCTAATTCTTTGCTTTGAGTACAATGATTGTTATTAGTTTGTTGTTTTAGCTTTTTTTTTTTAATTTGATTTGGTTTTTACTTCCACTGATATGCAAGGTACGTTGAACACATTTTGGAAGTGGTATTTGGTATGTCTTTTTAGAAATAGCTGCAATACAGCAACCCATGTAATTTACAAATAAAGTTACGTTTCTTTTGGGTTTTCATTCCTAACATAACTTGAAAGAGTTGACACTGGAACCCCAAATTTCCTCTTGGGTAAAATTTGGTGACATCTATCCCACTACTTACACGTATTTTTTAATATGGCTTTCTTGCTATGGCTATAAATACAATTATAGCAAAATTAAAAGAAAGCAACAAAAAAAAGTTATTCCCAGCAAAAACAAAATAAAACAAAACAAACAAACAAAAAACACTACAAGTTTTTCTGGTATCAGAAGAGTCTTTAAAATAATGTAAACAAAGCACCCTGACTAACTACAAAAATCAGAGACAAAAAAACCTTTTCTTTCTTAAAGGACCTTTATTCTTTTCATTGTTGTGAATGCAATGTAAATATAATTTTAAATTCTACTCATTTTCCACACTTTTACTTCTCTCCAATTTCCATTCTGTGCTAAGAGAAAATTTTAAATAATATTTTCTAATTGATTTCACGAGTAAGTTTAAATATAAATGAAGAAGTTTGGAGATGGCTCACTTGGCAAAACCTCTGGCAGGGCAGTTTTAAAGGCTTGGGTTTTATGCCAGAAACCACATAGCAGCCAGGATTGGGTAATATATTTGTAATCCCAACACTTCTATAGCAAGATGAGAGGTGCAGACAGGAATTGCTCCTATACCTGCAGAAAACAATTAAGCAGGGGAGAGGAGAGCATGACCCAAATATCAGAAGAAACTCATGAATATACTTTAAGATTATTCTACAACCCACAGAGGAGTTTAAAATAACGCATATAGTTACTACTACAGTGAATGAACTCATGTGCATTTGTTTTTATTATATTTGATAGAACATTTTGAAGATTCAAATTGGAATTTCTATCACTGCAATTATGAATAACAAGCAATTCTGCAAGTCATATTAATGATTGTGGTTACTGAACAGACAAGAGTGGTATTCTTTCTGACAATCTGCTGATAAACTTAGAACTCTGTACCACTGCTGGGAGGATACATGACTTTTTGCCTAATTAAAAATATTTGATATATTCAGAGTAAAAATGCAAATTTCCTGGATGTATTTTCCATTACACTTTTTAATTGAGGATTCAGCTACAAAGACTTAATGAAGTCATGTCACTTGTAGGAAAACTACATCTACCACTTTATTAAGTCAGCACAATCCCTAGCTAAATTCTAATTAATATTTGCTTTATACCCACAGATAAGTTCAGTTCTTACCTATCATCAAAGAATCTCTTTATAATAAACAGAGAACATTATAGAAAACTACAACCAATCAAACTTCAGTTATGGACACAGTTCCAAGGGATATATTGACAAAACTCCTCTTGTGCATGATTCTCAGGGAATATTGTGCAAGAGGGAACAGTAAGATTGTAAGAGACTGTGACTGTGTCCAAGTTACACCCAGGAAGTCTCATATACCTGCATGCCTAAACAGGAGCCAAATTAGGTCACAAATAGACATACTAATCTGTTGATGGAAAGTTCTGTCCCAATTGGTCTCGCAGGTGTTTAGTCCCAAATAAAAATGTAGAGCATATATTAATTATAAACTCTTTGGTCAATCTCTCAGTCTTCTTATTGTCTAGCTCTCTCTTAATTATTAACACAATTCTATTAATCTGTGTATATCCATGTGGTTTTGGCTTACCCAGTGAAGCCCTGACCTCTTGGTTTCTCACCAGCTACATGGCATCTTACCAGAGAATAACTCTCTGCATTCCTCTTCCCAGAATTCTCCTAGTCTGGTTGCCCTGCCTATAATTACTACCTGGCTACATTCTGCCAGTCTATTGACCAAAACAGCTTTATTCATCAATCAATAAGAGAAGCATATATTCATAATGTATAGAAGGACATCTCCCATCACTAGTCTGGTTCAGGAAAAGAACATTTAAACTCAACAGTATAAAAAAATTAAAAGGTAATAAGAGAAGCTGAAACCTGGAGAAATAGTCTTCCTCAGGGAACAGCACACCAATTGATTATTGTCCCTAAATCATTGTCCCTAAAAATATACATACAGACAGATCAGGATGAATTATGACTATATATATATATTTATATGTATATAAATATATATATATATATATATGAATGCAACAACAATTACTTAACATAGAGGTAATGAATTTGGAAAAGAACAAGAATATAAATATATTATGTTTGGAAGGATGATTGGAAAGTGGAAATGATGTAATTATACTACAATCTTGAAAAATAATTTAAAACAAAATATTTTAGTGATAATATTTAAAGTTGTAAAAACTGAATCCTTTGCATGCAACTATAAACAGTTATTGAGTTGGTTAAGATTTTCAGACACTGATGAATGTAGTAAAGTTTCATTTCTCCAATCATTTGCTACCACAGAACAGATTGCAGAGACAAAATTTTGCTATAATTTGTACCATGGGAAAACTATTAATGCTCATTTTTTTTATAAACTTGGTAAATTATTTCATAAGATAGTAAACATTTACATCATGGTCTAATGACAATTTCAAGAATCATGCTTCAATAATAATGCTAAATTGTCTTAAAAGTTACAATTCTAAAATAATATAAAAATTGTATTTTGCCAACCATCTGCTGTCTTTACAATACCACATTAGGGCATCTTTCTGAGACTAATTTATATTCTGCATAACACTTAGGACATGTTTTGCATCCAAACCATCTCCTAATTACTGAATCAGCCTGAATGTGTTCAGTATGAATCAATTACTTCTTTTGAAGATAGAACTATCCCTGAAACTGAAATTGTGGATCCAATGACAGATCCTGCTTTGTTGGCAATGTCTCAATTGGAATGTATCTGAGTTAGAATTTTCAGTAATAAATTTCAGATGATATATAGGATGGAAATTTTGGCAGAGATGATACTTTTAAGCACAGATAGTTGTATGCAATATGAGAACCATGGTTTCAGTGACCTTCAAATTATAACTTTTATTTTCTTCAATGTAGTATATGCAAAGACATCCTTTTGTTTGAAGTGGGTTTGCATTATTTTTTAAGTTTGCAATTTTCATAATTAATGTAGAAGATACAACTTACTGCAATAATTGATTTATTAAAGAATAAACTCTTACAGAATATTTAGTTTTGCTATCAGAGTTTTGATGATCCAATTCTTATTGTGTCTATATTTAAGAATTAAAGGAACCAATAGCTGCTCAGTCCAAGAAAATAGCAGCCTTATAAGCAAAGGGACAAGTAATTCAGCCAGGACCTGGAATCCCCCTGAGGAGGTGTTTTTAAAATTTTGTTAAAAATTAATTTTTATTTGAGTTAAAAACAGTCTTGCTGGGCAGTTGTGGCATAAACCTTTAATCCCAGAACTAGGTGGGCACAGGAAGGCAGAGCTTTGTGAGTTCAAGACCAGCCTGGTCTACAAGATCTAATTCCAGGACAGCCTACAAAGCCACAGAGAAATCCTATCTCGGAAAAAAGAAAAAAACTCATACCAATCCCTGTTGCCTCTCCCTTCTGCTCTCCCATGCCCACCCTTTATCCACTCCTCAGGGAGGGTGAGTCCTCCCTTGAGGGAATCATCAAATTCTATTGCATCATTTGGGGTAGGACGGAGGCACTCCCATGCATCTGGGGAATTGGCTCGAAAAGCCCATTAGTGAACTAGGAATAAATACTGCTTCCACTGCCAGAGGCCCCATAGATTTCCAAAGGCCCCCAATTGACACCCATGTTCAGGGGGCCTGGTTTGAACTTATGCTGGATCCCCAGCTGTCAGTGTGGGGTCTATTAACTCCCAATTGCTCAGGTCAAGTTTCTCTGGGTTTTCCCAGCATGGTCTTGACCTTTTTGCTCATCACTCCTCCCTCTCTACAACTTGATTCCAGGAGTTCAGCTCAGTGTTTAGCTATGAATCTCTGCTTCTGCTTCCACTATTTACTGAATGAAGGATCTATGATGGCATTTAAGGTAGCCTCAATCATTTAAAGTAGTCCCTTCACCTGAAGGAGGTTAGCCTCTCCTCTATTGTTTAGATTTTTAGTTGGAGGTTATCCTTGTGAATTCCTGGAGATTTCCCTAGTGCCAGGATTATATAAGTGCATGCTAAAAAGAATAAAGCCTGAAGCCTGATTTCCATGTGCACTGGAAGCAACTGTGGATATATCTGCTCAAGAAAAATATCATCTGTAAGACTGGCTTTCTTCTTCCACTTTTGCATCATTTGAGAATCCATCATACTTTTTTTTAATTATACAAAGACTTCCTTTTTTTTTAATGAAAACAAACATTTATAAACATTATTTGGGAATTTGGGCACAGTTCTTTCCAAACTGCTTTCTGCTGGTAGGGGGCGCTGTCATGGGGGAATCCTAAGAAGATGCAGAAATCCTGGCTGTAGTGGTCTGCAAGGCTGCATTGTCCCATTGATGTTGCTTCAGGGGGTCTTGCTCGATCAAACCACTCAAACCACATTAGTCTGGAAGGAATCCACAGCTTTTCATTTTTTGTGGTAACAAAATTAGAAATCCTTTGCCCAGTAACTTGTCTTTAGGCTTAAATTTTGAAGTCAAAGCATTTTAAATATATATATATAATTAATCCATTTGTTTTTTCTCCTTTTTTAATTAATAATATAATTTAAAAATTTTACATGTGGATCCCAGTTTCCTCTCCCTTCCTCCCTCCAACCTTCCCTCCCTCCATCCCTCCCTCCTTCCCTCCCTCCCTCTCACCTACAAGCCTTCATCTCTCTGGCAGTTCAATTAAAGTGTACAGGCCAATTTCAGATACAATACAGAATCTTTAGCACAGAAAGGTATTATAAAATATGTCCCACATAATACAGATCAAAATAATAATAACTTGAAGAATATTTGTTTTAACATTTAGGCTACACATATTTTATTTATTGTAAAAATACCTTTATTTTTAAATGAATTACAAATTTAAGTAAAACTTGTATCTGTGGTGGTTAAGCTCATACTGTCTATTTTTCATACTTCATTATCATCACTGATGACAAAGTGATGAAAAAAATGATAGATCATGGCAGGAAATAAAGCTTGAGCTGAAGGCAATGAACACCCTTCCTCTAAAAAGAATCTACTGTAGATTATATTGATAGAGATAATGTGCTCTTATATGCTATGTATTTAGAGAGAAATATTCATTTCCTAATGTAAATAATACTGTCATTAACTCCCAGGGAAAGGTAGGTTCTTACCCTTTACAATATTAATTTATATTTTTAGGAGTGGGGTCAAGGTAGTATCTCAAAGTTTTATCATCTCCTGTAGAGAGCCGCGTAGTGCCACACCTTAAATTGGTGCTGGCTTCTGCCTTACACCTTCCCGCTGGTAAAGACTCTCTGGGTAAACAAGCCCTTAATTGGTTAAGTCTGTTCAGCCTGTCTGCTTCCGCATTTGAGTAGCCTATCTGCAGGGTCCACGTGGCTCACTGGGGTTGGTTGGCTCAAGGGTATTTACGCCTGTACAGGGGTCCTCCCTCTTTCTCCCTCTCTCCCTGGGGGCCAGAAGCAACATGTTTAAAGGATCCTGATTAAAACTGCATGAAGAAGATTTACCCGGAGTCATGTCTTCCTTGCTGGCGAGGGCAGGCGCGTACAATCTCCAAGACAGGTGAACCATCTCTAAATTTTCTCTGCCTAAAATGTTACTCTCAATGTTTTTCAAAACTAAATACCCATTATGAGTTCTCTATTTAGTCAAGAAAATTTAGGTTTAGCAGGCAATGATGGTTCATGCCCTTAATCCCAGCACTTGGGAGGCAGAGACAGGTAAATCCCTGTGAGTTTGATGCCAGCCTGGTATACAGAGCAAGTTCCAGGACAGATTTCAATGTGACAAAGAAACCCTGTCTCAAACAAAACAAAACAAAAAAAATTAATTTTCATATTTGTTCTAGATTTTAACAGAAATTGAACAGAAAACACAAACTCCACAGAAAGATATATTTTTCTATAGCAGCACAATATATCATTAGCTATCTTGAAGAATACTATAGCAGTTATGTGAAAATGCACCATTCATTCCAGTGTTCATAAATGTGGCAAAATATGATGCAAGAAAATTTAACATGAAATACACATTGGAACATATTCATGAAGCATTCTCTAAACTTTTCCAAGAACTACTTCAGAGAATTAGAACAAGCTAATACTATTCTAATATTAGGAAATATGTAAACTATTTTCCAAATCATTTATTGTACTTTTTCTTTTGTAAGATGATGGATAGATAGATAGACAGACAGATAGATAGATGGATAAGGATGAGAGAGACAAACAGATAGATGATAGACTAAGACAGACAGACAACACACACACACACAAACACACACACACACACACACACACACACACACACATACAGAGTGAGAGAGAGTGAGAGAGTCAGAGAGAGAATTTAAAAGCAGTCTCCAAATTGCCCTGATATCCTCTTCAACATGAAAACTTAGCCATCTTACTTCTGAGAATTCTTCTTTGAAATCCCCATGTTGAAAACTCAATGGCCATCTCCAGTAACACAGTTCTTTCAACAAAGCTACACCTACTCCAACAAGGCCAAACCTCCCAAGCCCTGTCAAGTAGCATCACTCCCTAATGACCCTGCATTCAAATCTGTGAGCCTATGAAAGCCATTCTTGTTCAAACCACATTTAGTATCCAAAACATTTTATAATTTGCCCTGTACCCCTTTTTGCAAGACTAGACATCATTGTCTAAGCTTATTAATGTTTGTTGTAATTAGATTATTGAATGAGTCAAGGAAAATAACAATTAAGAAAACAGTCAGAAAGTAGCAAGCAATTAGTTGGCATTGTAACAATATAAGTCAACAATGAAGTAACAAAACAAAGTGCAAGCAAACCAAGGAAGGTATTGGTATTACAAAAAAAGAAACAGCAGATATTTAAATTAATACATGTCTTATACATCCCCATTAACTTTGAACTTCAATGACTAAACTGGTGAAGATTGAATCAAAATTATTTTGTGCTGATTACTTAGTATTTGTACTTTACTTTCATATATAATTATGCTTCATAATTACATACAAACAATATACACTTCTGTGATTTGGGCTTCTTCTAAGTTCTATTAGCTGCAATATTAAAAAAGAAATGCATGCATCCTTAATTGATACAATATATTATCTTCTAATCTTGATAATATTTGATCAGGAGAACTGGGAACAAATGACTAATTACTTCAGTGTTTTGATGTATTTTCAACATCTATTCTCTTATTATCTGAATGGTAATTGTTCTCCTTCATTGACACATATTTTTATAAGGTTCCCTAACTCACTAATGTCTGTAATGTACAGTGACTTTTGCAGTGTGTTATGAAGATGTTTGTAAAACACTTTTGGAGATAACAAACAAAAATACAGACAATAGAATAGACCCCAGCAGAATATGCTGCTTGCTTCATTTCTGAGTCTATTTAATGGGCTATACCCCGGGGAAACATCTCAGGAAAGGAACATGGCAAATTGCTTCTTTTACTCAAAAATCTGAGAAAAATACAAAACCCAACAGAGCTAAAAGGTAAAAACCCTTTGGGTTGTGTGATTTTTCTCATACTTAGTTTTCTGTTTTCTTTGTCAGAAATCTCTAAAAAGTAGGGTTTTTTTTTTTTTTAATAGAATTGAGTTTTAGAGGGAAGGATTTGAAAGAAAGGCATAACACATGTGACATGGTAAATGCTGTGTTTATATCTTGTTAGTGAGATCCTTGAAAGTGCTTGCAGCTTTGAGGTAGTATAAAGAATATTAGATAAATAATATTCTCAGCAGAGGGAATGTTGTGCAAGAGAGACATCACATAGAGAAACTTATAAGCACACATCACAAAAACTGATTTGCAGCAGGTAAGTCTCTCTGTGAACTTAAAATAGGTCAGAATGATACAAAATGCAACTTTAGTGGTAATAACAGATATTTAAATAACTTTCAGGTGCTGCCTGCACACTAATTTTAAATTGAATTATAATCAAAATATCAAATCAATCCATTCACCCTACTCATAGCACAGAGGATATTTGTGATCTATCAAAACAGAATGCAGAGTTGACACACTTATATTGTAATTATTGGAACTCTCTCAGTGTAAATCTCAGCACAAGCACATTTAAAAAGGCAAAGTGCTTCAACAGAGCTCTGGCCCTTCAACTGATACTGTAATTCATTCTTTGTATATCAATCAAGCTAGGTTTTAGAAATAAAATAAGCCCTGGTATCTGTCTCTTCTGCCCGAATGATTTTGGGTACTATTCCATTTTACAAGGCAAGTTATAAATATCACACAAATGCATATGTCAACATCTTATAAAAATAAATTTTCCAAATTGATGTATACTATGGACAATGTGGAAAGGAATAGTTCTAGACAATAAAGATGAAAAATTAAGAGGTTGGATGCTTTGGTAATGATGGGAAAAACACTCAGAGGTTAGTCAATTTTTGGATCATGAGAAAGCTATTTCTGTAATATGACTCAAGGTAAGAGTAATCAGGAAGAGAAAATAAGTCATGTAAGATATTCAGGTTAGAATGAGTTCACATGTTTTGAAGATTGTCTCCCAAACAGAAAAAAAATAAAGCAAAACATATTTCATAGACTACTGATGAATACTGATGAAGATGAAGATCAAAAGAGAAAAATATTTCCTTTCAGATGAAACTTTAAATTGCCAACAATACAGGTATTTTTTTAAAAAGATAATTTGGTTTCTTTCAGCATGGCACTGGCCCCATAAAAAGTATTTTTCAACAAAGTTGAGTATATAACTCTTCCAAAGGTGCTTTATTTGTTTGTAAATGATATTGAACAATGATGGACTGTACTCTGAATTTCACAATTCTGAATAGACAAAGAAAAGGATTATGTGAAATAAGGAAAAACCAACAAAAGATGCTTAGCAAATATGTTATCATCATCTGCCAGAGCTAATATCAGGGTCCTGAGTAGTAAAGATGAGAGGTGCTGTTAAAATCAATAGAGCAGAACTCATTGTTAGTATAGCTAAAAGTTTAGTATTGTCCATCATTTATAAACACTGAATTGTTAATAAGCCTCTAAATTTGAGGAAAACAATAAAATCTTGGAGGGTAGAAAAACACCAGTTTGAATCTTGGTAGCAAAGAAAATGTTCAAATCAGAGGGTGAAATGCAATTACCACTTCACAAACTTTGAACATATCAAACTTATCAACCAAAAGCATTGCCATATGTTGAAGACACTTCATGTAAATTTACCAAAACATAAAAAGATTTCTAGATCAACCATTTATCTTTCCTTAAAAAAAGTATCTCTGATTTTTGTCCCAATGAACCTGAAAGTAAATAAAAAAACAATACCACCATCGTAAAATAGGTATCAATAGAGTAAACCAGGAGGAGGTACACAATACTAGCTAACTAAAATATTGAGGGATAATTTAATCTCAAAAGGGAAGGCACTTGCCTTTCCATGGATTATTAAACAATGTCACATACCTGGTATGAGGTAACTTCCTATAAGTTGTTGCTAAAGTCAGGAATGTCCTAGAGGCCCCAAAGTAATATAGATTATGGTCCTTGCTTGGTTCCCTGAAGGTAGTGATGTCAAGACCCTGTCTCTCTAAGATATACATGTTATGGTTGTAGAACAGAGAGAACTCACCTGAAAGTTTTCCCCATTCCCACTAGCATTCAAAAGGACACCAGTTTGATGCAGGACTCTGGAGTGAAATTCACTGAATGTAATGTTCAGCTATGGACCTTGCATGCTATAATACTAATGTGTTTTACAAGATTTTCCACCAGTGAAGTTGAGCCTGCCTTAGCTATCATAGAGGTATGCAACTCAATCATAATTTAGGATTTTATAATTAAATTTTATTAAATTATTTTTTTAAATCAGGAGAGATTTTCCTTGCTAAATTCTTAGTCATGACATATGTTTCTTTTTATCATTTTGTTAGCTATATCATTCTGAGGAAGATCAAAACCCAGAAGGATTTGGACATAGAGCAGAGGATCACCAGCCTACAATATACACAGCCAGCAAAGCTAGGAAATAATGAGTACCCTAAGGGAGGGAGGCGTACATGGTCCCACTGAAAAGGGGACAGGGGCAAGATCTCCTGAGAAATTGGGAGCATGGGGGAAGGGAAGAGGGAATTAGGAGACAGAGAAGGGGAGAGGAAAATGTGAGGGAGCAGGAAGATTGAGTTAGGAGAATAGAGGAGAGAAAGAAAAAACATACCATAATAGAAAGAGCCATTATAAGGTAAGCAGAAATTTGGCACTAGGGAAATGTTCAGAAATATAGTAGGATGACCCCCAACTGAGAATCTAAGCAATAGTGGAGAGGCTACATTAAATACCCTTCCCCAATAATGAGATTGATGACTACCTTATATGCCATCCTAGAGCCTTCACCCAGTAGCTGAAGGAAGCAGAAGCAGACACCCACAGCTAAGCACTGAGCCCAACTCATGTAATGCAGTTGCACATAGGGAGAAATGATGAGCAAAGCAGGCAAGATCAGGCTGGAGAAACCCAGAGAAACAGCTGACCTGAACAGTCAGATAGTTGAGAAACCAGCATGGGATCCACCCAGCTCCCCTGAATGTGTGTGTCATTTAGGATGACTGGGCAGTCTATGGGGCCTCTGGTAGTGGATCAGTATTTATACTAGAAAGGAATGGATTTTGGGAGCCCATTCCACATAGAGGGATACTCAGTCAGCCTAGACACATAGGGGAGGGCCTGGGCCCAGCTCCAAATGATATGACAGGCTTTGAAAACTCCCCATGGAAGGCCGCATCCTCCCTGGGGAGCAGAAAAGGGATAGGATGGGTTTGTTGGAGGGTACTGGAACTGGGATTGATATGTAAAACCAGCTTGTTTCAAATTTAAATAAAAAGGTGATTCAAAACAAAAAGAAAATAAAATATGGGAATTCATGATTGTGTTTCATTAAAAATTGTTTCTCAAATAGAAGTAGCTGAGGAGACAGTTTAGTCACTCAAGTGCGTGCTGAGGGAGTATGGGGACCTGAACTGAATCCCTGGGACTCACGTTAAATTTGGGTGTGTTGGTGATCATCTGTAGCTGTAGTGGTCAACTTGTTGTATAGTTGCAGATGGATCTTTGTAATATTCTGTTCAGCAAGTTTGTTAAATCAATTGTCTCAAAGTATGGGAGAGTTGTAAAGAAAGTCACTAAATTTTGACCACTGCCCTCTGTGTCCCTGCTCATACAAAGACATACATACATATATGCACACATATATAAACTCATTTACACAAATATAATAGTAAAGATACAATTAAGGAAGTATGCTATAGTAAAAATAAAGTGACTAACCTAAAAATCTGTATTCTACACTGATATGAAGTTAATATAAATAATAAAACAATATTTTACTATAAAGTGAAGAAATGTATTAATATCATTTCACACTGGAATATTTCTATTATCAGCTCTGAATACTATTTCAATATTGAAATAGTTCAAGATTTTGTTCAAGAACTTTCCAGTTGGTTTTATATTGTTGTGTTATAAATGAACTCGATTAAAGGAGATTCATAATTGCTTGTTTTGTGCCATTTCATTTAGAAGAAATTACCAAACCCATTGCAACACTGAGGATAGGATACCTTTTTCACTGTTAAAGCAGCTGGTCACAGAGAAGGATTGCTCCCTCAAGAACCATAAAATTCTTCTGTTTGACAGCCAAGCAGAAAAGGTGAGAAGAAAATAAACAGCACAGCTAACAGGGCCTGTCATCATGATGAATGATGATGAGCAGTAATTAATGTGGATTCTCTTAGGTAAAGCCCAGAGGTCTAAGCCTTGCCCGGTGACTTAAGGATGGAGTAGCTGAAAAGGAGGACCAAAGAGTAAAGAAACCAGAGACAGCACTACTTTTAAACTCAGAAAATTTGAGCAGTACAACTATGTAAATGTCTAACCCTGTAGTATGCCTTTGAACTTTTCAGTACTTAGAACCATCAGTAAATGCTGCATAAAATGGATATGAAAATAATCTTTCTTTGTGCATGGATAGTTCTGTTCATCCAGTATGTAACACTTATTCAACATAGAGTAATATGTAGTTTCAAAGAAAAAGTTCTTTTTTTAATAGTAGTCACTTTAATTCTATTAAAAAACTATACTATTTTCAAATTGCATTGAAATATTTCAGTATAATGCTGAAACTAGGCCTTCATAATATGAATAATTATTGCTGTTGTATATTAGTGTGCCAATGTATTATGTTTCTTAAATATGTTAGTCCTCAGCTAGAATAATGTGAAAGTACAGAAATGCTCTATTTACTATGCTTTTTGAGGTATTGTTATGAAAACATTTAATTTCTCTAGCAGCTCTTCCCTTGATAAAACAAGGACATTTAAATTATTCATGCGTAAGAAAAAATATAGGTGGTAAGCATGTTCCCCACTAAATATTACCATGAGGGAATTGTGACACTGTTTCACTGAAGGATGAACTATAAACAAAGACAGTTTTCATCTACCCCACTTTTGCATCTGTGTTTACTCAATGACATCTAGAAGAAATCCACAAGGAATTATTAGCAATCATTTTTTTTAATTAACTATATGTGTTTTACCAGAAATACCCACTGATGGTGAAGATCGTTTTGAGCATTTGGACAGTGTTCACTCACTATAATCTTCTCTACTTCATGCCACAGTTTTGTTATGTCTGAAAAAGTATATTTATGCTGATACAAGAAATGGAAAAGATAGAAAACAATTGACTTAGCAGTTCAAAAAGGTCTTTCCTTGCCAAAACTCCTGGCACTGGGGTTTCCATGTGATAATGCTTCTGTACCTGGATTTACATTATCCATTCATGGAAGGTACCCCATGAAGGTATCACTTTAAAATGTTTGTTTTAAATTGGATGCACTTTTATCCTCCCTTATTTTCTATTCCTATCTTGGTTTCAACCTTGCCACTGATAGTATTCCTACCCTCTATTTTCATACCACATGTATCCTACCACCCTAAATCTACTCCTAGTAGCAACTTTGCTTCCACCAAGTCATGGCCCCTACATATGTTTAATGTCTCTAAAGGCGTTCCAATTACAGTGTATTTACCAAAAAATGTGAATTTTTGATCCACATATGAAAGAGAACATGAAGTCATGAAGTAACTGAATTTGTGATCATAGATTCTTTCATGAAATATATTTTTTTTCTAGTTGCATTCATGTTCCTTCAAGTTTACTTTTTCTTTAGAGGAGAATAGGATTCCATTTGTGTATATATACCAAATTTTAATTACCTTCTCATTTGTTGATGGACATCTAGGCTGACTGTATTTCTAGCTATTGTACTGGGTAGGTTGTCTGCATATAATAGTCTAAGTTGACAATTGTGGGTGGTCTTCCATAAATTAAAGTCCAATTATTCAAACTCCTGGTGTCATATATATTAGTTTAGGTAAATAAACATAGCAATTACTCAACTTTGTGATGAGATTTGATAGTTTAAATAAAACAAAGGCAGAGATAAAGACTGAATTTAGCAAATGGTTTTGAAGTAATCCTAATAATGGTAATTTTCTTTCTGTTTTTAGGAGTTTTTGTTTATTTCTCAAGTGTCTGAACTACTGTCTTGGTAATCATTGATCATACAATCAGTTGCTTTGTCATTTTGGTGTAGTTTCCCCCTTTCAGGAGCAATTTCACATATGTTCTTTGTCTTTGCACTAAACCTCTAGCTTTATGAGAGGTGGAATGAAGTGTATTTTGTCCTTTGTGCTGAAGCACTGTTTCTAAAATGCAGACTTCACATGGTGTTTAAATATTCATTGAACCAATGGGAGTCGTTTTACTTTCTGATTAAGGTTGTTATCAATGACTTTCAGTTTGCTCGACATGCCTCTGACTTCACACCTCATACATGATCCTGACTTTAAAGCTAGAAATGAACAAATCTCTTAAGGAAAAAAAAGGTAATAGTAATTTTAAATGGAATAAAATGGAAAGTCTATCTGACCTGATTTTTCAAATACCAGGAGAAATAAAATTGAAAAGAAAATAAAGAAGATTTTCTCTAAAATTGTTCAAAAGGAAACTAATGGAAATGGGAAACAGAGAATCCTCTCATGCTCAGCTCATGTGGAAATAAAGCCTGTCTATGTGTTCATGAATATTCATAAAAATGATGGATATATATATGTATATATATATATGTATATGTATATGTATATGTATATGTATAGGTATATGTATATGTTTATATGTGTGTGTAAATACATGCATATATACATGCATATATATATATATATAGAGAGAGAGAGAGAGAGAGAGAGAAAGAAAGAGAGAGAGAAAGAGAGAGAGAGAAAAAGAGAGAGACTTCAACCTGGCATTAATCTCGTTTTGTGACCAAGGTTCTTAAACTTATGAAACTCCTTTCTCTTTCTCTACAGAGTGAGAAAATTACACAGCACATTTGGATTAAGAACATTAAGAACATGACATTTCTTTAGCTGTGGATACCTTTTACTTCATATTTATCTCTTATTCAACTTCTTTCATTTTGTTAAGAGAGTGATAAGAAAAACAAAAGTTTACTGAAATTTCATTTCTAATATATTTTTATAATCTACATGATTTCTAAGTTATACTCTCCCTTTACTTTTTTGGTGGTTAATTGCAACTCCCATATCAAATGATTTTGCCTTTGTCATTGCTTCTGACCTATGATTGAAATAACAATATCTATTTTTAATAATTTTTTCACTAGGTTCCAACAAATAACTCCAAACTCATGGTCATAACACAGTTCTGGATAACATCAGGGAGTAAATAAACATAATTAATAGTAATAAACATGAGAAAAGTTTTAGGGAGGCATGAGGGATAGGGAAGTGAAAGAGAAAGTGATTTCACGTGTTGCATAAATGTAAATAGTTGCCTAAAACAATGTCATTAATGAAAACATTAAAGAATATATAAATTGATTTGAGAGACATCCCTACCCCATGTGCCATGAAGCCAAGATAGGCAGGACCCAGCTAGGCACAGGCCAGGGACATCCCAACCCCAGTACTTCACCACACAATGCCATGAATTTGAATGCACCAATCAGAAACCTGCATATGTGATACAGTAATGGTAAGGAAATTTTTTCGATGGAAATTAATGGTGGAGAGCAGTAAAATGATTTACCCAATGAAAAGAATAGAAAGTGAATATGTGTTTTGCTTTTCTTCTTCCTGGGTCTGGGTTTCCCCACTCATATATCTTTTCTGGTTCTAATTATTTACCCACCAATTATACAACCACTGTGGATTTTCACTGTTTATTTTGGAGTTTTGTTAGTTGGTTCCCAGCTCAATAGACTTCTCTTATGTAATATGTGCCATATTTTAAGTTTTCATTCCTAAATTGAAGAGTATGAATTGTTTAAACTTCCTAGCAGCAATGAAATTCTTAAGCAATTCTCTACAGATTGTAATGTTGAGTTCTTTGTGCATATGCCAAGGAGGAGTATATACCTGGGTTATATGGTCCATTGTATTACACCTTCAAAAATTATTGAGTGATTTTCAGTGTGACTGTACCAGCTTGCAATTCCGTAACATCTCAAAAGTATTTATTGTCAGATGTTTTTTTCATTGCTAGCTTTTATTTTTTGTTTGTTTTCCTTCTTTCACCTTATCCACTCTGACTGGGAAACATGAAATCTCTAAGTAGTTTTACTTTGCAAATCCTTATTGCTAAGGATGTTGAACATTTCTTTTTAGATAAAGAGATGGAGAAATAAAGTATTATACTGAGTATAGTAACCCAGCCCAAATAAGTAACACATACTCTCTTATTTGTAGTTACATTTTCTAAGTCTTCCTGAAGAAGAAACTGTAGAGACCATGACAAAAAGACTGCATGGTGGGAGCGGAAAAGGATATGGGTGTTATGAAAGGGGAAATGGGGGTAAACTGGTGTTGAAGGGGAGAAGGTAATGTAATAGGAAAGGAAGGGAAGGAGCATAAATAAAAGTAAGAGTATTTAAAAATGCAACGGGGCACATTGTTTTTTATTTGCCTAAAATGCATATATGATATATACAAGTATATATGTGAAGATAGGTATATACTATACACACACACACACACACACACACACACACACAGGTGAATGCCCTTTGCAGTTATAATGCTCCCCCCCAAAGAGCCAGAAATTATCTAACAAAATATCCAGTTAAAGGCACCAGCAACATTCCTTATAATTGTTGGTCAAGGGAGATCAAGAGATACTTCCTAAATTATAGTGAACTCTCATTGCCTTGGGTTTCCTCCCAGAACATGAAAGTAAGGTTGAATTGTTAAATATACCACATACTTTTGATTCAAGGCTTGGGGAAATTTAATTGTAATTGACTAGCAAGCCTTCTCCATTAACAGTGTTTTTCATAGTATTGAAGGTCATATGCAAACCTCAAAAAAGATCTAAAAAAAAAAAAAATCAACAGTCTTACCCACCAGTAAAGCTTTTGAACCTCACAAATGGCCAGCAAAGCAAATCTCCCTTGGTGCCATGTCTGCATTATACCATAAGAGAAAATAGCATCTGCTCAATTAGACTTGAAGACAGCTCAATAAAAGAGAAATATTCTCTGGAATTACAAACTTAATGAATGACCCATGACTGGTGTGGTTGCAGGTCACACAGAAGAAACTCTTAGTGCTGCATTTCTAAACTGTTGTATTTTAGAACTTTATTTTTTGCTTTTCCTTATTATCCCTCATCAAGAAAGCTTCTTTTGCAGAAGAACACTGTAACAGAAATCCACAACTGGACCAAGTACAGAGATTACTAGACCATGGGGTTACCCAAACCCAATTAGTGCATCTACAATGCAACCCCTACAGTGAAGATATTGAAGAAGAAAAATTGGAAAACTTGTATGAGTCAATGGATCAGGGTGATTGCTGCATGAGTCTATCTGTTGTAATTTGCAACCCTAAACACATACACATATTAGCAATAGTAAATAGATTTGAGAGAAAATATAATTTTCAATGTGTATATGTACATTAGTAAAGAAAAATCAAGAATATGTATCATGAAAGAGGTAGTGTGAAGAAAAGGAGAAGGAAATGATGAAAATATGGAAATCACATATGGAATTCTCAAAAGAGAAAAGAAAGTGAGGACTTTTCTACAAATCCTGGGCCAAAGTCTAACTCAAGGTCACTTTTACTTAAAGTAACTGTGCTTGCCTTGTGAACAATATGAAAGCATAGGTACAGTGTAAGAGTACTAACATTAGTGCAATATGTCAAGCAAACTATTTGTTGAAGATGCTTTCCTCCACCCTCCATTGTATTTTTTTTTAGCTGTTTTGTTGAAAATCAGGTGTTCATAGGCATGTGGGTTAATATCTGGATTTTCGATTTGATTCCATTGGTCTACCTGTCTATTTTTGTGCCAAACCAGGCTGTTTTCAGAACTATAGCTCTGTATTAGAGCTTAAAGTCAGGGATGCCTCCTGAAGTTCTTTTATTGTACAGGGTTGTTTTGGCTATCCTGGGTCATTTGTTTTTCCATACAAAGTTGGTTATTATCCTTTCAAGGTCAGTGAAGAATTGTGCTGGGATTTTAATGGGGATTGCATTGAATCTGTAGATTGCTTTTGGCAAGATTGCCATTTTTACTGTATTTATGCTTCCTATCCAAGAGCATGGGAGATCCTTACATTTTCTGGTATCTTATTTAATTTCTTTCTTTAAGGCCACAAAGTTCTTACTGTATAGGTCTTTCACATGTTTGGTCAGAATCACCCCAAGTTACTTTATGTTGTTTGTGGCTATTGTACAGGGTGATCTTTCTCTGATTTTTTTCTCAGCCTCTTTGTCATCTGAATAAAGTAGGGTTAGTGATTTTTTTCAGTTTATTTTGTATCCTGCTAGTTTGCTGAAGGTGTTTATCAGCTGTAGGAGTTCCCTGGTAGAGTTTATTGGGTCGCTTCTGTAAACTATCAATTCATCTGCCAATAGAGACAGTTTGACTTCTTCCTTTCTAATTTGGATTCCCTTGATCTATTTTTTGTTGTCTTATCACTTTAGCTAGAACTACAAGTACAATATTGAAGAAATATGGAGAGAGAGGACAACCTTGTCTTGTTCCTGATTTTAGAGAAATTGCCTTAAGCTTCTCTCCATTCAGTTTGATGTTGGCTGTTGGTTTACTGTATATTGCTCTTATTATGTTTAGGTATGTTCCTGTTATCTCCTGTTATCTTGGAGAACTCAAGGTCTCCAAGACCTTTATCATGAAAGGGTATTGAATTTTTTCAAAGGCTTTTTCAGCATCTAGGGAGATGATTATATGATTTTTCTTTTTCAGTTTGTTTATATGGTGGATCATGTTGATAGATTTTCTTATGTTAAACCATCCCTGCAACCCAGGGATGATGCCTACTTGGTCATGGGGGATGATTTCTTGATGTATTCTTGGATTCGGTTTGCCAGTATTTTATTGAGTACTTTTGCATTGATGTTCATCAGGGATATTGGACTGTAGTTTTCTTTCTTAGTTGTATCTTTGTGAGTCTTGGATTCCATGGGGATTGTGATCTCATAGAAAGAGTTTGGAAATGCACCTTTTGTCTATATTGTGTGGAATAATTTGAGGATTATTGGAATTAGCTCTTCCTTGAATTTCTGGTAGAATTCTGCACTGAAGCCATCTGGCCCTGGGCTTTTTTTGTTTGGAAGGCTTTCGATGACTGCTTCTATTTCATTGGGGGTTATAGGTCTGTTTAAGTTGTCTGTTCTTGATTTATTGTGTAAAAAGACTGCAGATAGACCAATGTCTATCGTCATCCACAAAACTCAAGTCCATATGGATAAAAGACCTCAACATAAATCCAGCCACACTGAACCTCTTAGAAGAGAAATTAGAAGATACCCTTGAACAAATAGGTATAGGAGACCTCTTCCTGAACATAACTTCAGTAGCACAGACACTGATCAACAATTAATAAATGGGACCTCCTGAAACTTAGAAGTTTCTGTAAGGCAAAGGACACAGAGAACAAGACCAAAGGGCAGCCAAAGACTGGGAAAAAGTTTTTACCAATCCTACATCTGAGATTAGTAAAGGGCTGATCTCGAAAATATTCAAAGAACTCAAGAATCTAGTCAACAAAACACCAAATAGCCCTATTAAAAATGGTACTTAATTGAAGAAAGGACTCTCAATAAAGGAATTCAAAGAGGGTGAAAGACACTTAAAGTGTACAACATCCTTAGCTATCAGGGAAATGCAAATGAAAACAAATTTGAGATACCATCTTGCTCCTGCCTGAATGACTAAAATTAAAAACACCAATGACTAGTTATGCTGGAGAGGATGTGGAGAAAGGGTAACACTCCTTCACTGCTGGTGGGAGTACAAACTCGTACAGCCATTTTGGTGATAAGTATGGCAGTTCCTCAGGAAAATGGAAATTAGTTTACCACTGGACCCAGCAATTCTGCTCTTAGGTATATACCCAAATGACCCACATCCATGCAACAAATGCATGTGCTCAACTGTGTTCATAGCAGCATTATTTGTAATAGCAAGAACCTGGAAGAAACCTGGATGCCCCTCAACTGAAGAATGGATAAATAAGATGTGGCACATCTACACAATGGAATACTACTCTGCAGAAAAAAATAACAGAATCTTGAAATTTGCAGGCAAGTGGATGGAACTTGAAGAAACCATTCTGAATGAGGTAGCCCAGTCACAAAAGTAGAAGAGGGTGTGTACTCACTCTTGTATGGATTTTAGACCAAGACCAAAATATCACCAGCCTATAATAACAGATGAACCACCAGATGAACTTGGATACAAGGTATATTCTAAGAGATTCATAATGGTCCCTCACAAAAGAGGGAGGGACAGGGAAATGGGGGGCAGTGAATGAAGAGAGAACTAGGAGAAAGAGAAGGGGAGGAGAGGAAGGCACATGTGCCTAGATAGATTGAGTCAGGGTAAGAGAGAGAGAGAGAGAGAGAGAGAGAGAGAGAGAGAGAGAGAGAGAGAGAGAGAGAGAGGGAGAGAGAGAAAGAGAGAACAAAGAAGAGTGAGCCACTTTTGGTTTGAAGAGAAAACTGAACCTAAAGAAAGGTCTAGAGAACTACAAGACTGACTACAACTAACAATTCAAGCAACCATGGAAAGGCTACTATAAATGCCCTTCCCTGTTAGTGAGATCAACAATTAACTTATCCACCATCATGGAGCCCTCATCTAGTACCTGTTGGAAACAAAAGCAAACACCCATAACTTAACACTGAGTTGAACTAGAATTCAGATACAGAGAGAGGGGACATGACCAGGTTGCAGAAACACACAAAGACAGCTGACCTGAACAAGGAGGAGCTAATGCCCCCCTCCAGATTGATAGCTTGGAATCCAGCATGGGAATGACTTAGACCACCTGGTATATGGGTCTCAGCTAGAAGGACTGAGCAGTCTGGGGGACCTCAGCCAGTAGAATCAGGATCGAATCCTTGTGCACAAAAGGACCTTGCAGAAACATCTTCCATGGAGGGATACCCCCTTAACCTAGAGACAGGAGAGGAGAAGTCCTAGTCCCTACTTCAAATGACTTGACAGATTTATATGACCCAACCTGGATAGCATAGTCCTACAAGTGGAATGTGTGTGGGAGGATGAGAGGTGTGGGTGGCCAGGGTGCATGTCACAGGGGAAAGAGGGTAAGAGGAAGGGAGGGGAGGAAGGGGGTGGAAGGGAGGGGGAGGGAGGGGGAAGGAAGCGGAAACTTGGATCCACATGTAAAATTTTTAAATTATTTTATTTAAAAAATACTAGGTAAATCACTGAATTTATATTATTCAGCTCCTTTCTCTCAATTTTTTTAGTTCAACATAAGAAAGAATGATTATGATTTTTTTCTAGTAATATTTTAATCATTACAAGTACTTGTCAATATGTGGATCTTATAGCTTTTTAGTTGTGCTGGATGATATTATACATGGCAATATAGGAAAACTCAGTTGTTTAATGTTTTGACCATAAAAGTTATTGAAAGAGTATGATTTCAAATATTTTATTTTGTGGAGGGGGTCACAAAGTAACCCACCATTCAGCTTTCAAAATAGTACTTCTGTTTTTTTCTTTTTGTAAAATATTTTTTTCAAAGGTAAATTATTTCATTGGAATCAAATCTGTTCTGAGGCTACTTATAGGGCATTATAAATGGAATATATGGAATATAAAAATGTGTGCTTTGACAGCCAGGTACTTACCTTTTTGAAAAAGAGATTATGTATTCTCCAAGTTTATTTCAGAAGATAATGTGATGATTTTGGCATTGATTTAAAATAGAGTAAGCCTGCACTGTATTCATCATACAAACTATATATTCATATATCCAGCTCCTTGATGATGTCACATGAAAATCACATATAATCACATTTCTTTATTATTTTATTATTTTAGGAAAAATGTCTTCAACGTATAATTTTCTAAAGTTGATAAAGAATAGACACACTGTTCAAGCAACTTTCTTCAGATCTTCTAAACATCTTTGAAGCAGGCATTTTTTTTTATCTTTGATTATTTACGGGAAAATGAAATTTAGGGGAATGCTTTTCATTTACACTAAAAGTACTTTTAGTGGATTTTAACTAGCATTAAGAATTCTTGACACACAGCCAACGAAGATCCCCCTTATCAGTGGTTTTTAATTTATCAAAACTTATGTGTTCTTTGAAATGCCTATTTTATACATTGTTTCTGTATGTGTGTCAGATTGTTCATGTGCATGAAGACATGCATGTGCCCCAAGTAAGCAGCACAAGTGTGGAAATCATAGGGAAACCTCAGGTATCATTCCCTGCCTTCCTTTTCGCTTGAAAGGGGTCTCTCTTACTACTTGCCATAGTGTATATCATATTAGGCTGGCTAGCTCTTGAATTTTCAAGAATGACCTTGTTTCCACCTCTTTTTTATCTTGATAAAACAGACTTGTCAAAACTGATTTCATTCCTTTTCTTTTTATTATTTGTTTTATTGTTAAGGTATAATATAATTATGACAAGGAATGCTGAGTGTTGAAGAAACAATTTTACCCAAGGAAGAACATACCAAGTGTTTGTCATTGTTATTATTTTTTGTTTGTTTCTTAATGAAACTGCTAATAAATTTTTCTTTCTTCTTAATTTTTTATTTAAATTAAAAACAATCTTATTTTACATACCAATTCTAGTACCCCCTAACTCCTGTCTGCTCACTCCCTTTACTATCTCCTCATCCCTTCCCTCATCCATTCCTCAGAGAAGGTGAGACCACCCACGGGGGATCATCAAATTTGTCACATCATTTGGGGTAAGACAAAGGCCTTCTTACGTGTATGTGTATCTAGGCTGAGTAAATATCTCTCCATAGGGAATGGGCTCCCAAAAGCTCTTAATGCTTGTGTAAATGCTGCTGAATATTTACAATGCCAACTATCATTTTGGATGGGTCCTATTCAATTTTTTAAGTTTCAAATACTTTCAATATTTAATGGTTTCTATATATGTGTAAATCTGTTGAACTTTTTTTATGAAATTTGTTTCTCATTAGTCTGTTACAAATTTGTACTTGACTGAATAGCTTACTCAATCTTGTTTTGCTTTATGGCCAGCAGAATTGGGTGGGTTTGTTGGTTTTTTTTTTTTTTTTTTTGGATTAAGACACATTTATTTCCAATTTGTTTCATCTTTTCCCATTAGGAGATATCAGTAAGTAGCTGATTAATTTAGTGTTCAATTACCTGTACAAACACTGTATTGGTAATTTTGTAATATCTGTTAAGGATGTTAACAGGGCTTCTTGATATTGACTTCTTACAACTGGAAACTGTGAGAAGGTTTTCCAGAAAACAGCCCTAAGAAGTCGGAAGTCAGAGAAACACAAGAAAATATGCTGGAATGGAAATTATTGAATTGAGCATTGCAAAAATCTATCCCAAATCTCAAGGGTTCACAAAATTGAACTAACAAGAGTTTCAGATTGATCAGTAAAACTGATTTAAGTCTAAGCTGAGTGGATTATGGATAAACAGGAAGACCAATTTGAAATAAAATATAATTTTCAAGAAATTTGCATCACTTAACAATTTATTCATTGAAATCCAATCTCAAGCATCACTTTCTGGATGACTACTCTATGCCACGTGCAGCATATACTGTTAAAAAGGATGAACATGTTTCCTATTTTAAGAGAATTTGTCAATTACATCTCACTATTTTTAGGGGAAACATTGTGTGATGCAATGTTACCAATGTTTTGAAGTCCTAAATCAAAGAAAATGGAATTCAGTATATGCCAGTCTTCTAAACAAAACTGAGTATTCATGCCAGAACTGCCTAGTGCCAATACTTAAATTATTAAATAAAAGTATATCATACTTCATTTCTGAGACACATTTTAAAGCCTTTATTCTTAGCTGTGAATTATGGTTTTATATTTTCATTTTACATTGTTTTTAATATATTTATTTTTTTTCATATCAATGCCAGTTCTCTCTACCTCCCATTCTCCCGCCCCCTACAACAACCCCATCCCATCCCCCATCCACTCCCCAGGGAAGTTGAGACCTCCAATGAGGGATGATCAAAATCAGTCATATCATTTGGGGTAGGGCCTAGGTCCTCCTCATATCTCTAGGCTAAGGGAGTATCTCTCCATGTGCAACAGTTCCTGAAGTTTGTTCCTGTCTAGGGATACATCTTGGTTCCATTGTCAGAGGTACTATAATCTTTCCAGGCCTCCTAATTGAGACCCATGTGCAGGTGGTCTGGGTTGGTCTTATTCTGGTTTCCCAGCTATTAGTCTAGGGTCAATGAGCTCCCACTCGTTCAGTCAGTGGTCAGCTGTTACTGTGGGTTTCTCCATCCTGGTCTTGCCCCTTTACTCATCCCAACCCCTCTCTCCAACTGGATTCTAGGAGTACATCTCACTGTTCAGCTGTGAGTGTGTGAGTGTCTGCTTCTGCTTCCATCAGACTTAGGATGACATATAAGGTAGTCATCAATCTCATTATCAGTGTAGGGCATTAAGGTAACTTCACCACTATTGCTTAGATTGTTAGTTGGGGTCATCATTGTATTCTCTGGACATTTTCCTAGTGTGAGATTTATCTTTAAACCTTTAATGCTTCCCTCTATTATGATATCTCTTTTCTTGTTTGTTTTCTATTCTCTTGACTCAATTTACTGCTCCCTCATATTCTCCTCTCCCCTCTGTTAGAAACCTGCAGTCTCACCCTGTTGGGCCATGCCCAACCCCACCTTTTTAATAATAATAAGAGGTGGGAATGTTGAGGCTCGGGCAGTCTGTGGGCCCCGCCTCTGATGGGTGGGACGTGTAATCACTATGTCAGGCCTTATCTGGCTGGGCGGAGACTTGGGTATGTGCAAGCCCCGCTGCCCAAGCTACCTGGCCTCAGACTGGGTTACGCATGCGCAAGCTCCCCTTTTAAAGCAAGCGCTCCAAGCGCACCTCTCTCTCTTGCTTCTCTCTTTTCCCTCTCTCTCATCTCCCTCTCTTTTGCTTCTCTCTCTCCCTGCTTTCAGTTGGCCACCAGCTACCCCCCTCTTTCCTCTCCCCTCTCTCAATAAACTCCACGTGGGTGCTCAATCTCATGTTTGTGTTTCTTAGGCCCTAGCAGCTGCAGAACAACAACTCCCTCCTCTCCTTCACTTTCTCCTACTCCCCACCTGTTTCCAATGAATTATGGTTTTAACAGTGTCAGATTTTACTTCTCAAATTTACCAAGTTAATAATACAATTACTAAATAGTATTTCCTGTATATTTTTCAGACTGTTCCTTTTGATATTAGCTACATATGTCCTTTCTTACCAAGCTTTGAATGAATGAACCCTCTCTCTCTCTCTCTCTCTCTCTCTCTCTCTCTCTCTCTGTATGTATGTATACTTTTCCATTCTTGTACTGATACCTGAAGAAAAGAAGCTGTTTAATATAGTCCTAAATCAATTAACACTGAATGCTTATATAATGTATTTAAAGCAATATTTAGTGATTTTCATCAATTGCCATTTTATTTGCTCCAAAACTGTTTGAATTAATCAGTAAAGGGAAGTATTGAATATATATATATATATATATATATATATATATATATATATATATATGTGTGTGTGTGTGTGTGTGTGTGTGTGTGTTCACCCTGTGGGATATGAGCAACATTTCCAGAAATTCCTGACTTTCAAAATGAACGCATTCTGCACAAAACTGTTGGAACATTGCCTCTAATAAATATATAACTATGTAGAAGTAAAATAAACTATTCATTATATTTACTTGGATCTTTAAGATTGTTAGCTTAGGGGCAAGTGACATGCATTGTGATATTGACCCTTGAATGTTTATTGGTGTGGTCAGTTTTCCAGATATTCATCAAATGTCTGTCCTCAAGCAGTTTTAAGGCTCTTTTTACTATGGAGACATGAGAAAGCATTGATTTGCCTCAAACAGGGCAATGATACAACACCAGACACCCAATTTAGTGAACCAGTGGCTATGTTATTGGAATTTCTTCTAGTGGTGTCAGTGAGGAGATATTTATAGGAACATAGATGGCACAAAGGCAGCAGTATCACTAAAAGGAACACTTTAGTGTGAGCATAGCTGAATCCTGGAGCTCCTGAACTTCTTACCTGGGGAAAGTCTCCTCTCCACAGCAATGATTTGTTCTTCTGGGACTGGTCTGTTGAGATTTGCAAGTTCAGGACCTGCCTGAGTGTGACGTTTGAGTGTGCTTCATTCCTGAGCTTTAGTGTAATGTTACAATTAGGAGAAAATAGCTAGACAACAATTCACATCTTCTGGTTCTAACTTAACTGTGTCTTAACTGTGTTGTAGCAAATGACAGTAGTCATTCCTATACTGTTCTCTAAGCCTTAAGTAGAGGGAACACTGGGCAACAACTGACACTGACTCTGAGAGACTTCCCCTATTCACCTGAGAAGCATGCTTCCCATTCTTAAAAGAAACTTTTATCCATTGCTGCCCAAGCCTGGCAGGAGTTATTTTCCCATTGCAGGGTCTTAGCCCAACAATGGAAGGCTGAGTGGGTCTGAGGAAAGTTAAGGATCGCACTCACCTGTTCCCTAGCCTCCCAGGATCCTGAAGACAATCAGATGCAGTGGGGAACCTAGTCAAGCAAGATCTTGTTTATTGCCCCATAGCAAACATCTTTTTAAAAAATCCACAGGGCTAGAAAATAGCCAATGTTTTTAAAGGCCAACCTGTCATGTGCCCAGGTCCCTATGCTTTAGATAGTGAACACAAGCCGTTAATGAAGCGACCTCGTCTGGTTCGATCTTGGCAACCATGCACAGTTTTTTGTAAACATCTCAAGAGTTGCTCTTCTGACTTCCTCTAGGTGCTGTCTTTGACTGTCTGGTATGCCCTTCACCCATGGCATAAACAGAACTTCTCAGGAAGCAGTTGACCTCACATCCATGCAATAAAATAATAATATTTTTTTTCCTTCAAATTCTGTCCTTATGAAAGCTATTCATCAAGTAAGGTGCTGCTTGGCCTGCCCACCTGTTTTCTCCATGTCCTACCAAAATTGCACTATGTTTTCTGTAGTGGGGCCTTGGCCAACAATAGTTGTTTCCTTGCTTTTTCTATTTGTTTGTTTGTTTGTTTGTTTGTATTGTTTTGCTTTTATTTCCACACAGGGTCTATTTGTCTGTGCAGCCTTTGCTGTTCTGTAATTATCTCAGGAATCAAGACTGATGTGAAATTCACTGAAGATCTATCTGCATCTACCTCTGTAGTGTTGGGATTAAAGACCTGTGCTCAGATGAGATCAGGCATGTTCAGGGTGGAATATTGAGTCAGGAGAGAAATAGATGAGAGAAGAGAGAGAGAGAGAGAGAGAGAGAGAGAGAGAGAGAGAGAGAGAGAGAGAGCGCACAAAAGAGGGAGCCATTATAGGTTTGAAGAGAAAACTGACTCTAGAGAAATGTTCAGAGACCTACATGACTGACCCCAACTAACAATTGTGCAACAGTGGAAAGTCTACCATAAATGCTCTTCCCTGATAATGAGATTGATGACTAACTTATCCACCATCATAGAGCCCACATCTAGTAGCTGATGGAAACAGAAGCAGACACCCACAGCTAAACACTGAGCTGAACTGGAATCCAGATGCAGAGAGGGAATCCAGGCTACAGAAAACCACAGAGACAGTTGACCTGAACAAGGAGCAGCTAATGGGCTCCAGACTGATAGCTGGGAATCCAGCATTGGACCGACTCAGACGCCCTGAACATGGGTCTTGGTTAGAAGACCTGGAGAGTCTAAGGGACTTCTGACAGTGGAACCAGGTTATATCTCCGGTACACAAAAAGATTTTGGGAGCACATTCCCCACTGAGGAATAGTCCCTTAACCTAGAGGCAGGAGGGAGGGCTTAGTCCCTACTCCAATTGACCTGAAAGATTTAGATGACTCCTACTTTAAGACATCACCCTACATGTGGAGTGGGGGGGTCAGATAGGAGGGTGTTTGGGGGACATGGGAGGGTGGAAGAGAGGGAGGGAGGGAGATAGGGAGAGTGAACTGGGATCAATAAATAAAATAAGAAAAATAAACAATAAAAAAAGAAAACAAAAATAAAGACCCATGTCACTACCACCTGCCTGGTGAATTTAGTTGCTTATATTAATTACCTCTTACTGCTGTGATTAGCAATAGGAATTGTTTTGAATTCAACTTCTTAACAAATTGTATATATGGTAGACAGAATATAGGCTTAGTACTATAGCTTTGCTTCAGAATAGTTAGCAGTGATTGTGGCAGGCAGATGTGGGGTGAAGTTCTGCTCAATGTGTCTGGTCAGGCTCCAGGCTGAAGTTATAACAATTGCCAGGAAGATGATTTCATAGCACAGATGATGACCAGATCCCCTAAGTAGTGAAATCACTCAAATGTGCAATGATCTTTCACTTACATCCAGTTGCTTCTCTTTCTGTTACACAACTTAAATTACTCAGTCAAGCCCTCAGTCCTGTGGACAGGAAAAGGCATTTCCCTGGAACCAGAAGAAGTTGAAAGGTTATTTTTTAACAAGACTTAAACCATATTTACTTTTAAAAAGTTTTTTTTATTCCTATCTTAATGAATATATTATAAGATTTACAGGTTAAGTATCTGGCAGAAACAGAAAGAATAGGGACATTTGGCACAAATATTAGCACCATGAATTAAAAGGCAATGTTAACTGAGAACAATTTATTATGTCAAGGAACTTATATTTCAGTGCTTCTCCATTTTCTTATAGAGATAACAGGATCAAAACAAACAAACAAAAAAAAAAAAAAACAAAAAAACCCAATGGATGAAACACTTCTGACTACTCCACAATACTTTAGAGGCAATCATACCGACTTTGTTACTACTAAGTAAGAAGCAAGGACAAAGATGACAAAAATAGAAACAAATTATATATATATATATATATATATATATATATATATATATATATATGTGTGTGTGTGTGTGTTTGTGTGTGTGTGTGTGTGTGCGTGTGCATGTGTGTGTTTGTCCTTTAAAATCAGTTTATGTGTATTAAAATAATAATCAAAGAAAAAGATCAATGTGACAATGGGGAAGCATAGAAAAGGTTGTAGGAAAGTTACTAGAAGTGGGTATTGGAGGGAAAAAAGTGTTTTAATTCTATTTAAATCAAAAAAGTCACATGTTTGTATCTTCTCAAATGTGTCTCCAAATAGCAATGTCTAAGAATGTAATAACATTGATAGTCCTTTGCTTTCACAGAGGATGACAAACTATGGGAATTTTTTAATTATAATCTACTGCTTGATACTATCAAACACAGAGCTCAATAATCAATATTCAAAGCGTTGAATAATTAATATTTGAAAGTCTAACATTGTACAATTATGTATAACTTTTTTGTATTAAAATAATATGTATTAAATGCACAATCATATTATAAATCTCATTCCTGGCATGCAATATTATTATTTAAACTCTATTGTTCTGTATCTGATTTGCGTTAAGACCCATTACCTTTCCAAGAGGAACCCAGGACCTAAGGGCACACCAACTATTACTATTCTACTTAAGGTACATAGCTATAAATTACTTCTAATGATGTCCTGCGATACTCATAGATCATTGCATTCTTCTACCATCAGCAGAAATACTTTGTCCTACAATATATGGTTAGAAACACACAAAGACCCACAGCTAGACAATATACAGAGAAAGAGAGACCCTGGGAAACTCAGTTTTAAAGAGAATATTTCTATCAAATCCCTCTCACTTCAAACATCAGAGAACCCCGTGGAAGGAGAAGAACATATGTAGCATTCAGAGCAGATTGAGGACACCAAGAAAGTAAGGCCATCTAAGTCAATATAAGTAAGACTGAAATGAATTCAGAGAAACTGAGGCACCAAGCACAGGGTCTGCCAGGGTGTACACAAGACGGAGCTCTAAAATGGAAAGAAGTGGATGCACAAATCCATCCCTACCCTAGAAATTATCACCAACTAAAGATGACTTGCAAATAAAAATGTAGCTTTCTCCAAGGAAGTTTCACTGTAAAACAACTATTCTCTTTTGCTTGCTTTTTTTTTTTAAACAGGGTTTCTCCATGTAGCTTTAGAGCCTGTTCTGTTCTGGCACTCACTCACTCTATACTGAGCACTGGGAATAAAGATATGTGCTACCACCTGACTATAAATAGCTATTCTTTTCTTTTTTTAATGATAATTTTTAATTTAAATTTGAAACAAGCTTGTTTTACATGTCAATCCCAGTTCCCTCGTGCTCCTCTCTCTACTCTCCTGTCGCCTTACCACCCCCCCAATCCTATCCTCTTTCTGCTCCCCAGGGAGGATGAGGCCTTCCATGGGGAATCTTCAAAGTCTACCATATTATTTGGACCAGCGCCTAGGCCTCCCCCATGTGTCTAGACTGAGAGAGTATCCCTCTATGTGAAATGGGTTCCCAAAGTTCATTCATATGCTAGGGATAAATACTGGTTAACTACCAGAGTCCCCATAGACTGCCCAGTCCTGCTAACTAACACCCATATTCAGGGGGTCTGGGTTTGTCCTCTGCTGGTTTCCCAGCTATGGGACTCAGGTCCATGAGCTCCCCTTTGTTTAGGTCAACTCGAACAGCTATTCCTAACAGAAAGCAAACTCATGGCATCTTAAAGTTTTTTTTTTTTTTGTTTTGTTTTGTTTTTTTGTCTTGTAATGCCATGTCAGGACTTTTTCTTTTTCCTTTATTTCACTTTTTGTATTTGTTATTGTTAGATTCTGATTTTTTATTACCTCACAAGTCTTTTGCATATGTATTACAATTTCAAGTTTATTGCTTTTATGGGATTGCTGAGCCTGTGAATGATGAGTCTCTGCATCTATAGCTACTTCTTGTACCTTTTCTAGGGCTCCTTTTTTTTCCTGTTTGCATTTTCTTTTGTCCTATTATGATGTGCTTGTGTTTGTTTTAACTCATTATATTGTTTTATTTTATTATTATCACCTAGAACCCTGTTTGTTCTAAAATGAGAAACGCAAAAATAGGAGGAGAGGTGTTATGGAACTGGAAGAAATAGGGGGAATGAAAGGTATAATCAGGATATACTTTAGAGAAAAATCTATTTTCAATATAATAAAACTAACTATAGTTCAAGATACACATTTTTCTACCTGATGATATATTGATATTTTGTCAATCAATGAAACAATTATTTTTATGATATTATAGTTTTGGCACCACTACTCCTTCATATTTTGATATAGCACTAAGTATGCTTTAAGTTATATTTAATTCAAATGTTTCCATAAGGATAAAATGAAAAGGCAAAGCTTGAAAAATTTCCTTCAGTGAGGTTTTGAACTCTTAACAATGCCAAATTATTTAATACACTTCTCAAATACACTGACATCACTAACATCCTGATAAACATAACTTACCTAAAATTTTATTTTAAATGTTTATACCTTGCCTTCTTCCTGAGATTAGCTATTATGATAACAGAGTTACCAAACACGCTTCCAAAGAAGAGAAACAACCAATAGTCTTACGCAATTATGACAAATATGAATCACAACAATTATCAATACAGTGCTGCAACTTAATGGCCTTTTTACTTGATAGCAAGAAGGAAATCATGTCGGGTGCTGAAAATTTAGTCAACTATTCAGATCTTGTAAAGTCTTGGCAATCAAAAGAGATCTGAAAATCATTTTACTAAAACAGCACAATCCATAACAACACTCTAAAAATTTATCTTTAGACTTACAAATAAGAGTAATTTTCTTTCCTCATCAAGGAATTTTCTTTTTGTATTATAAGGGACCATCACTTTAAATACCAACCATTAAAATTCAGAGCTATGGCACTCAATCCAAAATAATATAACTACTGCACAACTTTTGCAGTTAAGGCTTGAGACCATTGTGGAAGATGTGACAGAAAGAGTACAAGAGCAAGAGAAATAGGGATTTTTTTTGAGAGTGTATGTTGTAGTAAATGTCAGAAGCTATAGCCATACAATTCCATCAATGTGACTGTCTAAGCATAGGATGAACATGGACAATAGTAGCCTAGCCAATATAGATCACTGAAGCTTACACAATGAACTGAAGAAAAATAAAGAATTGCAAGAGCAGGAGAAATTGTCTTCCCCATAGAAGAGCAACCTATTTGTTTTCAAAACCAAAGGTTTCACCCTGAAAACATACATAAAAGTAACATTTACAGACTGAGCAGTTTTATTTATATATTTAGGAATATAGATGACAGCATATACGTATAAATATACACATATATTTGTATAAATAAACACATATATTCACACAAAATATCTACTTATTTGAAAGAGAGTTAAGAGGAGTAAATAGGAAGGTTTATGGAGGGAAAAGAAAGGGGGGATGATGTCTTTCCTTTCTTCCCTCCTTTTCTCCCTACCTCCCTCCCATTCCCCCTGACCACCCTTCCATACTACCACCCCCAACTCCACAGGGAGAGTGATGCCTTCCAGAAGAAATCTAAAAAAAATAATAAAAACTTTTTAAAACAAAGTACAACTTCCCTCGAATGTTCTTTCTAGTAGATTATACTCATTCATACACTCAACCATGACATTTAAATTTTTTCGAATGTTTGGTCTGCATTGGTAGGCAAATCTTTATTTTCTTTTGTCTTGTACTTTAAAGTGCTCAATTAATTTTGAAGACATTTCCTTATGTTTTATTAAACTAATTAAAGTAAGAGAGTAATTGCTACTTTACACACAGATACACACACACACAGACATGCCACAGAAACATTTTACTGGGATAGAATAAAAAGTCCATTACCATCACTACCCACAATCAATAAGAAATAAAAGCTTTATATGTAACCTACTAAGCAATTCATTAGAAAGTTTCATCTGATAAACTTATTTGAGCACACTATTTTAGAAAAATTTTTACAAGTGAATTTTTAGGGAGTTCAATGTTTTTTGCAATTTATTCAATGTCATTATACTATTTAAAAGTAATATGCATTTTTGTGAAAATGGAAATAATGGCTTTCTAAGAAATAAGAAAATGTTACATACTATAAACACATACAATTCTCTATGCTTTATCATAGGGATGGTAAAAATCTTATTTTAGATTAAGCACATTGTCCATTTAAATGCATATTCCTGGAAGCAACAATTAAAGTTTGTATAAAGCATCATGAGCTGAAAATGATATAACATATACCTATATCATATATTTCTAATGAAGAGCACATACTGGAAGTTTTGCAACAATTTCATTTTTTCTTTTAATCATCATTTATATCACCCAAACACTAAGTTAAATATGGGTTTATAGGAACACACAGATAAGATTCTTAAATATGTGTTTTTTGTTTTTTTTTTTTTTTTTTGCTAAGGAAAAAATAAAAACAAAAATAGGGTAATTGTTCCAAATCTGTTCTTGTAGAAGTCTCTAAATTGTTACTTTTGTAGTAGATGAAAGCTCAGAAAGAGAATGTTTAAGTGACTAAGGAAAGCCTGTGAGGGTAATATGCAAGATTGATCCCTGGAATTCAGAGACAGGAAATACAAGAGTTGATCGACATTTGTATCTATGACTCATAATACAGTGTTGGTTTGGAATTCAGTCACTACTTATAAATTAGTACACTAAAGTCAAGTTTCTGCTACCTACTCCTGTTCCTCTTAATTCATAAGGAAAGAAGCAAGTAATCAGTCATGTCTTCCATGTATAGCACATAGCATTTATACCTTGATCTGGCTTCAGTTTTCCAGTAGAGTGCTATTCTCAGGAACCTACACCTGGCACACTTAATGCCAGTAAAAGAAGAAAGAGTTCTCATGTTGGTGCTGTAGGGCTCCTGTACAAAACCATAAGCAATAGGAGGCTTAAAGAAATGTGTATCTTCAAGGACTTTAGAAGCTCAAGATCAAGCTATGAATAAGTTTTCTTCTTTCTCTGGCTTTTTATTATGGTTTTCAAATGGCTGCCTTCCTGCTTGTTTACACCACCCCTTCTCTATGCACAAACATGAATGATTTCTCCTTCCTAATTACTGGCATTAGCTACATTGCATTATAGCATACTCTTTGTATTGTCATTTTAGAGCAATTTCACAATTAATGTGGAGCTGTACTGTAAGGATAGGTCTTAAATATATCAATTTGAGAGGACACAATTCATACTATGAATTCTAAATCACCCATAATTGTTTTTATGTGGCCTCTGGATGCATATGAGAAAATGGTTTCACAAATGACTTCATGAACACACATTTCTAAAGTGCTTTGAAAATCATAAATTATCTAGAAGTAATCTCATCTCTACAAGTTTTGGGCACTCATGACCTCAATAATGCTATTTAAACTCTGTTGGGCTTTAAGTTAAGTTGCCTATGATGGGCCTTATATTTACCTACATTTTTCTATCATAAAGACATAGATGAGTGGCCAAGATGATCTACACTCAGATGAAGTAATATCACTTTGCATTAAAAAATTACAGCAGATAAAAATTGTAGTAGATGACAGACAAGCCTCATTTGGCCTCTTATTGCCTATTTATTGCAAAATCTAAAAATAGATTTCTAAATTAGTTAATTAATTAAATATTTAGTATATGTATAGTAAAAAAACTATCTCACTTTGAGGGATATGTGGAAAGGCTTGCGATTATAAAACAACCACTGCATCTTATGCAAGCCTGATGTTCTCAAAGCTCCTTAGGGAAGTCAGGTTAAAATGAATCATGTCTGCATGCCAGAATAAATGATAAGGCATGTCACTGAGAACAAAGATGTGCAAATGTTGCTGGTCTCATAATCTTCATCTTTCATCAGGACAGTCCTATGAGCAGTGCCTACAAACATGGCTTCTTAATACTTTCCATCTCTAGAAGGTTGCAAACCTTTTTCTTACATATATATTTCCTTATATATCTTGCATGTTAGGGGATATAAAACCTCATTTTCAATTGTAGAAAATCACTAATGTTCCCGTTTTCAACTGAATTTTAAATAGTCTAGGATAATAAGAAAATAGGGATTTTATTTTGCATATCCTGCTTATTTGTCCTTACAGAGCTGGCCCCCACTTTTTGTCCGCATTACCATTTAGAAGTTGATGGAAATTGCTGCAGTCGGAGGTAAGTCTGGGACCAGGCCAAGCCGAATCCCCCACATTCTTCCCTGGGAACAATCTGGATTAGCTCTGTGTCTCGCTTCCCCCCATAACTTTTGCCTGAGCGGTTCAGTCCAGGTATTTGGGTCCTTATACCACCCAGAGCCTGCCTTCACCTAATCCTTGGCACTGCTGGGCCTATTGCTCCTGCTCAGAGTGAGCATTTGGCCAGAGCAGGTCCAAAACCCACTCTATCTTCTTGAAACTTCCTTCGTAGGCTCTGAACATACTGGACCCCTCTATCCATGAGGAGCCATCTTCAGACTTCTCTTACCTGATCATTGAGCCCCATTGCCTGACCTCTGCCTGAGTGCTTCAGACTATCCTGAGCCTGCCTTCCCCACACCATTGGCACTGCTGTGGCTTCTGCTTGAGAGACCTCCAAGAGAGCTTATATCATCAACAGTTACAGACATCAAACTCCTAAAACACCTACACCCACTGGGAGAGCAGAGGAGAGAGAGAGAGAGAGAGAGAGAGAGAGAGAGAGAGAGAGAGAGAGAGAGAGAGAGAGAGAGAGAGAGAGAGAGAGAGAGAGAGAGAGAGACTCAACCTGCACCCACTGGAAAAACTGATGGGAAGACAGCAATACAAGAAAACACCCAATTATACAAAGACCAGTATGACACCACCAGAATCTAGGGACTATAAACCAACTAGACCTAAAAACACCAAAGCAGATGAAGCAGAAGAGAACAACTTAAATAATAACTTCATAAAAATGACAGAGGCCCTCAAAGACAATATGAGAAAATCACATAAGAAATGGAAGAAAAAATTTATGGGACACTTTGAAAACAGTCATAAGAGGAAAGTTAATTGCACTAAGTGCCCATATCAAGAAAATGGAGGATAGTCATGCTAGAAAATTAACAGCACAACTGAACAATAAGAAGGACACTCACACCTGAGGAGTAAACAAGGAAATAATCAATTTGATATAGCTATACCTGCTTGCTTCTTGGGTCCATTTGATTGGAAGATCTTTTCCCAGCCCTTTACCCTCAGGTAATGTCTGTCTTTGAAGCTTAGATGTGTGTCTTGTGTGAAGCAGAAGGATGGATTCTGTCTTTATATCCATTCTATTAGCCTGAGTATTTTTATAGGCTAGTTATGACCATTAATATTGAGGGAAAGTAAGGACCATTGATAGTCAATTCTTATTTGCTTTAGATTATTGTTGTTGGTGGTTTTGTAAGTATATTTGCCCTGCTTCTTTCTTTTGTGTTCTGGTAAAGTTTGATTATCTATTTCCTATGTCTTTGTGAGTAGTTAACATTTTTGGGTTGAAGTTTTTCTTCTAGTTCTAGTTCTTCTAGAACTTTCTGTAGTGCTGGATCTCTTGTATTTTGTTGAGTTTGCTTGCATCTGTAGTTCCTGGTAGTTTACCAAGTTTTTCTATTTACAGGCTTCTGTGAATTTGTTTTTCTGTGAATTTAGTTTTTCAGGTCTTGAAGTGTTTGAATTGTTTCCTTCATCTGTTTGATTTGTTTTATTTTCCTTTGCTTTTTTTTTTACTTTCTTTAAGAGATTTGTCCATTTCTTTTTTTGCTTGTTCTTTTCCTCTATTGCTTCCAAGTTGAGGGATGAACTCAATATATTAGAAAATAGGGAAACAATGAAAAGCAAATGTAATATAGAGTTGCTTCTTTGAGAAAATCAACAAGACAGGCAAAACTTTATCCAAACTAACAAAAAAGCATAAAGAGAACATACAATTTAGCAAAATCAGAAATGAAAAGGGAGACATAACAACTGACACTGAGGAAATCCAGAGAAACCGCAGGTCATATTTTAAAAATCAGTACTCCACAAAATTAGAAAATTCAAAGGACATGGGCAAATTTCTGGATAGCTATAACTTACTGAAATTAAATCAAGAACAGACAAGCAATTTAAATAAACCTATAACCACTAATTAAATAGAAGCAGTCATTAAAAGCCTCCAAAGGGGGAGAAAAAAATACAGGGCCAGATGGCTTCAGTGCAGACAACTACAAGAAATTCAAAGAAGAGCTAGTACCAATACTCCTCAAATTGTTCCACATAATAGAAGCGGATGATTCATTACTAAATGTTTTTTACAAGGCTACAATTAGCTTGGTACCAAAGCTGCACGAATACACAAGAAAAACAATTACAGAACAATGTCTCTCATGATCATTGATGCAAAAATACTCAATAATATACTGGCAAATTGAATCCAAGAACACATCAGAGAAAACATTCACCATGACCAATTAAGCTTCATCCCAGGGATTCAGGGATGCTTCAAAATAGGAAAATCAATCAATGTGGTCCACCATATAAACAAACTGAAAAGGAAAAATATTATGATCATCTCACTAGATACTGAAAAAGCCTTTGACAAAATCCAATACCCTTTCATGATGAAGGTCTTGGAGAGATTAGCAATAACAGAATCATACCTAACATAATAAAAACAATATATAGTAAACTAAATCAAACTAAATACAGAGAACCTTAAGGTAATTCCTCTAAAAATCAAGAATAAGAAAAGGCTTTGCACTCTCTTAATATCTCTTTAATATTGTACTTGAAGGTCTTGCTAGAACAATAAGACAACAAAAGTAGATCAAGGGGGATACAATTTGAAAGGATGAAGTCAAACTTTCGCTATTTGCAGATGATATGATAGTTTACATAAGTGACCCAAAAAACTCTACCAGGGAAATCCTACAGCTGATAAAAACATTCATCAAAGTGGCAGGATACAAGATTAACTCAAAAAATAAAAATCAGTAGGCATACTACATACAGATGATGAAGTGGCTGAGAAATAAATCAGAGAAACATCACCCTTTACAATAGACACAAACAACATAAAATGTCTTGAGATAATGCTAAACAAAAAACTAAAAGATCTATACAGCAAGAACTTTACATCTTTAAAAAAAGAAATTAGAGAAACTACAAGAAAAAGGAAAGATTTCCTATACTCATAGATAGGTAGGATAAACATAGTAAAAAATGACAATTTTCCCAAAAGCAACCTACAGATTCAATGCAATCACCATAAAAACCCCAGCACAATTCTTTACTGACCTTGAAAGGAAAATATTCAACTTTATGTGGAATAACAAAAGACACAGGATAGCCAAAGCAACCCTATACAATAAAGGAACTTCAGAAGATATCACCATCTCTGACTTCAAGCTCTATTATAGAGCTACTATAGAACTATAGTCCTGAAAACAGCTTGGCTGGCATTGGCGCAAAAATAGAGATGTAGACCTATGGAATTGAATCAAAAATCCTGATGTTAACCCATAAATCTATGAACACCTGATTTTTGACAAAACTTCTAAAATTATACAATAGAAGGAAGCAACATCTTCATTAAATGATGCTGGCAAAACTGAATTAGGTGTGTAAAATACTGCAGAAAGACGCATGTTTATCGCCATGCACAAACTTAAGTCCAAATACATCAAAGGCCTCAACATGAATCCTGCCACACTGAACCTCTTAGAAAAATTAGGACATTCCCTTGAAAGAATTGGTACAAAGAGACTGCTTCTTGAACATAACACAAGTAGCACTGACACTGAGATTGACAATTAATAAATGGGATCTTCTAACACTGAGAAGCTTCTGTAAGGCAAAAGACACAGTTGACAAGACCAAACTGCAGCCTAAAGACTGGGAAAAGATCTTCACCAACCCCAAATCTAACAGAGGGCTAATATCCAAAACATACAAAAACTCAAAAAACTAGTCACAAAACACCAATTAACCCTATTAAAAATTGTGGTACAGAACTAAACAAAGAAATCTTAATAGAGGAATCAAAAATGGCTGGAAGATACTTCAGGAAGTACTCAACATTCTTATTCACCAGGGAAATGAAAATCAAAACAACTCTGAGATACTATCTTACTCTTGTCAGAATGGCTAAAATCAGAAACACCAATTATAGCTTAAGATCACTCCACTGCTGGTTGGAGTGAAAAATTATACAGCCATTTTGAATATCAGTAGACATTTACTCAGGAAAATGGAAATCAGTCTACTGTAGAACCCAGTCACACCACTCTTAGGCATATACACAAATGATTCACATCCATTCAACAAGGACATCTGTTCAACTGTGTTCATAGCAACATTATTTGTAATAGCAAAAGGAACCTGGAAGCAACCTAGATGTCCTTCAACTAAAGAGTGGATAAAGAAGATGTGGTACATTTACATAATGGAATACTACTGAGTGGAAAAAAATAATAGAATCTTGAAATTTGCAGGCAAATGGATGGAATTTGAAGAAACCACCCTGTGTGTGGTAACCCAAACATAAAAAAATGACATGATATGTATTCACTCATATATGTATTTCTAGACATAGAGCAAAGGATCACCAGCCTATAATTGACTCCACCAGTGAAGGTAGGATACTAGGAGAAACCTAAGAGAGTCATACAATGTCCCCCAAAGAAGTGGAAAGGGACAAGAGCTCCTGAACATGTTGCGAGTAGGGTGGATAGAGAGTGGAATGGTAGTTAGGAGAAAGGGAAGGGGAGGAGAGATCACGTGGGACTAGAAAAATTGAATCGGGGATGAATAGATAAGAGTGAAAAAAAAAGAGATACTATAATAGGGGGAGCAATTATAGGTTTAAAAGAAGTACTGACTCTAGAGAAATATCCAGACTCCTACAAGGAAGACTCCAATTACCAATTTGAGGAAAAATGGAGAGGCTTCCTTAATGCCCTTCTCTGATATTAAGATTGATAACTAACATATGCCATCCTTCATGTAGTAGCTGCTGGAACCAAAAGCAGATACCCCCAGGTAAACACTGAGCTGAATTCCTGGAATCCATTTAATGAGAGCATGGTATAATAAGAAAAGAGGTCAAGACCAAGCTACAGAAATCCTGAAGTGACAGCTGGCCTGAATAAAGGACGGCCCGTGGATACTCCCCTCTCAGACTGATGGCTGGGAAAACAGCATTGGAAGGACTCAGATCCCCCGAACATGGGTCTCAGTTAGGAGGCCTGGGCTGTCTAGGAGACCTCTGACAATAAAACCATTATTTATCCCTGGTGCATGAAACGATTTTTGGAGCACATTCCCCATGGAGGGATACTCCCATAGCCTAGAGCCAGGAGGGAGGGCCTAGACCCTACTCTAAATGACTTGACAGATTTTGATGATTCCTCGTGGAAGGCCTCATCCACCCTGTGGAATGGGTGTGGAATTGGACAGGACAGGGTCGGGGCCATGGTAGTGATGGAGGGAGGGAGTGGGGACTGGGATTTACATGTCAGAATATTAAAATTTATTTAAATATTTGTTAAAAAAGTAAAGTGCTATAGTCATTTATTAAAAGCCAAATATGTGTTAAATCCCTGAGAAGCAGGTTGGTTCTACCTAAGATAATCCTAAAAGAAGTGACAATATAATAGAGCTTCAGAGATTTAAAAATGAATTCAATATTTAAAAAATGCTCTTCCCATTCCTCATATTATATGTGAATATAAACTAAACTTAACCCAGGCATGAAAGTGAGTTTTCATTTCTGTTACAGTGTGTAATTTCAATTGAAGTAGAATTATAATTTGCAAATTCTCTTTGTGGGGCACATGTTTGAAATTCAATAAGCATCATCTAATGGCTGAGGCTGCCTTTCTTTTAATATATTCTATGGATTAAATAAAATAATAACTATAAAATTGCTTAGAACATTGCCCGACATATACTGTGTATAAATTCTATATTTGCTATAATTGTGATCCTCAAGATTTTTGAGTTAACATTTTAAAAATTGTCATGCAAATAAGAGTTGATAATTATTCCATATATTCCTGAAGAAATTAAGTATTGGGGGTATATTTTCAAAATGCTATAAAAGTTTGGGCAAATCTTAATTTAGTAATCACAGATATGTAAAATTAACAATCTGCAAAAACAGTAGGTTGTCATAAGATACCCATAGTCTTCTTTCACTTGTACTTTTGTCACTGAGAATATGCCAGTTGATGAAGAACACCACACTCACCTTTCCTGATATATATATATATATATATATATATATATATATATATATGTATACATATATATATATATGATACTTTGTGATTATTTTTCTCTTACAAAATAATTAGAGAAGTAATATTTTAAACTGAGTAAAGAATGGCTTTTGCTAAAACATAAAACATATTTGACTCCTAGAAGGATTGTGCTAAACCTTTGAACTATCATATATAACAAACATGTATTTGGTTAGCTAGAGACTCTAGGATTCACTAGGTACTTTACAATGAGATAGCGGTTGTGGTATTTGGTTCTTATTGTGTTATTTTTCCCTTCAGTGAATATTCAGACTTCTGAAGTCCGCTCTGATAGTAAACCAGGTTGACATGAACAAACACTGATAACACTGAACAACATGCCTTGAGTGATCCCTTTTTATACAGCAAGGCAATTTCCTTTTATTCACAAGGACTTGATTAAAAGATCAACTAGGCATACTCAAAAACAAAGATATGAATGAATCATTTTTTTACTCTTTACTACATATATATAAGCATACATGGATAATAATAATGCCATATGATAAATTTTAGATAGAAACTACTATAATATAATAAAAATCATTTGATATTTTTGTCTCTAAAATTATAACATTGCACCATGGTCACACTTTTATTTTTATGATGCAAAATAATATAATCCCTAGATGGCAATATGGAGCGATGTGAATGATTACAGGATTGTATGATAGCATTAGGATACATTCATCGTTTACTGGAACTCTGGAAAGCATCAGTGCTACACCATTACAGTATTTAGGTATTGTAATGAAGAAGTATGTACAATAGCTAACAAATATGTAGGTAACAAGTACAGTCTACAATGGATGATAAGAGGTGATGTGAAACAGCACAATATATGAAACATTCCTCAACATTAAACTGTTGTTCATTTCTGAACATTTTCGTTATTGTTGTTAGAATATGATAGACCAGGGATAAATATCTGTAAATGTAGAAAATGAAATTTCATGTTTGTGTCTTTTCCTATTGTGGTTGTTTCCTTTCTTGGTTTTTGAGGAAAAAAATTATATTGCCCATGCTTGTGAGTGTTGGAATTATAAATGTGTGTCATTGTACCAGATCATGCTTTGCTAGGATTGGACTCAGGGTCTATGCATGTTTGTTGAAGTTTTAATAAACTAAGTTACATTCTTTGGCTCAAAAAACATAACTGTCCTAAAAAAGTGGCCATACACATAATTTCTAGTGAAGTAACACCTGAGAAAGGGCAAGAGAAATAGATAACTAACTAAATAAATAAATAAGAAACTTTGTGGACTATACATGTATGATTTATCTTAACTACTTAAAATAATGTCTTATAATAAACCATAGCTGTGGATATTATACCTAAGAATACTCTTGATGACCACTAGATTCTACAGAATGTCTTGTCAGACGTGAAGGTTGTTTGATGGTTTTATGAACTATTTTCAACATTACAATCACTCTATCACTCACAAGTTTTACAGATATGTGTCATCTCTGATCTCAATTTGATGCAAAGATCCTCAAGTACTGAGGACTGACAGATGCTCAAGATTGAGAGGCTGATGTATAAACCAGGCTATGGTCAGTTAGTGAGCTACCTTCATATTACTCAGGGACCTCAATAGAGTTTCAAAAGAAAATCAGTATCTATTCCTTTAATTAAAATATTACCATAAAGCATAGCAATTCTTTCTGTGTTCATTATTAATGTTTTACTCTTTCCTTTGGGAAAAAAAAACAAAAACAAAAAACTATCATGTGCTTTTACAATCTTCTTGCAGATGTTAAACTGTAGCTTTTAGTGTGGAACCTACAATTATGATACACTAGAACATATTTACTAAATATTAGAGATATTTTCACATGAGTTCTTTTTGTTTATTTTTATTTTTTAATTAATTTTTATTTAAGTTTAAAACAATCTTTCCATTCACTGCCCCTCATTTCCCATGTGCTCTGGGGGACTTGTCCCTTCCCCCTTTTGTGAGGGACCATATATGAATCACTTAGAATACACTTTGTATCCCAGTTCATCTGGTGGTGTTTATTATAGGCTGGTGATCCTTTGCTCTACGTCTAAAATTCAGTATGGTTTCTTCAAGTTCCATCCACTTGCCTGCAATTTTCAAGATTTCGTTATTTTTTCTGCAGAGTAGTATTCCATTGTGGAGAAATGCCACATCTTCTTTATCCATTCTTCAGTTGAGGAGCATCTAGGTTGCTTCCAGGTTCTTGCTATTACAAATAATGCTGCTATGAACATAGTTGAGCACATGCCTTTACTGCATGGATGTGGGTCATTTGGGTATATACCTAAGAGTGGAATTGCCGGGTCCTGTAGTAAGCTCATTCCCATTTTCCTGAGGAACAGCCATAGAACTAGGAGAAAGAGAAGAGGAGGAGAGGAAAACACATGTGACTAGACAGATTGAGTCAGGGTGAGGGGGGACATAAAAGAGGGAGCCATTATTGGTTTGAAGAGAAAACTGAACCTAAAGAAAGGTCTAGAGAACTACAAGACTGACTTCAACTAACAATTTGAGCAACCATGGAAAGGCTACCATAAATGCCCTTCCCTGATACTGAGATCATCAACTAAATTATCCACCATCATGGAGCCCTCATCTAGTACCTGTTGGAAACAGATGCAAACACCCTTAACCAAACACTGAGTCGAACTAGAATCCAGATGCAGAGAGAGGGGACAAGACCAGGTTGCAGAAACACACAAAGACAGCTGACCTGAAGAAGAAGGAGCTAATGCTCCCCAGACTGATAGCTGGGAATCCAGCATGGGACTGACTCAGACCCACTGAATATGGGTCTCTGCTAGAAAGACTGAGCAGTCTTGGGGACCTCAGACAGTAGAAAAAGGATCTATTCCTGGTTCACAAAAGGACCTTGCGGACACATTTCCCATGGAAGGATACCTCCTTAAACTAGAGACAGGAGAGAAGTCCTAGTCCCTACTTCAAATGACTTGACAGATTTATATGACCCAACCTGGATAGCATAGCCCTACAAGTGAAATGGGGGTGGGGGGATGGGAGGGAGGGTGTCCAGGGTGCATGTCACAAGGGAAAGAGGGTAAGAGGGAGGAAGGGAGGCTTGAAGGGAGGAAGGGAGAGGAAACTGGGATCCACATGTAAAATTTTTAAATTATATTGTTAATAAAAAAACCAATCTTATTTTATTTACCAATCCCAGTTCCCTCTCCCTCCAGTTCTTCCATGCCTCCAATCCTACCTCCCATCCACTCCCCCAGAAAGGATGAGTCCTCCCATAAGGGATCCTCAAATTCTGTCATATCATTTGGGGCAGGATCTAGGCTGTCTGCCTTTTATTTAGGCTGTGAGACTATCCCTTTATAGGGAATAGGTTCCCAAAGCCCATTCTGTGCACTAGAGATAAATACTGATTCCACTGCCAAAGGCCCATTAGATTACCCAAGCCTCCTAATGACACCCATTTTCAGGAGCCTGGTTTGGTCCTTTTTTTGGTTCCACAGCTGTCAAGCTGAGATTCATGAATTATGATTAGCTCAGGGCAGCGGTTACTTTGCATTTCCACAGCATGGTCTTGACCCCTTTGCTCATCACTCCTGCCTCTCTGCAACTGGATTCTAGGAGTTCAGCTCAGTGCTTAGCTGTGGATCTCTGCTTCTGCTCCCATCAGCTACAGGGAGAAGACTCTGTGATTGTACCATATCAAGTAAAAATATAAAAATTTTAAAATATTCATTTTTAAAAATTAGATTTCTATGCATTAAAATATATATTGAGAAAAATTGTCTTAAAATAGCTACAAATCATTTCAAATGAGCATATTCTTGAACTTCAATCAATGTCTTACCTAGAAGTTAACATTCATTTCCAGTCAATTATTATTTCAACAAATAAAATATACACATGCCTTTTTCTGACTTTATTTTGATTGTATTTAATTCTCTTTGTAGTTTACTCCCATCAAAACATAGTCTTCAACATTCCTCTCTATGTAGTAAAACTGACGTGAATGTCAAGACTACAAACTGAAACAGCAGTTTAATGAAACTTTCATTAAATTGAGTAAAAAGCCTCTTCAACTTTCTTTTGAGCAATTTTGAGTGTTTTATATTTGCTAAATCTAGTACATTAGATCATAACATTTTTCACATTCTGAACCTGTGAAAACTTTTTTTTTGTATTTTATTGTGGATAGTCACATGGTAATACAATATTTCAAGTGTTTACAGGATGTATAGCTTACTATACGTTGATAAAATGAAGAATTTGTACTCTGCTATTATAATACTGAATATGTTATAGGAAGTATACAAATTTAGAAAATAAGTATGTGGGTAATTTTTAATGTGGTTATAGTAATAAATATGGTAGGCATTTCTGAGTTCCTGTAAAAAATAATTCAAGACAAGTTCACTTGATTATACATTTTGCTTAACTAAAAATATAATAAGGAATATCTTTGATGGAAATAGTCTATTTACTTTTGGCAGTTCTATCTTCTAGTCATATTGTTTAATAAGAATTTAGAAATTGGAGAAATTACAAAAATAAGAAAAACAATGTAAAACTAATTTTCATTTCCAAATCTTATTTGAGCATGGCAGGAAATGCTAATTGGGATTTTGTAATTATCACTAGATTTTGTAGAGTCAGAGATGTACTTATAGTACTTATAGCATATTCAATCTTCTCTACCACAAATATAATCCCTTTGAAATTATATTGTCATGATATTTTATTCATTTTGAAAGTCATGTAAATTCTGTTACTATTTCTGAGAACTACTGTCTTACATATCAAAGTTTGTACTAAGAAAAAAATGATTCAATACTATAATTCATTTTGTTCCTTTGCTAATCATTTTCTCTTACCAGCTGTACATTCATTTTGATGAGAACAGATTTTCTAAGTCCATCTAGGAGCTTGTGATAACTAAGCATGAATCATCTTAACTGTGAATTAATAACAAAGAATTCTCCTAAACCCAATCATACTTTTTGATAACTTTGAGTTGGATTAACACCTTTGGAATTAGAAAGATCCTACATAGTATTTTATATATTTCCTCAAGACAGATACAGACTGTGTGATACTATATACAAATAACAAAAACATAAAATTGAATTTTTAAGAAATACATGATTACATATATATGCTATATAAATTTACATATATTATATAAAATGTATACTATATATTAAATGAATGAACTTACCTTGTCTGTTTAGTCTGTTTTTACATTTCTTTTCACAAATTCTTCTCAAATAATTTCCTACTTCTGCATAACTGAGTGCTCGCTTTATATTTTCAAGTATAAATCATAACATCAGTCTTATAATTACCAATGATTTTTCTACCCAAAATACCACCTAGTTCTTTATAAGAAATCCTAAGGAGAAAAACTAAACTATGTGTGTGTGTGTGCTGTATGTTTGTGTGTTTACTTTCAATGCCCCTCCAAAACACTGAGAAATACAGTGCTCTTGGGAATACAGAGACCTAGAAAGGCATTAGTATGGATATGCAGACTGTAGAAGAAGCACTGATATGAATAAAAAACTATTGGAAGGATTGTTAACCCACTGAGTAGAATTAGTCCTTTCCTTTGTACAAGGGGGTAGTACCATCAACTAGAGCATGTACAACCATCTAGAGGCCCTAATCCTTAAATTAACTGTTGTTCTTCCACCAGTAGTCATAAACACTAACAGTATTTCACCTATGGATAAAGATAGTATCAAGAAACCCTCTATATTCCACGATAGAATGCTGACTGACATGGCCTTATGTAGATCTTATGACGGCAACCACAGCAGTTTAGAGTTCATGAGTACAATGATTTTGTCATGTTCAAAAATCAACAATAAATGGAGACATAGATTACTAATTAAGTAAATAATTCATTAATAATTAATTCTGTGTGTTTGACGCTAAGGGGGGATATCAGGACCACAGCATACTATGTAAGCACCTTGCCACTGAGTTGCTTTCCAAGATCCAGTGATTAATTTTCTTCTATATTCCATATACGAGTAGTATATTTACATCAATCCTCCTACCATCTCCTCCTTTAAATTCTTCTATAATCCCTTAATACTCCCTCTCTAATTCAAGGCCCATTTAAATTTATTTATTAATGATACATATATACAATATATAATATATATGTACATATTATATAAATAAAGTCTATTGATTATGTGTGTTTGTATTTGTGTGTGTGTGTGTGTGTGTGTGTGTGTGTGTGTGTGTGTGTGTATATGTGTGTGGGTTGTGTGTATGCTTGTGTGCCTGTATGTGTTGGAGAATGATCACTTGATATTGGACAAACATTTAAGAGTCTCATTCCTGGAGAAGACTAACTTTCCCTTTCTCAGCCTTCATTAATTGCCTGTAGTTCTTTATCTAGGATAGAAATCTGATGATATTTCCCCATTATTATGACATGTCAACTGATGTTGTATTTGTTCATGTCTAGCATACATGATCATAAAATTGAGATTTTTCAGTAAAACTGCCTTTTAATATACAGAAAACATTATCATGGCTCTCTTCTTCATAGACGTTTCTTCCCCTTCTTTTACAATATTCCTTGAACCTTAAAGTTGTGATTCATATGTATCAGTTGGTGTAGAACACAAAATAATCAAATATTTTTCTGCATTGTTTTTCCAGTTGTGAGTTCTATGAATATGTCTCTCTGCTGCTAAAAAGGAAATTTCTTTGATGTGGAGTAGAGATTGATTATCTTCATAATTTACAAATCTATACCAGTTCCCTCTCTGTCCATCCTCCCATGCTTTCTGACCCCCATCTCATCCCATTCCCCACCCACTCCACAGGGAGGGTGAGACCATCCAGTAGGGATCATAAAACTCTGTCAAGTCATTTACAGTAGGGCCTAGACCCTCCATCCTGTCTCTAGGTAAATGGATTATACCTCCATGGGGAGTGTGCTCCTAAAGTCTTATCTTGCACCAGTCTTTTCTTGCATCACTGCTGGATAACACTGTTGGTAAACCTATACCACAGAAGCTTATATAGCATGTTCTGTACTCTTAGAGCTGACTAGCAAAGCATGTCTTCTCCAGTAGAGTTTTATCTTTGTTTTGTAGGTCTTCAGGTTACCTCTGACCAACAGCTCAAGTGGAAATATTCCTCATATGGCATTGAGATTCTTATTTGACAATGTGTGCCATCTGGAAAAAACCACTATCCTCTGTGTAGGTAAACTGCAAAGCTTGTGTGTGTGTTTGTGTGTGTGTGTGTGTGTGTGTGTGTGTGTGTGTGTTTAATAAGAAGCTTATAAAACAAGAATTTTCCATGTGAATTTTTCAATCAAACTTCATGTTAAATTTTCTTGCAACAGCCCCATACTCTGTCCAATCCTCCTGTCTCCTCACTTAAATAACAAATTACATTATTAAATTTGTATTACTTATTTTATTTTCTCCTTTCTATATTTATGTGTGCATTGTTTGTTATGTTTGCATGTTTTTACACATATAAGTGAGTTATATGAGTGTATGTGAAATCCAGAGGTTAATATCAGGGAGGGTACTTGCTCTATTTTTTTTTAATGTTATGCTGTGAGATTAATCTCTCAGATCTAGAACCAGGTGGCTAGTTTTTCTATCCATGTCAGTCAAGGGATTCCTTGTTCAATTGGAATTATAGGTAGGGTTACATGAATACCCAGTGTTTGCTTTGAGGTCAGTAATCTGATCTAATGTCCTCTTGCTTACATTATAATGCAGTAACTGCTGAGCAATAACTCTACAGTCATGGTTTAATTAATTTATTTCTAAGAGAGGAAGCAATCTATCATAGGCTGGTGCTTGAACACAAGGAGAACATGATACTTGTGGTATTCAAGTCTCTTTGACCTGTGTACAGGTATTGCAGTCTTCTGCAAAGTTAACAAAGTTAATTAACCTAATGATTCATTTACTGTACTCCCCCCCCCAAGAACCATGTATTTTCTTCACAGGAAACAACAGACATTATGGTGTGAGCAAGTGTTTCAACAGCAAACTAGACTGCATTCTTCTGACTAGGAACACCAAACTAGATGTGTAGAGGGGTCTTGCCACTGAAATATAGCTTTGTCTTATGTTTTCCCTAGGACTTGAATAAATCACTGTGTCCATAAAAGTCTTAAAATCAATTCTTTAGCTCACAAGGGAGAATTAACCACCAACCCCCTCCCCTCAGGCAATGAGAATTACATGGAGTTTGAGCCTCTGTGGTACATTTTTCTATACCCAAGTTATATGTAGTAATCACTTTCTTCTTTTATTTTAATCATTTAAAAACATTTTCTATTTATTCTTTTCTCACTTTACATACTAATTCCAGTCCCTACTCCCTCCCCACCTTATGTTCTGTCTACCTTCCCCCACCCCCACCCCACCATCAGAGAATGTAATGCTTCCCATGGGGAGTCAATGAAGTCTAGCACACCTCTTTGAGGCAGGACCTCAAAGATCCTCAAAGGTCCTCCCCCTATATCTAGAATGAGCAAGGTGTCCCTCCAAAGAGAATGGGCTTCAAAAAAGCCAACTCAAACACTTGGAATAATTCCTATCCTGCCAGTGGCCACAAAGACTGCCCAAGCCACACAATTGTCATCCACATTCAGAGGGCCCAATTAGGTACCATTCAGGTTCCCCAGCTGTCTGTCTGGAGTAACTGAGTCCCCATAGCTCAGGTCAGCTGTCTCTGTGGATATACCCAAAACGTTCTTGACCCCTTTGCTTATATTAACATTCACCCCCTCTCTTCAACTGGAATATGAGAACTCAGCCCAGTTTTTAGTTATGTATCACTGCATCTGCCTCCATCACTGACTGGATGAAGGTTCTATGATGATAATTCAGGTAGTCATCAATGTGTTTATAGAGGAAGGCCAGTTCAGGCACCCTCTCCACTAATACTTGGGATCTTTTTTTTTTTCTTATTTTACATATCAATCCCAGTTCTCTCTCTCTCCCTCCCTCCCTCCTTCCCTCCCATGTTCCATGAATTTCCCATACCACACACCCTTTCATTGCACAGGGAGGATGATGACTTCCAGGAGGAATCATCAAAATATGTCAAGTCATTTGAAGTAGGGAATAGCCCGCCCCCCTCCTCTATCAGGCAAAGGGAGTAGTATCCCTCCATTGCGAATGTGCTCCTACAGTCCTTTGGTGCACCAGGGAACAGCCATGTTTTACTGTCAGAAGTCCTTTAGTCTGCCCAGGTCTTCTAACTGAGACCCACATTCAGGGGGTCTGAATCGGTCCAATGCTTGTTTCCAAGCTCTCAGTCTGGGGGTACATGAGCTTCACCTTGTTCAGGTAAGCTGCCTCTGTAGGTTTCCATAGCCTGGTCTTGACCCCTTTTGTTATCACTCCTCCCTCTCTGCGTCTGGATTCCAGATTGTTTAGCTCTGGGTATCTGCTTCTGTTTCCACCAGATACTAGGTGAGGCTCTATGATGGCATATAAGTAAGTCATCAACCTCATTATCAGGGAAGGGTATTTAAGGTAGCCTTTCCACTACTGCACAGATTTTTAGTTGGTCCTGTGGTAGAAAGATTCCCTTTTTTCTGAGGAAGAGCACTACTGATATCCAAAACAGCTGTGCAAGTTTGCACTCTCATCATCAGTGGAGGAGTATTACCTCTCTCCACATACTCTCCTGCATAAGTTGTCATTGGTGCTTCTGATTTTTGCTATTCTGACAGGAGCAAGATATTGTTTTGATTTGAATTTCCCTGATGGCTAAGAATGTTGACACTTTCTTAAGTATCTTTCATTCATTTTGGATTCCTCTATTGAAAATTTTCTATTTACTTCTGTACCCCACTTTTTAAAAGTATTATTTGGTATTTTGGTGACTAGTTTCTTGAGTTCTTGTTTTGGAGATCAACCCTATGTCAGATATGAAATTGGTGAAGATCTTTTCCCAGTTGTGGGCTGCCATTTGGTTTTGTCAGCTATTTCTCTTCCCTTACAGAGCATCTCAGTTTGAGGAGGTCCCATTTATTAATAGTATAGCTCAGTGTCTGTGCTACTAGACTTATGTTCAAGAAGAGGTATCCTGTACCAATTCATTCACCAGTACCTACTACTTTCTGTTTTAAGAAATTCAGTGTGGATGGATTTATGTTGAGGTCTTTTATTTGGACTGAAGTTTTGTGGATGGCATTAGACATGGGTCAATCTATAGTTTCTACACACCATCATCTCCTCTCCTCTCACCTCTTCTCCTCTACCCTCCCCTTCCCTACCCTCTCCTCTCTCCTTCCTTCCCCTCCCTTGAGTCACTCTTGTGCCGGCTTACCAGTTGTGCCATTTCCATTTGTTGAAGATGTTTTCCTCCTTCTATTGTATAATTTTAGATGTTTTGTCAAAAGGCAGGTCAGGGATGGTGATGCCTCCTGAAATTCCTTTATTTTACAGGGTTGTTTTGGCTATGCTAGGTCTTTTGTTTTTCCATATAAAGTTGAGTATTATCCTTTCAAGGTTAGTGAAGAATTGTGCTGGGATTGTGATGGTTATTGCATTGAATCTGTAGATTGCTTTTTGGTTAGCTTGGATAAAGTTTTGTCTATCTTGTTGATATTCTCAAAAAACCAACTTCTTTTATTATTTTCCTGGTTTCTATTTTACTGATTTTAACCTTCAAATTGATCATTTCCTGGCATCTAGTCCTCCAGGGTGAGTTTGTTTCTTTTTGTTCTTAGTCTTTCAGTTGTACTGCTAATTCTCTAATGTGACTATCCCCTGTTTTCTTCATATGAGCACATAGTGCAATGTAGCACTGCTTTTAAAGTGTCCCGTATATTCAGATATGTTGTGTTTTTATTCTCATTGAATTCTAGAAAATCTTCAAATTCTAGTAATTGGTTTTCAGTTATTATCATATTATTGTAAGATACTTGATGTATGTGATGTTTACTATTAAATCTTAACTTGATGCCATATAGAATTATTTTGGAAACAAATCTCTGGGTATATCTCAGGGGGAATATCTGGATATCGATAATGAAAGTGCAAAGATTAATCTTAAAAGTGCCTGAAATGATGAGCCCCAACAAGCAAGAACAAATCCCTCTTAGGAACAGCAGTACTCTGTCTGCTGCATGACTTCAGATGCAATATGACCAGCTGACAAGCTTCTGCCAACACACATCCCTAGCCATGTTGGACTGTACCTTCATACTGTGATTCAAAGTAAAAATATCTACCACATAGTGAGGATTGTTGTGTATTTATTTCACAGAAATGAAAAAATAAATTAACTTAACATATAAATTAGAGTTTATATTGCCACTTATTAATAAAATGGTATTTTTGTGTTTGTAAAATAAAACATCATTTTCATTAAATGGGTCATTGACAATGAATTGGCAAACCTACAACAAAATAACTAAATACAATATAAATGGTAGTAAAAATATCACATGACCATTATTGATGTTTATATTAATTATTATTTTAGTCCTGGATTTACTAATAAAATATTGTGGGTATTACTTTTTTTTCTAAACACAGAAAAGTACTAGTTTATATTCTACTCTTCCTGCAACTGCTTATATTTCTGTTTGCATCTTCCCGAGTCTAGTTTGCTAGCTTTTTCTGTATGCACATAAATAGGAAGGAACTGATGTTTATGTTCAGTGTATACATGAGGATGACTCTACCTCCTATTGCACGCATCTCAGTTTAGTGTAAAGTTCTCATAATATACTTGTAGTCAATATTGTATCTTTAGGAGAGATGTAATGAGTACTAATATTAAAAACAGATGACACATTGACCTAATATATACCATTGCAGATTAGTGAACTTTTTAAAAATCAAGATATTACTTGCAAAATAATTTGCTCATGATAGGTACAAGCAGATGAACAATACTCCTATAGTACCTTAGTTTCATAAGAATAAATAACATTTAGTAAGACAATATGGAATATGGCTGTAAAACTTTGTGTTATAATACCACAATATTGTATTATGTAAATCCTAATAAAAATATGATTAAGTCATCCCAGTGCTATGTGGTTTTCTTCTCTCTCTCTTTCTCTCTGCCCTTGTAACTGAGAATGGACATTTGTATTAGGAAATACAGCATTAGAACAATTACATGTCCTCTACGTACTCAAATAATAGAGTAGTGATTTTGAAAGAGACATAAACAGAAAAATTACAGCTATATAAAGTCATTTAATATAGCACCAAACAGCTTAGGTGGTAAAATAATCACAGTTATGTGTTATTGATATGGCAAAGAGTAAGTGATGGCTATTTTGATTACTCCATATACTTGGATGTGAAATTCAGAAAAAAGCTACATAAAGAGAATTGCAGCAAAACACATTGTAGCCATAAACAAAGATACAGTTTATACTTCTGAAAATATAACCCTGTAAAATTATATTTAGACCTCAGTAAATTGATAAAAATTTAAGGAATTCTGTAATTAGTAAAGTTCGAATTTTGTGTTTATTAAAATTAAAAAATGTTATTATAATCAGATATGGAATTGGAGCATGTATTACCTATATGTAAAAGATAAAATGCATTACTATGTTAGCAAGAAAATGATTAGTAAGAAGAGCTCAAACAGAGTGTCTCCAGCAGGTTATGCTTATTACACCCTTGAGTCATGGACACATTGGATATATGGGTTGGCTTTGAGGAGGCATTTCAGGAATTGCTACAGGATTCCCTGTCCTTGAACAACAAAGTCTCAAGGGTTTTTTCCTCCTATAACTAACTATTCACAGCCAAAACAGAGAGTAAGAGTAATGCCAAGATAAGTTTCTTTTCAGCAATTGTGATTAGAATTCTTAAAAGACTTTTAGCAAAATTCATCATGTCACAATTCATACAAATTTTCAAATCTCCTGAACTTGTGAGTTTGGTTAGAAAATTTGAGTTAATACATAGTGCTACCATGATATATCTGAGAATATGTGAGCAATTTGTATTTCTTTTAACCTTTTTCAGTTTTGAAATTATCTCTACTTGTGAAATGTCTAGTAATACACCAATTGTTTCATAGAAATACTGTGTTCTTTAAAAAAATATTTGATTTTGTTTTCCTTGAACATTATAGAGGAAAGAAAGAGTTCTTAGTAATTCACTTGTAATTTTCAGTTATTACACAGTAACCTATCACAATTAACAATTATGTACTTTTGTTAATAAGCCTGTACTTTATACACACTTGTGCTTTATTTGTCTTTTGTAGAAAGGAATTCGAATTTAGACTGTATTTGTATCATTCTCTGCTAACTGAGAATGACAAAGTGTAGTCTTCCTCTTATAGCAATGAACTTGGCAAGATTTGGCATCCTGATGTCCAGAATACTATTTCTCAATACAAAAGGCCAGATTCTGTAGAGAAATTCTAGAATATAAGGTTGGTATAGGAAATACTTAGTATGAACAAGAAGGATCCAGAAGGGACTTTACTAGTATAAAATGAAGAAGAGTTCAAAATGGAAGGAAATCCACCATTTGAATTTTAGGTAAAAAGATATGTTCTTAATTGAAAAACTTCACCATGTCAATATGGAAATTTTGATCAGAAAATAAAGATTATAATTTCTAGTGTGAAAAAGTAATAAGGATTTCATATTAATACTAAAATACTATCAAATAAATAAACTGCACCAGAAAAGCCCTGTCTCATCTCCAAAAAATTACAATCACAGTATAGCTATAACAAGATGATATATTTTCCCCTCGCTGAAAAAGATTTGAAATAAATATCAACAAAAATAATTAAATTAAAAATATTGCTTAGGTTGGATTTATTATTTATTTTCTGATTGACATATATAGTATAATGAAAGAAACATGTTAAGCTCTAAGTAGTCATAGTTGGGATGTTTCTCCTCTAAGATCTATAAAATTTGCCTTATAAAATTGATTATTGATGAGTTGCTACATATGGGAATATGAAGGTTTGTTATGCTGTTGTGCCTGATACTCAAATATTTATTGATGTCGGTGATTCCCCTGTTTTTTTTTTTTCTAATATCTGGTCCTATAAACATTAATTCAGCTGTGCAAATTTTTATTTCACAGGCCATGTGCATAAATATTCTTTACATCTTGGCCTAGTTATAATATTTAAAATAAATTAGAAAGTATTTTGTAGCATATGAAATAAGTAGTATATAGAAATGCTGTGATATATTTGAATATTCACATAAAAATTGAATTTTTCCATATATAAAATATTGTCTACTATATATTTTCTTTATAATGATTACATATATTTCTTTCTATTTAATTATGGATCATTAATTTTTAGATTAAGAATATTTACAAGTCACTTACATATCTCTCCACACACAGCACATAATACTTTAAAATATATTTTAGTGTTTGGAATATAGTTTTCAAAATATACTTTAAATGTGTTTATTCCTTGACACTTTATGTATGTTTAAGGAATTTTACTTATTTTTGCTTCCAGTACCCTCTTTTACCACCTTTCTCATATTTTCCATACAACATTCCTAATCAATGCTGAGTAGTATTCCATTGTGTAGATTTGCCATATCTTCTTTTCCCATTCTTCAGTTGAGGGGCATCTAGGTTGTTTCTAGGTTCTCGCTATTACAAATAATGCTGCTATGAATATAGTTGAGCACATTTCTTTGTTGCATAGATATGGATCATTTGGGTATATACCTAAGAAGAGGATTGCTGGGTCCTGTGGTAAACAAATTCCCATTTTCCTAAGGAACTGCCATACTGATCTCCAAAATGTCTGTACAAGTTTGCACTCCCACCAGCAGGGGAGGAGTACTCCCATTTCTCCACATCCTCTCCAGTATAAGTTGTCATTGGTGTTTGTAATTTTAGCCATTCTGGCAGGAGAAAAATGGTATCTCATTTGTATTTCCCTCATGGCTAAGGATGTTGAGCACTTTCTTAAGTATCTTTCAGCCTATTTGATTTTCTCTTCAAGAAAAGCAAATTTTCAAGAATTTTTTCTTCAAATATCTACCCCATTCTTTAATAGGGTTATTTAGTGTTTTGTTGACTAGTTTCTTGAGTTCTTTGTATATTTCCGAGCCATTTGTCAGATGTAGGATTGGTAAAAATCTTTTCTCAGTCTGTGGACTGCCATTTGGTCTTGTCCACTGTGTCCTTTGCCTTATAGAAGCTTCTAAGTTTGAAGAGGTCCCATTTATTGATTGTTGATCTCAATGTCTGTACTACTGGAGTTATGTTCAGGTAGCAGTCTCCTATACCAATTTGTTTAAGGGTACCTCATACTTTCTCTTCTAAGAGGTTCAGTGTGGCTAGGTTAATGTTGAGGTCTTTGATCCATTTGGACTTGAGTTTTGTGCATGGCGATAGACATGGGTATATCTGCAGTCTTCTACACACAATCATCCAGTTGTGCCAGCACCATTTGTTGAATATGCTTTCCTCCCCGCTTTGTATTCTTTTAGCTGTTTTGTTGAAAATCAGGTGTTTGTAGGTGTGTGGATTAACATCAGGATTTACAATTCGATTCCATTGGTTTACTTGTCTATTTTTGTGCCAATACCAGGCTGTTTTTAGAAGTATAGCTTTGTAGCCGAGCTTAAAGTCAGGGATGGTGATGCCTCCTGAAGTTCTTTTAATGTACAGTGTTGTTTTGGCTATCCTGGCTCTTTTATTTTTTCATATAAAGTTGACTATTTTCCTTTCAAGGTCAGTGAAGAATTGTGTTGGGATTTTAATGGGGATTGCATTGAATCTGTAGATTGCTTTTGGCATGATTGCCATTTCTATATTTATCTTTCCTATCCAAGATCATGGGCGATCTTTTCATTTTGTGGTATCTTCTTTAATTTTTTTCTTTAAAGCCACAAAGTTCTTAATATATAGGTCTTTCACTTGTTTGGTAAGCATTAGCCCAAGATACTTTATGTCATTTGTGGCTTTTGTAAAGGGTGATTTTTCTCTGATTTCTTTCTCAGCTTCTTTGCTCTCTCTTGAAATTCGCAGGCAAGTGGATGGAACTTGAAGAAACCATCCTGAATGAGGTAAACCATTTACAATAAGAGGAACATAGTATGTACTTGCTCATATATGGATTTTAGACCTAGAGCAAAGGATCATCAGCCTATAAGTCTCACCACCAGAGGTACTAGGATACAAGGTGTATTATGTGGTCCCTCACAAAAGGGCAAAGGGAAAAGTCCCCCAGAGCACATGGGAAGGGGGGGGCAATGAATGGTGAGAGAACTAGGAGAAAGAGAAGGGGAGGAGTGGAAAGCACGTGTGACTAGTTAGATTGAGTCAGGGTAGGACTAAAAGACAGGAGAGAAGAGAGAGAGAGCAAGACAGAGAGAGAGAGAGAGAGAGAGAGAGAGAGAGAGAGAGAGAGAGAGAGAATGGGGGGAGATGTTATTCTGTAAATATGTCTCTCATACTGGTTAATGAATAAAGCACTGTTGGACAATAGTAAAGCAAGATAGGTGGGACTAGGGGACAAGGAGGAAAGAGGAAGTAGTAAGGAGGAGTCAGCATGTAGAGCCCAAAAAGAACAGATGTCTGCCCGCCACTCTCCGATAAGATGACCACATGGAAATGCTTAGATAAGTAGAAATGGGTTAATCATTAAGACAGAGCTAGTTGATAAAAAATGATAGTAACTGGCCAACAGCCTTATATCAAATACAGTGTCTCTGTGTATTATTGGGGGCTGGAGTAGCAGCGGGACCATGTGGGCTGGCAAGAGAGAGAGAGAACATAAAAGAGTGAGCCATTATTGGTTTGAAGAGAAAACTGAACCTAAAGAAAAGTCTAGAGACCTCTAAGATTGACTCCAACTAACTATTTGAGCAACAGTAGGAAGGCTACCATAAATGCCCTTCCCTGATAGTGAGATCATCAACGAAATTATCCACCATCATGGAGCCCCCATCTATTACCTGTTGGAAACAGAAGCAAACATCCATAACTAAACACTTAGTCAAACTAGAATCCAGAGGCAGAGAGAGAGAGAGAACAAGACCAGGTTGTCGAAACTCATAAAAACTGCTGACCTAAACAAAGAGGGCCCCCCCCAGACTGAAAGCTCGGAATTCAGCATGGGACTGACTCAGACCCCCTAAATATGGGTCTCAGCTAGTGGGACTGAGCCGTCTAAGGGACCCCAGGCAGTGGAATCAAGATATATTCCTGGTGCAAAAAAGGACCTTGAGGACACATCCTCTGGGGAAGGATACTCCCTTAACCTAGAGACAGGAAAATCCTAGTTCCTACTTCAAATGACTTGACAGATTTACATGACCCCACCTGGATAGCATAGACCTACATGAGGAATGGGGGTGAGGAGATGGGAAGGGATGGTGGCCAGGGTGCATGTGAGGGGGGAGAAAGGAAAAGAGAGGGAGGGAGAGAGAAAACTAGGATCGACTTGCAAAATAAATAAAAATAATAATAATAATAATAATAATAATAATAATAATAAAACAGAGCATTTCTAATCACATTCTCCTTCTACTTTCAAGACTATTTAAAATATTTTTTATCTTACAATATAAATACATAACCTCTCACTTCCTTTTCTTTTCCACATATATCTTTCCATATATACTTCCTTGCACTTGTCTTCTCTGGTTCTCTCTGCTGCTGCTGATGTTCAAGCTGCATAAAACAGCTTGTTTGTGTGTTTTCAGGCCAAATCATTTGACAATCAAATGTGTTCTCTTCCCGTGTTCTCTGCATCGCTTAGCTGCCTTTTGTTCTTTGCAGTTTAGGTGGTACTTTCTCATTGTAGGGTCACATGCGATATGACAAAAGGGACTTTACTTTTATGAATTTTATCAAGATCCAAATATTATCCAAAATATGTCTTCTGACCAAATCCCTTCTCTAGGGAAAACATCAATCATGTATAGACCCAAAAGTATAGATAATTTTGGTTTCTGCTTTATTCATAACCTCCGATATTTGAATGGTGTTGGTTACTAATTTTTATTTTTTATAAATAAAAACATGTTTGTGTTTTTTCTCACTCTGTTATGTATAGCTTTCTTAATATTTCAAAGTTATGTAGTTTTGTATAGTTTCGAGTACAAAATATGCAAACTATATTTCTCAATGATTATCTATAATTAACATTAGGAATTTCCTGTCTTGAAATTCTCAGAGAGGTATTTAAGATCAATGTTTTGTCGTTGTTTTTATGCTTCTATCAGTAAGGCCTATAAATTTTTTTATTGCTTTAACATGCTATTGTTTTTCCATTTCATTTCCCTGTCTCTCTCCCTCTCTCCTCCCTGCCCCCTCTGTTTCTCGGGCACACCTATGTCAGTGTGAATCACTGGAGGACAGATAATAATTTTGTTGAGCAGGTTTTTTTCTTCCATCTCTATAAGGCCTCAGGGGATTGAATTCAGTTTACCAGATCATCTTGACAAATGTTTTATTCCCAAGCTGCATATATTTGAATGCATATATTTTGCTGGTTAAACTCATTCATAATCAGATGTTGTTCAAAAAAAAAGCTTCCTTCTTATATTTTGTGACATAAAGATGAGTCCTTAACTTTCTTCATATAATTAGATTTGAATAGCATACATATCTTACTTCATAAAAGTTACTCTTAATGTGAATTCTGATTCATGCAACTTTTACTTAAAACAAGCAGGCAAAAGGATCAAGATTCTCAAATTTTATTTTTGTATGTTTTGAGCATGTTAGTGAACTACCATTAAGGTAACCATGACAGTATTCTAGTGACATCATCCCAACAGAAAACTTAACTGTACTCCAAGTTGACTGCATGTGATATTTTAACTGTTTAAAGTAAAAGAGAAAGAGAGATAAAACTTCAATTGTGGTTAATTTTAATGTAGTTTGACTTACATTTTTAAAATGTATAAAACGGGCCCTAAAAGCTTTTCACCATCTTTGTTTTCTAAAGCAGCAAGCACAAGCCCTGAACAGATCTTAATCTGGTGTATGTAGCAAGCCTTTCAGTTTAGTATTTTTAAGGACTTTTAAGTGCATGAACTAATGCATCTCTGATTCTTGTACGTTCCCTTAGTCTCTTTTTATTCTGTTGGTTTGCCATTTGCCTTATCCAATTTTGATGTGAAGGTTTTTGTTTTATCATATTGTATTTTATTTACTATATTGTGTGGTTAATTCTTAGAAACTTTTTCTTATTCTTTTTATTTTGTTCAGCTTTGTTTTGAGAGACTGAGACAGAATAGTTTCAGATGGGAGGGTAGGTGAGGAAGAATTTAGAACTGTAATTAGAATATATTGTATGAGAAATGGCTTTATTTTCCATAATTTATTTTTTAATTAAATGAATTAAGAATATCCTATGAATCCCAGAAGAGAATTTTCGGTCATTAGAAATATCCAGTCCAGATTTAGGCAGCTTGGCTAGGAACGACATGAATGTTTTATTTGCAATGCAAATTAAAATCATCATATTTTGAAAATACTAAGAGGAAACACCTCAGGTGAACCAGCCTAAAGCATACCAGTGAAAACTATATTTTATTTTGACAAAGTGGTAGCTAAACATTGAGCAATAAAACAACAATTCTTAAATTTAGGAAGAATACAAGTTCATTATAATATTAGCTTTGTTATGTTAATTTCAACTTTATTAAATCATAACTAATACTAGATATAGTTAAATATTATATATAGAGAAATCATTTTTCTTGAATATTTAATTTAAAAACACTTTTCAACAATTCATTCAGCAATCTTTTCCTTGGCTTGGAGTTTATGTGAGGTAATGGATTTTTATTTCTGGGTCTTAAAATTTATTATTTTTGAAAATCAAGGATGAACCCAACTAACAATCAAAGCTATAGTGGAGTGGCTACCTTAAATGCTCTTCCCAATAATGAGATTGACGGCTACCTTATATGCCATCCTAGAGCCTTCATCTAGTAGCTGATGGAAACAGAAGCAAACACCCACAGGTAGACACAAGCCAAACTCCTGGAATCCAGTTACAGAGAGGGAGGAGTGATGTGCAAAGGGGTCAAGACCAGGCTGGAGAAACCCACAGAATCAGTTGACCTAAGCAAGGGGGGACTCATGCACCCCAGTCTGATAGCTGGGAAACCAACATAGGACTGATCCAGACCCCCTAAACTTGGGTGTTAGTTAGGAGGACTTGGCAGTCTATGGGGCCTCTGATAATGGATCAGTATTTATCCCAAGTATACAAATGCTCTTTGAGAGCCCATCCCCACAAAGGGATACTTTCTCAGCCTAAATAAATGGGTGAAGGCCTAGACCCTCTCCAAAATTTTGTGAAAGACTTTGAAGATTTCCTTGGAATGCCTCACCCTCCCTGGGGAGATAAATGGAATAGGCTGGTGTTTGATGGGAGTGATCTGGGAGGGCAGGAGAGTAAGGGAATTGGGATTGACATGTAAAACAACCTTGTTTCAAATTAAAAGAAAAAAGAAAAATAAATTGTGTGATTAAAAACATTAGTTCACATTTCTATTTTTAGAGAACAAATAAAAATTTCTCAATACACAGAATTTGACCTTATCCTGTCATTAAAAAAATAATAATAAAAGAAGATTTTGTGCATGCATGTGTGTTCACGTGTGTATATGTGTGTTTGTGATCTCTAAGGATATAGTTACATTAAAAATTGGCATAAAATATCAGAAAGACTTCATTAGGTTTTTTACCTTGATGTAAAAGCAGAACATCACAGGAAAAAATTCTTTTAACTAATGGGATTTTGAAAAAGATTACTTGTCCTGACTCACAAAAAAAAAAAAAAAAAAAGAAATTAGTAGTATAGAGTTTTCAAGTCAATCAAAATTCAAGTGCAGAATAAAATGTTCCTGACAGACCACTTTGAGAGAAAAAGTAGCAAGAAATAAGAAATGTGTGTCCACGTAGAAAGCATCTTTGTATAGATAGATTGGCTATAGGATTCAATAAGTTTATTGGAAGATCCAGACAGGGAATAGCTGAGGGTTGCATTAAGGAAAGAATTACATGTCCACTAACAAGTTGTATCTTTACTCCATAGAGAGAGAAAAACAAATTTGCATTTTAAAAGGTTTATGCATTCAGTGTTTACTCTGAACTGAGTGGTGAATGGATTGGGAAGGTATCTAGGGGAATTAGAGGGAAAAGATGAGATGTGGATTTCTATTGATGCAGCAACTTTATTCAAAAAATAAAGCACTGCAATAAACACTTAGGAATGAAAGTGTGAACAGCTCTTTTACAAAATGCTACAGAGAAACAAAACTAAGAAAATCATTAGCGCTTCTGAAATGCAAAGGAGATTATGTAGCATAAAGGACTAGGGGAAATGATGGATGTGAACAGAGCTAAAATTCCCAAGAAGTATGGCCTTAAATCACATGTGGGACCTTAGGAGAGCCCTTAAGATATTTGAATATATAATAAACCCAATGAAAGCATAAAAATGAGTTCCTCAAAATAACAGGAAATTGGTCCACCAAAAAACAAATAAACAAACAACAAAATCACTTCATATATAAGGAAGCTGTTCAAGGAACAAATACAGTGAGTCTCACATTAGAGCTACAGTTCAGATCAACAAGATCCATGAGGGAGCTGTAAAAACTAAGAAAGCAAATAGTTCCTTGACCAGAAGTTATAGGTAAGTTCACAAACCAGGTTTTCAAACCTTGGAAAAAACCCATAATGCTTCATATCAATTTTGTTTGCAATTATAGTGTCTTAGATATACATATACAAATTGCATTCATATTATTTACATTCTCCTAGTTTTCTAACGTATGTTCTGTTTTCATTCCTAGAGAGGGCTTTGTCATACTGTGGAGCTCATTAACTAACACCATTTTACTATTTGCTGATGGAGTTAACTCCTTAGCTCACTAGAAATGATTGACTCATTGTGTGTACCTTATCTTTGAAACTAGTTTTTAAATAAAGGAACAGATGCCTTTACCTGGGTAATGTCTTCTTCATTTGACCACTTAAAACTGTAATTACAGTGAAACTTTCACGTTTTTGCTCTCCATATTAGGATTATATTTTGATGACATGCATTCTTATATGTATAAACAAAATTTTTCACTGATCTGATCAATTTTTAGTTTGTCACCTTCCATCTCTCCTTCGAAACACACTTACAAATGCCAACTATTTTTGTTTACACTAAGAAAAATCCCACTGAGATCTTGTTTAACTAGAATCAAATTTGAAAATTAGTTGAGATGGAATTAGTTGACACCGTTAATATGGCTGACCCAAAATTATGAAACATGTATCATTTATTTCCAGTTATGTAAGTTTATTGAGTTTTATTTATTTGTGCTAAATAATAATATATGGCTGATATTGAGTTAGTATAATTTACCTTTTGTTTTGTCTTTAATGTTGATTTGGAAAACATTACAAAATACTCTTAAAATCCAAGTCATGTTTATTATTTATTTAAACATTTTTTTTGAGTGTTTCATCATGAATTCCTGTGTAGATTGGAATTCATGGAGGGAAAGACTTGTCCTCCCTCTGTCCCTTGCATGCTGAGATTAGAGGTATATGTTATTCCACTATGCCTGAATTTAAAAGAAGTTTCCATAAATGTTGCTTCCATCTCTTTTAGTTTTCAGTTTTCTATATTCTGTGAAACTCACTTTACGTCATTGTTTTTTATTTGTATGATGCATAGATTTAATTGGCTTTGGTATCATTCCAAATGGATTGTGTTTTTCAAACAAATTACATGAATAGCTATTCAATATTCTTAATGAGGAAAAAAAGATAGTTTGATTACAGGTCTATACATGGTTCTACAGAGTTAGAAAATTAATTTAGTAATTTTACTTGAATCACAAAATTATAGAGAAAACTATGAAATTTATCTTTCCATTTTATTTGCTTGCAGAAGGGTAACAAAGAATTTAAGGTTTTTGTTTGTTTGTTATTTGAGTAATGATTTCATCTAGTTAAAATCCATTTTCTATCCCAGGAATAGTAACTTAGGTCAACTTATGATGGTAATCAATGCATTAGGAAGAGTGGAGACTTCCCCAGAGAAATACTATTCTCCACTTTTTTTTTAATTTCAAAATTACATTTTCATGGAATTGATTCAGCTCACAATCAGAAACATACCATGTGGATATCAAGAAATCAGTATCAGGGGCTATAGAGATGACTCAGTGGTTAAGAGTTGTGTTGCTCTCATTGGGGATTGGCATTTAACTCCGTCACAACAGCCTTTAACCTTAACTCCAGGTGAAATCTTGCCCTCTTTTCACTTCTGCACACCGCAGCACACAGGCCAACAGCTTTGTATCTAATTCAGAGTCTCAGTGTGTTATTTGGGGCTGGCACAGTTGAGAGACCAGCACAGCAAGAAAAATCTACCCATCACAAAATGGTGCCTTCAAGGTGGCTACTAAGAACTTCTACTTAAAACTTAACAAAATCTTAAGAAAGGGTTTTAGAAACAAAAGAACAAAGACAAGCAAGGCTTTTTGGTAGCATCATTTTTCTCAGTTTGACTCTTTTTTACTAGAGACAACCAGAGATTTGCTTGGCTCCTTTAAGGGAGGCTTATAAAGAGCTCTACTAACAACTGAATGGTGTGTACGCAAGCTGCCAATGGCAGTGATCACATATCCAAGCCCGCAACATATTGCTGGATGGCAGCATAGACCAAGGCAGTGAGCACATATCTCAATTCTGGCAGTAAAGGTACCCGCTGCCATCTTTAATAGACCTCGGCTAATACAGCTATGGCTTTCTTTTTAGCAATCTTGTTTACCAGATAAAGACTCGTGGCCAGAAAAGGATAAAGATTTACAGTAAAGACAGATTCAGATTAAGGAACACCTCTAAAGGTTTACAGTGTGTTTTAAAATATATGTAGGCTTGGAAGAGAAAAACAAGCAGGAAAAAATGGTTTAAAAAAAGAATAATAAAAAGACATAGAATAGCTGGGTGTGGTGGCACACCTTTAATTCTAACACCCGGGAATTAGAGGCAAGCAGATCTCCATGCTTTCAAAGTAAACCTTGATGGGAGATGTAATTCTGTATATATGTTTCTCATACTTGTTAATAAAGCACTGTGGCCAATGAGATAACAAGATAGGTGGGGCTAGGAGACCAGGAGGAGGAGAGAGGAAGTAGTAGGAGTCAAGATGTAGCCCTGGGAAGGAGCAGGACGCCTGCCGCGCGGCTCCCCGATAAGACGACCACGTGGAAATACTTAGATAAGTAGAAATGGGTTAATAATTAAGACAGAGCTAGCCCATAAACAATAATGGTAATTGGCCAACAGGATTGTATCAAATACAGAGTCTCTGAGTGTTATTTGGGGCACACGTGGTTGCAGGACAATGGCAGCAGAACCAGCGGCAGCCGGCGGGGAAACCTGCTGTAACAAAACCTGATATACAGAGTTAATTTCCAGATAGATAAAAGTTACACAGAGAAACTCTGTCACAAAAAAGAAAAAATAAAAATAAAAGAAATAGAGTAATAAAAAAGCCATGTAAAGATGGGAAGCACATAAAGAGTGTAGATACTATATGCTGTTCTATTATTTTTGTGTTGTTTGACTGCTGAGGAAATAGTAACAACTGTTAAAATAAATGTTGCCTGATTAGTTCAATTTATATAGTTTAAAAATGGTTTGACTCCGAATTTTAAGTCCAAGGACAGGTTACTGGGGAAAAGAATTTCTATTTTTGTTTCCACAGAAAATGAAAAGCTGTGGATTCCTTCCAGACTTACAAGGTTTGATCAAACAAGACCCCCTAAAGCAATGTCCATGGGGCAATGCAGCCTTGCAGACTATAGTCAAGATTTTTGTGACTTTTTAGGGTCCCCATGACAGCACCCTCTACAAGCAGGAAGTAGTTTAGAAAGAACGATGCCCAAATTTCCAAATATTGTCTATAAATGTTTGTCTTTTTTTAAAATGGGGTTGGTTATAAATGGTTAATAATCACAACCAATCTCTTTTTAAAGGTAAAAATGGGATTATGGTTTAGAAAGGAGTACTTTGTTTTGGAATGAATTTTCATTTATTGATACAAATGTAAGGTCAATTTTGTCATATGTATATATCTCCTCTTGTTTAGGTATTGTATTTATATAGCTCATTTAGAAATGTAATGTATAATTTAATAAAGATTATAGATAGTTAACTATGTTAGTCAAAATTTAGAGTTAAGTTAGTTGGGTTTTCAAGATGTATTTGAGATGGATAGGCATTCTTCAAACCTTTCAAAGACCTACAGAATGTGGCATTTAAAATGGTTTAAGGTTTTTCTTAACAGTGAGACATAACTAATCCTGGCACAGCATCTGCATCACAAATGAAAAAGGACATGGAAGAAACTCATTATGGAGTTTCTTCCAATATGACAAGAGCAGCCATTTGACAAAGACATTGCTCTTGTCTGGACTGTGTGAGTTTATACTATATAAAGTGGACATGGAGGACACACAGAAAAGTGACTGCTGATAAAATATGGACATTTCTACAGATTCCTGCTTCATGAAAGAGTCTGCCAGACACTGTACAGGACACAGGGAAAAATGACTGACAAATTGCCAATACAGATGGATATTTTAAAGTTTCCTGCTTTTCAAAGGAGTCTGCCAGACAGACCATGACCTATAGGCTGAAGATGAAACATTACAGAAGAACTTCGTGTGACTGATCATGTGGTAAGATGTCTCTGTCATTTCTAGAGTTTATATATTATCCTTTTTTGGTCTTTGATGGAGTTGAAGACAGTTAAGATTATAGTTTTCCTTAGTTAAGATTAAAGATCAGTTACATATAAGACTTTAGACTCACAAAGATAGGATATATGATAAAATGTTTTCTCTAAATCTTGCTAAATGTTAATGGACTAAATATTGTTAGCTGTGGTTCTTATTTGAATACTGTTTTTTATATATATTTTGCTTTGTTAAGGTTAAATTTTTTCTTTTTATTTTAGGCAGAAAAGAAGAGATGATGGGAGATGTCACTCTCTAAATATGTTTTTCTTATTGGATAATGAAAAGAGAACTGTTGGCCAATAGGAAAGCAAGATAGGCAGGACTAGGAGACTAGGAGGGGAGAGGAAGATGTAGGGAAGAGATTCAACATGGAGCACTGAGAAAGTAGAATGTCGGCCCCTTTCTCTGGTAAGACAAGACCATGTGGAAATACTTAGATTAATAGAAAAGGGTTAATATTTAAGACAGAGCTAGCTAATAAGAAATGCTTATAGCAGGCCATCAGAATTGTATCTAATACAACATCTCAGTGTGTTATTTGGAACTGGTGTGGCTGTGGGGCCAGGCCAGCAAGAAAAACATACTCATAACACATACATACATAGACACACACACATATGTTTAAATGAATAACAAAACATTTACAAACATGCTAACAAAAACAACAAAGTTGAAAAAAACTCTCCATATAAAACTATAGGTTTGATCTAAATGGAACTTTGACAGAGAAATTACTTTTGATGCAAATTTCCCAATTCTTTAGTACTAAAGAGGCAGGGGTGAGATGATCAGATGTTGAAGACCTGTTTTTTTGGCAGTCAGGGCTTTAGGACACCCTGTCTTAAAACAAAACAAGTAATTCTCAAATTCTTTAAACAATTACAAGAAGAAATGTTTGCATATAAAACAGTTCAAGAGAACTGAACTCCACACTCTTTATGCATAATAGATTATTATGTTGTCTACTACTTAGAGACCACTAAGAAAATCAAATGCTTCATTGAAATATTGTAGCCATAGAGTTGAAGCTAATATTACTGTATTCTATTCAATCTGATTTTACATTAGTATTAACCATTACATAAAGTCTTTAAATGCTTTCTTACCTGTGGTAGTGGTATCTTCTGTCCCTCATGCTGTAAATGCAATCTTAAGTATGCAATAAGAGATGTAGCACCAGTGATTGTTTTTGTACTTACCTCCAAATGATTGCTTTATAAAGCTTGCCAATAATTGTGTACACTGTTTAGTTTCTGAATAGCAGAGTGTTAGGTCATTTGACATCCATAATGGTTTTGAAAAGCCATTTTAAACACATTGAAGAGGCTGCTCAAATGTGAGTGACTGATTATAGAAGGCCACAGGGAGTTAATGTGTTTTACATTAGCTGATTTTGAAACATTTTCTTGTCACTTTTCTTTGATTTTATATAAAATAAAACAAGGAATATAATAGCTCCTTTAAAAATCAGTGATGAAAATAAAAGTGATTAAATTAATTCTGTGTTTAACTTCTTGGCTTGTGGTCTTTAAGAATCTGACTATCCTTTATGTAACAGCCAATGTCTGCTAATAACTGAGCACATACCATGCTTGTATTTCTGGGTCTGGATTACCTGATTCAGGAATTTTTTTCTAGCTCTATCAATATTCCTGAAAATTTCATGTCATTTTTTTAAATAGCCAAAGAATATTTCACTCTGTAAATGTGCCATCTTTTCTATATATCCATTCCATCTAGGTCGTTTTCAGTTTCTGGCTATTACTAATAAAGGCCATATGAACATAGTGGGTACGGAGCTGGGAAGGGTGGACGAAGTAGAAACTGTGGTTGAGGTATAATGTATGAGGGAAGAATATGAGGGAACAAAAGAAAACAAGTACACTACTTTAAAAAAGAATCTAACTCTTTTTTCTTTTTCTATTAAGGAAAAAAAATACTATGAAAGTAAGTATTAAACTTACCAATAGAGACAATTTGCAATCACATCAGAAATTTGAAGAACATTTAGTGTTTATGTGTATTTTCGGTTGACGTACCTAAAACTGCAGGTAGTTTATTAAAAATAAAAATTCAGCCAGATACTAGACATTAGTCATTATGTTTTGTTTTTCTGATTGACTAATTATTTGTTGTGGGATCTATTGACTTAATATTTCTAAATGAAAATGCATAAACTGAGTCCATAATATGTGCCCTTTAACCTCAAGAAATTTGACATTAACAGTGCTTTTGGTCAGACAATAAGGAGAAGTTGTAAAATATACCTATCCAAGGTCTGTGTAATAAGTAACAAAATATTTTGCTAATCATGTACTCTAATAAAAATGAAATTTAAATTGGTAGAAAAATAACCAAATATAGATCTATCCTTATATAAGAGACAAAATGAAAATCAATATAACTTTCAAAGGAAACATTTATCCTAGTTATGGAAGTTCTCCATATCAAGTGTATTTTAGTAATATGACTCTCAGAAATAAATGCATCTATTTGTCAGGTATTTCTTTGAGCATTTTTTATACATTTACATTATAGCTTCTGAGTTCTAGATGTGTTATCTTAAGTACATTGGTAAAATGTAACTTTTAATTTTTATAATTTGTTATACAGAATTTTGGTGACTTTATTAGAATTGGAATGAGTGATGAAGAAGTCTGGTAGGATGGTTATGCTCCTTGTACTTTGGATTATAATTGTTTAATTTTGATTTATTCTTGCTGAAATACATTGGTATCTATTTAGGAACTAGTTTGTATGGCAACTTTAATAATAACTGTTTATCATTCTCTGAATGAAGCTGATAAGCATCCTTCAGCCATTCTGCTCTTCACCATGAGAAAAGAACTGGATGTAAGCTGGCCACCTATTTGGGTTTTCAGAAAAGATGATCAGAAGAACCCTCAACTCTTTCCATTAAAACATCCTACAGAATTTTCCCCAGGTTCTTGCAAACTGTATCAAAATAGAACTCATTTCATGGGGAAAAATAAAAATAAAAAAGAATCCCACAGCACTTCTTGTTAATAACTGTTCAGCTACAAAATTTTATTGGTATCTTTTTATGTTCCCTCTAGAGGATGTAATGCACAAAAGTGTTGCCACGGAACATATAAAATTACAAATGAAATTTATTGTAAAAAGTAGAATGTCTTCTAGACTGGTGTCAGTATTTATTTCATTCATAAACCAAAACTGTAGTATAATATATTCATTGTCAGCAAGTTCATGAGTGTAAATTGCCATCCAACGTTATTGACTGATATAAGACAGATATTGAAAAGACAATTTAAATTTACTTTTCCAAACATAAACTGTTCCACAAAAGCACTGTAAAAACTCCTTCAAGGTTGTGGGTTGTGCTTGACATTTATGGTTAACTACATAATTTGGTTGTGTCATAATCCACTGTGTTTGGTAATTTGGCATTGAATGCCTGCAGAGCAGATTGGATTCTCACCACCTCACTAGTAGACAGCTTGAGTCTATGACGAAGCAAGCAAGAGAAAAGATCTAGACGGCGCTGACCTGGTGGGGAGAGTTTATTTACACGGTCTCTTATTTCTAGTAGCTGTAAAAGTGCCGAGTCCTGGGATCCCTGAGTGTAGGGGTAGTCGAGCTGCAAAATCAGGTCTCGAATAGCTTCAGGGTCAAAGTGCATGCTGTAGCCAAACACTTGGATGTTATTGATTTTCATGTAGCCCAGGTTCCGTGAGGGGTCAATAAACTCCAAAGGCTCATAGTAAATACTCTCGTTGCTGTTGGGACCATTTGCCTTAATACGACTCCTCAGGTAGATGTGTACTGTCTCAAAAAATGTCTTCCATTTGTTTCCCAGAGTCAGTGTCCAGTTATAACACTGTAGTGGGAGGTCTAGCTTAGTCCGCTCCCAGTCTGGAAAGCTGCTCTCACTCACTGGCATAAACCAGCTCTCTGAATGGCTGCCTCCGAAGGGATTGATGTAAACAGCCAGCACTGGCTCTAACGTGCTGTTTTTAGTTAAGCAAATCTGTAAAGAGAGACCCAGGATCATGTGCACCAGACTGGACTTATATTTGTTACTTTTCAAGGTCAGGAGCATTCGCTTTCGCCAGGAAGGATCAAACCAGCTATTGAGGCGCATGTCGTTGCTGATAAAGATGGCATGGACTTCTATTCGTCGGTCAGTTTTCTGCAACAGGTATTTCATCTCCAGGTCTTGCAGGTCAGTCTCAAAGCCAATGTAGTGATCAGTTGACTCAGCGACTTCAGGCTTGCAGAGTCCCTGGCTCAGCATGTAGCCAGTGTTGCAGGTGCCACAGCGCGTTCGGTTGTCAGGTGCACAAGTTAGGCAGGCAGAGGCATCGCCCACAGTGCAGGGCAAAAAAGAGGTGCACACTACTTGGTCGTTGGGACAGGTGCAGGAGTGTGTCTCCTCAGAGAAGCTGCCCAGGAGGCCATTCTCATTGCAGTAGAGAAAAGACTGGATGCGAGTGAGCCAGTAGGTTGAGGTTCTAGGGAAAAAGAAAAAAAAAAGTGAATCTAAATAAATACTTTGAATCTTTGTGCATTAAAGTGTGTGTACATGTGTACTTGAACTTCCATAAACCACAGATCACTACTCCTTGAGCTTTTTGCCTAATCTACAAACAATAATAATATAAAGATCCAACACACACACACACACACACACACACACAGAGAGAGAGAGAGAGAGAGAGAGAGAGAGAGAGAGAGAGAGAGAGAGAGTGAGCGAGAGAGAGAGAGAGAGAGAGAGAGAGAGAGAGAGAGAGAGAGAGAGAGAGAGAGAGAGGTATACATACAATTGAAAGCAAACAAGTTTTTCTTAATTATTACTCACACCAAATCCAGAAACTATTAGATTGTTTGAAACTTGGTATGAATAATAGATGATAGACAATCCTATGGAAGTCATTAGGTATTAGGATAAACGTGCTCAGTAATGAGTTTGTTTCATAGTCACTGAGAGTAAATTCTTTATTTAAAAAACAAACAAAAAGCAAACAAAACAAAACAGATAAACAAACAAAAACCCAAGTACAATCTCTCTATGGGCTTTCCCCTGGGTCTTAGATTCCTGGCTGGAGAACTATAAACCTTGCAATTTATTTTCATTATTTACTAGTCAGTTTGTAGAGTTCTGTTTTAATAGTTGCTGCTGGACTAAGAAGAAATATTCATTTCTGAATTTTCTTAATACTTTTAGGATAAGTTCTCTGAAAAATTCTTCTACAACTGTGCCTAACTGTTACAAAAGTTATGGGGCTCTGGGTAAGAAGATGTGAAACAACAAGCATTTATTGGGGTGCTTATTCCACTTGGTCATGGTTCTTTTCCTATATTTGGCCCTCTATCTTTCTCTTCTTCCTTCTCTCCCTGTCTCTTTATTTCTTTCCCTTCAATATTACTCCCCTCTTTCCTTTTTCTATGTTCTACTTGCTTATTTAGTTCTGTCTCTACATTTCTCTCCAGCATAAATTCTATGAAATAATATATAACACACCTGAATTGAGGATTATATTTTCTTAACTGAATCCAAAACATAACTCCTTAGAACAAACTCATCTCACACCATAAACTCTTATAATGTTTTGAGGTCATAAGGAAAATAAATTGCCTAATGCTAAATGCTGAGATCACAGTAGTAGGGTAAGAATTGTTAGAACAATGAGAAAAAGAATTATTTTCTTATTTTTCACACATCCCCCCCCCAGCATTTAAACTGTTCTTGTTTCACAGACATACTGTACTTGTTTCAGAAATATTGAGTTCATTTTCTTGTCTTTCAGTTTGTCTTGAGAACACTGACAATTCAGCATCCAGTCAAACCCTGCATCTGCTATGGAGAGGCAAAGGAAGTTGCCTTCCAGCCTCCTGTCCTTTTCCCTACTATCCACACATTGACCACTTGGCTGTATTTCACATGGAAGTTTTCAACGAAAAAGAAATTTGGTAATTTTTCTTTGCTTTACTCTCAGTGAAATCTTGGTGTAAGCAGCTGTCAAAATAGGGTACTCAGCAAGTTTCAACATTGAATAGTGGATTTTTCAAATGTGCTCAAAATTTCACATAGTTTCCTCAAAGAGAGCCCAAATAAGGTTTTGTTATATAATTCTGTTACTTTAAAATGGGTTTGAATTAAATATCCTCAAAATTCCAAGTTACAGTATGTTGTCATACTTCTTTTTTGCCAAAATAGTGAAAAAGTAAAATAATGCTGTCTTTTTACACATACACAAGATCACACACACAGATTGTTGGTGCATATCCATACAATCTCATGTTTATAAACAGATCATTGACACATATTTACACATATACACATTCACACATGCAGATAACCTAGGATTTCCAGGGTAACAACTACATTGTTTTCTTATCACCTTCGGGGGAGGGGGGGAAAGGATAATCTGAATCTTTTAATCAAGTGTTGGTCTTGAAATTTAATTAGAAGCAGTTGATAGAATTAATAGAGCATGAAATAATAGGAGAAAAGTTTGAGAGGGGAAAAATGGATGAAAAAAATTAAATAATAAAAAGAAACTACAGATTATGAAAAGCAGAAGAAAGAAGCATGGAACAAACACAGGAACAAAAAAACAATCCAATCAATATGTAAGTACAGGAACAGTATCAAGGAGAGAGTTTGCTTTGTAATCAATTTTTCACAGAAATTTGTGGCAGAATATCACAATTAGGAAATGCTGTCCCAAATCTATTTAGGCATAAAAATATTAGTAAAAACCCAGGGATACTTAAATTATTGACAAATTATGTATTATACTCATTGAAAAGATAAATATTTTGCCATAAGGCAAACTTCCAAAACTGGCTTTAATAAATAAATTATGCTTTGATCCACCAATAAGAGTTTACTCTTTCATGAAAACAATGCATCCACAAATAAATAATGTTAAAAAAGATTCCTCAAGGTAATTTGTAAAGTTTTATTACAGTTTAAATATTGAAAAATTCTAGCCTATACATTTTAATGACTTAGTGACATAAGTCTGATAAAAATTAAAATGAAGATAAACTCAAAAGGTACTATTAATATTTTTTAAATAATTTTAAGATTATAATTAAAATGCTATTCTTAAAAATGAGTTTTGAAAGTATTCAATATTATAGGAAGGAAAAAGGACTAACTAAGGACCATAGGAAAAATACCCATTTATTTACATACAAGATATCAAAGATATGTAAAATAATATTTATTTAGGATACAGTGTTTTGACTCTGACTAAATGTTTGAATGAGAACATTTTCTTGGGGACAAATTGTTAACGTTGAATTCTATTTTACTTACTTCATATGGAAACCTAAGAATAAATATGTCAAAAGTTGTTATAAGAATCAAAGTACATTGCAAGTGGAGAAGATAGAGTACATACAGAATTAATGGGAAAGAAATTTAAATCTTTTTTCTGTGATCATCACTGAATGTTACTGCCACAACTTTTAAAAAATGAATTTGTAGGCAGTAATTTTCCCTGGAAAATGAGTATTAAATTTGTCTTTTACAATTTATATGTTCACAATTACATGGAATCCCTACATCCCTACATCCCTATTGTTAAATTTCATTCCAGTAGGCACTCTTTTACTAAATGAGACTTTACTCCAAAAATGCATGCTTTCTCCATGTGATGTTTGAAAAGCCCTCAAAGTTGGTGCAATTCAGTGCATATAATGTAGATACTAAAATTTTTCACTGAGGTATTAAAACATGTGTTGATACAAAAAAAAAAAAAAACAAAAAAACAAAAAAACAATTACCTCCTCTCACGGTTAAATCCTCTCTGAGAACTAATAATCTTATTTCAAAGGTCCTTTATTCCAGCCTTCTAATCTTTTATTGCTTTCCAAGTCTGTGCAATGTGTCTAAATTTTTAAACCTAAACAATGTAATTTTTGTATCTTTTTGAAATTAAGGATTACTCTTTCTGGAAGGCCATTTCATTTTAGCTTTCATAGATTTGTCCTTCTAAGACCTTAATACCTCAAACTAAATATAAATTCTGGGGATTAGACAACCACAGCCTTTTAAACAATCATAAGCTGATTGTTAGCTCAGTCACACAGAGATCAAGCCAGGAAATGCTGTCATTCTCCCTTCCTCACTCCATTGCTCTGGACATTGCAGCCTTGGCAGTACTGCCTTGGGCTCAAGGCTGACACTTGACACACAACAGCTTTGCTCTTGGAGATATTTTACACTCTAAGGAAAGGAAATTTTATTTTTAAACTATCCTTTTCTAAGTGAGTTTTACAGAGAGATGGTGAGGGGATGTGGAAGGAAGGGAAGAAGGGACTAGAACTGACAAAAAGAGAGAGAGGTAGAGAGACAGAGCTAGAGAAAGGAACAGAACAGAGAGACAGAGACAGGAATGGACAGATATTTGGACAGAAAGAGGCAGAGTGTTTGATGCTGTTTCTTTCAATTATAGCATGACCTGAGGGCAACATTATGGAACATTTCTCATATGTTTTCTATTTTATTTAATGTGTGATTTGGACTCAAATTTGTAAATAGGAGAAATAAAAACGGTGAGCTTTTTAATTAAATATATGCTAAAATGAATGGCCATTATATACTCAGAATACATGAAACTTGTTTCCTTATCCCAACCATCTGTAATTAGTCATTGCAAAGATCATAACATTATCTAATAATTATCTTTCATGCATGTATATATATATATATATATATATATATATACACATATATATATATCCTTCACCTCTGTTAAAATGATCAATTCAATCCACAGTAAGTTTTCCCACTGAAACTAGCAGTTTTAATCATTTCAGACTTATTGTCTTACTGTTCTTTGTACCTTATGATTCCTTTTGCTTTTGCCTTATATGTGCCTCTTTCACTCTCCATCCATATGTTTCAGTAAAGAAGGCATTTTCTCATTAATTATGACATAATTATTTTCCCTTTTAGAATGTTTACTAAACTGCAGGCATTTAGTGTCTCACCAATTCTTTTAGGATAAGGTAGCCCTTTACATCCTCAGCCTTTTTCTGGCTCCTCTGTAATTAAATTCAGTTCACTATTCATTTCATGACCCTAAGGAACCTGTTCAGGATTTTCAGATAAATCTTTACTTTAAATGTGTAATAAGATATTTTACTTAGTAAAATCATAGTTTTCACTCAAATTAGATAGGACTTCCTATAATCTCTCTAGACAGTAGATGAACTTTCTCCTCAATACACATATGCAATGTAAGCAAATGTTCTTCATCATTTTGACTTAAAATATAGACCATTCATCAAGAAAACATAAGAAAGGCCCTCAAGCAATGATCATTTTTTTCTTTTGTTCTTCTCTTTGTTCTGCCCTAAGATACCAGCTTCTAGAGCAACTTAGGTGTGCATTTTCCATCATCCGTTTGAAGTACCTGCTCACTGTACATCTCCTTCAAAGAGGTAAAGATGATATTCACAATGGGATTCTCATCACGGCATAATTAGCAAAGGCAGTGCACAAAGTACACCTTGACAAATAACAGCAAAACACTGAAATTAATCAGCCTTTTAGATACCACAAAAAATAATACCTGTCAAGAATTACCTACAGTTTTATCAAGTAAAGACATCTATATTGTATATACAATTCGTTCATTTAAAGATTTTGAACAATGAATCACAAATAATAACTTACATTATATGAATGGTAACATAACTAATACATTTTCAGAATTTAGAATGGTAACATTCTAAGAAAATGCTTAAAAGTTTTCACTGAAATTATTGTGTCTCTGGGACAGTGGACAGCAGCTGTATGGAAACAGTGATAGAGTTGTTACTTCTGGTATATGAGGAGATAGATGTAAAAATGATTTTGAAAAAATTTTGCCATACCCTCTAATTCAGAAAATAGTAAAGCAAATGTAATCTCAGAATAAGGGGTAAAAATTTAATTAATATATAAAATTTATGTCTAAGGAGAGTTGACAGACTCAGGAGAGCAAAGACACTCTAGTTTAATACATACATAATTGTGAATGCTATCTAGCATCATTCAAAGATAAATTTGCACTTACACAATAATGACAGTGATCCCAAGTTCCTTATTAAGTTTGTACTTGCAGAGACTCTCAACGTATACAGATACAGAATATTACAATTGGGATAAAAAATAAAATTTTTCTGGCTCTGATCCTCAGAATTCTTATGACAATAATTTGTTTTCTCAACTAGCGTTTCTGCTGCGACAAATGTGACTTTAAGTTACAATTATTAAAAATCATGTGACAGCTATATCATGAGGAAGAGCATTCTTACAAACCAAACCATAAATTATATATTGATTGTAAATTATGTACTGATTATCTTAAAATATTGACATAGATGAAGACACAATTGCTGTATTTTCATTAGAAAGTGAGAAACTGAAAAATACATAAAATCAACTTCTAGATTCTTATGTAAAAGATATCTCTAGTATTCTATCATCAATACTGTATTTTGTTTGGTGGACATTATGTCTAGTGGGTTAATGCGTGTTTATGTATGTTTCAGCTAGCAAAAAATGCCATTCAAAGTATTTTTAACTTTTTTAAAAACTTGGCTCACAATATAGTGATGTCACAATTTATAAACTCATCCTATTCCATATGACCCTTGTATTAAGGAAAGAGAATAAATACTATCTGCTGATATTTTCTGGAAATTTAATATTACATTACATTTGAATAAATAAAATAGTTTAATATATTATATATTACATATATATTATATATATTAAATGACTGATTATAAGAAGTCCAGTGTGTCTAGTATTTTTTTTTGCCTCATTTCTCAGTAGAGATAAGAAAGTAATGTTTTAGTTTAAATGATTATCCCATATCTTTTCACAAAACAATGCAAGAGCCAATATTTTAAACTTGAGCTCTCGGACTGACTTACACAATATGGAACATCTCTTTCACTGCAGTGATAACACTTTCCATTAAAAAAAATATCATCTGGTTGGTATAAAGAATGAGTTTTTTGGATGCTATCAGCAGTGACACAAATCAAATAAGAATTTGGAATTACTCTTCTCTTTTACTAGGAGGTAAACCATGAAATTACAGATGGGAGCCCCTTATCAACTGTCAGAAAGATAGACAGAAATTTCTGTCACTTCAAGAGCTTAATCTGTTTGGCTGTCAGAATGAAAATTCATGTTTATCTATACCCCTTCTAGTCTTGCCTTTATTTAACATCTCCACAGAGATTTGAAAATAAGATATTTCTTTTTTAAAAGTTATTTTAACTCCTTTCCTATTAATTTATTGGATTTATTGTTTTATTATCTTTGGATAAAAGGTATGTTTAGAATGGAAGGAATAGTATACCATATACAAATCATCACTTAGGCTCTTAGGAAAAATATTTAAAATAAACGAATATTTTGAATCCCAAGTAATTTGTGATACCTGGGCTACATAGGGCATTCTATATTCACAGAACATCATATGAACACAGATTTAAAGAACATTCTTCCCAGTTTTCAAAAATACAGCATCAATTCTTTAAAGCCCTTGTGCATTATAAATAATAGTATTGAGGTCAATTGTAAATGCTAAACTAACCTAAATCTATGATAAAGCATATTTTTCTGTCTGTTTGTACAGATATTTCACCATGCAGTACTCCACACAGACTATGGATTGATATCTTTTCCTCCCATGTAAAGATGAAGAAAATATTGCAGGCAGGCATAGTAGATACTTCTGTGTCATGCTGGTTGTTAGCTTTGCTCTAAGTTCAGTTAGCTCTGTCTTTAATGAATGAGGTTGAAGGTAATAGAGCTGGAAACCCAATGTACTCTGCTATCTTCTGTACACACATAAGACCTTACACTTGCAAATAAACATGTGTATATTCATCACACATATAAAATCAACAATAATTCCTGTGCCCCACCAAACACATGCATGTAATAGTTTGTGACCAAACACAGGGGAGCTGTTTGAACTCATAATAATTGCATTCTTATGTAAATGATAATGTACATTTTTCTTCCTTTACATTTTATTATAAATTTTTAACTGTGTGTGTGTGTGTGTGTGTGTGGGTGGGTGGGTGGGTGTGTGTGTGTGTGTAAATTGATGTATACAAATATCAGAGATATGTAGTTGTTTACTAACAAATGACGTGCTGAAAAGCAAAGTGAAGCTCATCCACACAATGATTCAATCATGGGTTTTCTTCTCTATCAAATGACAAGGAAAGAGCAATATCTTCATTATTAAGCTAACAAAAATCTCAGTTTTTTTCAGCATAATGTCATTAATAAAAATTAATTATTATTAAAGTTTCTCTTAAACTTAGAGATGCTTAATGGGATTCTGTTCTGGTGCAAATTAAAGTCTGAGTGAGAAAGTCACTGAGTATTGCATTTCCTGAAATATATCAACAGCACTAGGCATTTCACTTTCTGATGTTTACCCTAATTATACATATATTCCACAGGCATGTGGAATTATTTTGTGAATTGAAGACAGAAATTAGGTAAGGTAGCTAATTTACAATAAATAAATTATAATTTTAGAAAGTAATACCATTTGGGCTGAGAGTGCTCCCCGTGTCCAATAACAAGTATAAGAACCCTCCTTTCTCGTGTAGGTCAGGCTATTCTATGTGATTTCCAGAAAAATGTAGACCATTGATATAGCTATTGACTATCTCTCTGGGGTTTATTGTTAAGTACCTATTGCTGGAAATGCCACATACTTCAGGCACAGGACTTGGATGATTCCAGATGGTTCTAACTTCAGAGCTGAATTCTGTGCTCTAGCTCTAATAGTACCATGAAACACAATGAAAGCTGCCAATGGAAGGAAACAATAACATAGTCCTACCAAATGCAATACCCATGAGACATAACAATAATGAGTATGGTGAGATATACATATACATACATATGCACATATACATATATACATATATAAATACCACACTATGATATATACAAATATATAAACTACATATACATATAAAATATACAGAAATTGGTGTTCTTTTGGTAACAAACAGATGTCTAATTGGATTTAAAGCTCATTCAACAAGAGGGATATCATTCCTAGTACTAGAATCTACCCATTTTCCCTTGTGTGGTGATATAATGAGTAATGAACCTACTACTGTAAATTTTCTAGAACAGCACAGTTATTAACTATATTATAAATCTTATCCTTATGCCCATAGGTATGTGTAGCTATAGCCCCTTCCTAGGGAAGCTTCTCGTACAGCAAATGAAGACCATCACAGAAAAACAGCCCTGGGAACACAAACACCAGTGAACATATCTATATCACAGCTCTGCATCTAAGACACAGAAGAGAATGCAAGTGTCATATACAACAGATTGTAAAAGCAAGGATATTAGGAAGTCAGCAGTAAAATATTCTTCCTAGTTGAATTAACATGCTTAGAACAAAGGCAATATCAATAGACATGCTAACATGGAAGGAGAGAAAATTAACAGGGTCAAAGACCTAGACAAAAACTACTATGATGAATCTCAGCATTATGAATTTTATCCACATAATAAGCAGGATTATGCTTCCTGTATATTCCCAAATGATTTCTGTTTTTGCAGTAAAAACTTTAGAAAAATATATTTATAATTTTGAGTTATGAGAGATAAATGAGAAAAGCAATTTAATCCCATCAATATTTTTTCCTCCTAAGGAATTGAAGTTAGCTTCTTCCTAACAGTATTTGGATCCTTACAGGAACTGTTTTTCTTATCATTTTAGTTTATCCCCCATATATCACTTCTGTAAATGATCTGAAGTACACCCTCTTCCCAGTACACAAAATTGAAAGAAACGTGTCACCATATATCAAGTCTTTAAGTTGTTTTGGTCAGAATTGTGCTGAAGCATTGTATTTCCCAAGAAAGAAGCAAGGATTAAATCAGACCTACAACATTCAATTCAGTATTCATAGCACAGCTCTCCATGTCAAAAGAAAATAACAGTATTTTTTCTTGATAGAAGCATTACCAAAGAGTACAAAGTTCTGTTATAAGAAATTTCCATTGTAGAACTGTGTTGTACAGCTCGGAAGTTGACAGCCATGTTAATATCATCATAAAAGTGATTGGTTACCAGTATATTTATCAAGACATCATATTGTTTATCATTAATATACACAAATGTTGTACACTGAACATTATAAAGCTTAAAAAGGTATTAAAGAAAACAAAACCAAATATTTTTCCTTTCCTTCTCTCTTTTCTCTTAGTTGTCACCTCAGTATTCTGCTGTTAAACATCTTTTTCACTTATATAAAATACAATAAATATTTTAACATTTTTAACATATACATGAAGTACAGATATTCTGTGTTTTAAAACATCAAATTAAGTAAAAATATCATTTTGTCTCCAAAGTCCATTCAGGGAATCCGGGTCAGTCCTGTGCTGTGTTCCTAGATATCCATCTGGAGTAAATGAGCTCTCCCTTGTTCATGACATCAGTTTCTACTGGTCCCTCCAGCCTGGTCTTGACCCCTTTGCTCATTGCTCCTCCCTGTCTGCAACTGGTTTCCAAAAGTTGGGCTCAGTGTTTAGATAAAGGTTTCTACTTCTGCTTCCACCAGCTATTAGATAAAGGCTCTAGGATGACATATATGGTAGTCATCAATCTCATTATCAGGGAAGGGCATTTAAGATAGCCTTTCCACTCTTGCTTAGATTGTTAGTTGGGGTCATCCCTATAGATTGGGACATTTCCCTGGTACCAGATTTTTCTTCAAACTTATAGTGGCTCCCTCTACTATGTATCTCTTTTCTTGCTCTCCTCTATTCTTTCCATGACTCACTTTTCCTGCTTCATCATGCCCACCTCCTTTCCCATGCTTTTACGCTTAAAGCCCTCTCCCCTAACTGCATGCTAACAATTTGCTTGTGAGATATTTTCCCTTTCTCCTTCTCCAGGGGACCATGCATGTCTCTCTGAGTGTTTTCCTTGCTTACTAGTTTTCTGGTGGTGTGGATTATTGTAGGTTGGCAATCCTTTGTTCTATGTCTAAAGACCATACATGGGTCAGTACATAGGTTACCTCACTCAGAATAGTTTCATATAGTTTCATTCATTTGTCTGTGAATTTCAAGATTGTATTGTCACTCCTCCCCAAATGGGCAGTACTCGTTGTGTAAATGTACCACACTTTCTCCCTCCATTCTTCAGTTGAGGGTTATTTAGATTGCTTCCATGTTCTGGCTATTACAAATAATGCTGCCATGAACATAGTTGAACAGATGTCCTTGTTGTATGAATGTGCATCTTTTTGATATAGGCCTAAGATTTCCAAAGAGGCTGTATGTGTTTGCAGTCCCACCAACAGTGGAGGAGTATACCCCTTTCTCCACATCCTCTCCAGCACATACTGTCTTTGGTGCTTTTGATTTTAGCCATTCTTGCAGGAGTAAGATGGTATCTCAGCGTTGTTTTGATTTGAATTCCCCTGATGGCTAAGGATGTTGAGCACTTTCTTAAAAATTTCAGCCATTTTAGATTTCTCAATTGAGATTTCTCCATTTAGTTCTGTACTCCAATTTTTAATAGGGTAATTTGGTGTTTTCGTAACTAGCTTCTTGAGTTGTTTGTATATTTTGGAGATCTGCCCTCCGTCAGCTGCTGTTTTCTCTAGTTGACTGTCGTTTTCCTTAAAGAAGCTTTTCAATAGCATGAAGTCCCATTGTTGACCTCATTGTCTGTGCTACTGGTGTTATGTCCAGGAAGAGTTCTCCTGTACCAATTCATTCAAGGTTACTTCCCTCTTTCTCTTCTGAGAGGTTTGGTGTGGCTAGATTTATATTGAGATCTGTGATCCATTTGGACTTAACTTTTTTGCATGGCAATCGATGTGGATCTATCTGGAGTCTTCTACATGTCAGTATCCAGGTATGTCACCACCATTTGTTGAAGATGCTTTCTTTATTCTTTGTATAATTTTAGCTTCTTTGTCAAAGAACAGGTGTTTGTAGATGTGTGGGTAAATATCAGGATTTTTATTTCAATTCAATTGGTTTTCCTGTCTATTTTTGCACAAATACTAAGCTGTTTTTAGGGCTATAGATCTATAATAGAGGTTGAAGTCAGGGATGGAGATGGTTCTGGTTGTTCCTTTATTGTACAAGGTTTTTTATGTTTCCATATGAAATTGAATATTGTTCTTTCAAGGTATGTGAAGAACTATGCTGGGATTTTGGTGGGGATTACATTGAATCTGTAGATTGCTTTTGGCAAGATTTCCATTTTTTCTGTGTTTATCCACGAGCATTGGAGATCTTTCCATTTTCTGGTATCTTCTTTAATTTCTTTCTTTAAAGGATCAATTCCCTCAGCCCAAACACATATGACAGACTATGAAGACTCCTCTTCGAAGGCCTCACCCTCCCTGGGGAACAGAAATGGGGTGGGATAGAGTTGTTGTGGGAGACAGTGGAGTAAGGAATCATGCGGAAACTTGGATTGATATGTAGAACAGGCTTGTTTCAAATTTAAAGAGTAAATATGGAAAAAAGCATTTGATTATCCTTATTTTAAAACAATCACAGAATTATACTAATGGATTAAAATTTCTCTAAGGATATTTACTCATAGTATATTTATAATTTACCAATTCATTTAATTATAGAATAGAATAGGGCAAACATTTTTAAAAATTCAGTGGAATCATTTTGTCATTTATATGAGAATAGAAGTAAACATAGATTTCCCAAATACTTCAGAGTTAGTGTCAAAAGTGAAATCAGAGTGAACCACTGCACTATATTGCCAAGGAAATGCCAAGATAGTGATTGCTTGGAATGTAGAAAGATTCCTGTCCTTGTTAGTTCACAGACATTAAAACGATGTAATTTGAGGATAGGTCCCTTATATCTGTGGAAGACCTTTCTTTATTTTTCAGAAAATTTTTTTGTTGTTGATTCTTTGTTTGTGGGTATGAGTGTGTATGCATGATATTCTATGTTCATGCATACAAGCCATGTAAAGGCCAGAAGAGACATAAGAAACCCTACAGCTGGAGTCATCATCAACTCTTATCCTATCCAATAGGAGCAGTGTATACTGCTCTTTTGTCTCTGTAAGAGAAACAAGGATTGTAACTGCTTAGCTTTCACCATGCCCACAAACTCTTGCTTATTATACCAGGTAGGTTTGCACTGCACTATTTTAAAATTCCTTTGTAGTTTGAAAAATTTCAATCTACCCAAAACTTTAAAATTCTGGTTTTACAATAGACAACAGTTATATAATACATCTCAAAAGATCATACTTGTTTACAAGTTAGAAGACAGGAACTTTGCAATTCAGTTAATAAAATTTTAGTGATGCTTCTCAAATGAAAACATACATATTCTTCTCTTTTCTAATATTTCAAGAGAATTGACTGTGTATATGTACATATATTTACTTTAAACACTTTAATAAACATTGAAGCCTCATTAGCACCCAAAGGGCATCATGCCACTCTTCATAGCAACTCCAATCATCTCATGCAAGTTAAAAATATGAGACTTCAGAATAACTTTTGAGGATGCTTTGTTGTTACTTCTGAACTGGTCTGAGCCTACACCAGGACCACTTTTCCACTTTGATTATGCTCAGTTTTCACTAGTGTGTGGTCTTTGCATGAAAACAACTTAGCTTTTCTCTGCAAACATTAGCAATTATTGCTGTATGCTCATAGACACTCACAGGCATCTATAACATTTCTTCATTTCCACCTACATACTTGTTAATTGGCATTTTCATCAGTGAAACTTTCAATAAGGTTCTTACCCACAACTGCTCAAGTCCAACACTCCTTGCCACCTCTCCAGTTGCTTTTCCCACTGAACATCTTTTATAATAATTTGAAAGAAATTGCTTCACTAAGATGATAACCCCAATGACAGTGGTACTATTTTTATCTTATTCATTCATGGTTCTATTCCCAATAACAGTATCTGGTTAATAGCTGTATCTCCATAAATTATACTAAAATAAATGAAGAAATTGACTTACAATTTGTAAGCAGAATATTTCATAGATATAAATAATCACAATCCATTTAATTTGCTTGTATTGAATTTCTAAGGCATTCTTTTGGGTGTAATAGAAACAGTGTTCAGCAAATAGATACAACTTTATCCTAAAATTATGTCCCATTTCTTCTCCTTTTTATATCCAATCACAGACTATATTCTTTAATTTACAATTATTCACTTTATGTTGCTTTCTCTTTCCAAAAACTATAGTGTATTAATCAGAATATAGTTAGCAAGAAACATTAGACTAAAGGAAGTATAATGATCTAAAAGTCAGAATGCCAATGTATTTATCAAGTAAAATATAGCAAATATCTAAATAACAGTCTTATAACATCCTCTAGAGCATGCACTTGCCTTTATAGTAAAACTAAAGAATGTTACTATCCTTCAGAATTGTTATGCTTTTATTGTAATAATTTTGTCTGAGTTTATTATTTTCCATAATTGATTTGATAAAAGATACAGGACAAATTTACATGTTATAGGTAACTGAATAATCTTATAAATAATTGAAATCCAAAGTTAGACAATAATGAAAACTTAGTTATGAACACCATTACTATTTGTCTGTCTTCAGTACAGAGTTTAAAATACTCTCCAAGTCTCTATTTTCTTTGAAAAAGCTGGAGAAGAGCCCTTGTATAGTGAACTTCAGATAAATATTGTATTGATGTGAATAATCACAGGTAACTGATGATTTCTAATACTACTCTAGTATTTATAATACTCTATGAACATTTGTTCGTATACCACTAGAGGAACTCCTTTAAAAGAGGAGACTCTATTAAAATCACAAACTAAACATTTGTTTGTATACCACTAGAGATGTATCCACATCAGGCTAATCAAGGAACTTTTCTTTATAATGGATGGAGACTGCTACATAAAACCACAAACTAAATGCAAGCTATGGAGCTCAGTGGTAATACATCTAAAAAAACACACCCTCACCTAAGGCCCAAAGAATATTTGCCAGAAATACTGTCAATGCCATAGGATAGGGGAATTTGCAGTGAGATATTTCTTCCATATATCAGACTCTAAATGCACAATGGCATTCCCACATGAGTCTCAAACATGAATGGGACAAGGATTAGACCAATGAAGATGCCAAAGTACATGAAGAAAAGCCCATGTGGGTCAACCCTACACAAAGTACTATAATCTAGTGAGAAGAGCTGAGAGTGGGAAATGTAGTCTTTTCCAGGGAAGAATATACCAAATAGTTATCCAATGTCAAATAATCAGCCCTAAAACATACATAAAAGTAATATTGTATGAACTGATCAAATTATATTTAGGAATATATATATATATATATACATATATATATATATATGTATTCCTTATATATATAATATATTAAAATATGTGTATATGCACATATACATATGCATACAGTACCAATTAATGAAGAAGAGGTTGTTAATTGGAAATTAGGGCAAGGAGGGTCTAAGGCATGGATTGGAAGAAGGGAATGAATGATAGAAATTGTACACTTATGTTAGAAACTCAAAGCTTAAAATAAGAATAATTTATTTCCAAATTCTGATATCATGTATAATAAAATGGATGAAATTGTATCTTTCCACACATTCCATATTTTTATTTGATTTCACTGTACAGTGTCAAGAGTTAGTTTTAGATTACATGTGGCACAACAGGATGATTGAGTGTAGAAGACTGCAGATAGACCCATGTCTATCGCCATGCACAAAACTCAAGTCCAAATGGATCAAAGACCTCAACATAAATCCAGCTACATTGAACCTCTTAGAAGAGAAAGTGGGAGGTACCCTTGAACAAATTGGTATAGGAGACTGCTTCCTGAACATAACTCCAGTAGCACAGAGACTGAGATTGACAATTAATAAATGAGACCTCCTCAAACTTAGACGCGTCTGTAAGGCAAAGGACACAGTTGACAAGAACAGATGGCATCCCAGCGAATTGGAAAAGATTTTCGCCAATCCTACATCTGACAGAGGGCTGATCTCTAAAATATACAAAGAACTCAAGAAACTAGAACAAAATACCAAATAACCCTATTAAAACATGGGGTACAAACTGAAGACAGAGTCCTCAATAGAGGAAATAAAAAAAGCTGAAAGTGCTCAACATCCTTAGGTATCAGGAAAATGCAAACCAAAACAACTTTGAGATATCATCTTTCTCCTGCCAGAATGGCTAAAAGTACAAAGACCAATGACAACTTATAGTGGAGAGGATGTGGAGAAAGGGGAACACTCCTCCACTGCTAGTGGGAGTGCAAACTTGTACAGCCATTTTGGAGATCAGTATGGTGGCTCCTCAGGAAAATGGGAATGAGTCTACCACAGGATCTGACAATCCCTCTCTTAGGCATATACTCAAATGATCCACATCCATGCAACAAAGACATGTGCTCAACTATGTTCATAGCAGCATTATTTGTAATAGCAAGAACCTGGAAGCAACCTAGATGCCTCTCAACTGAAGAATGGATAAAGAAAATGTGGCAATCTACATAATGGAATATTACTCTGCAGAGAAAAACAATGGAATCTTGAAATTCACAGGCAAGTGGATGGAACTTGAAGAAACCATCCTGAATGAGGTAACCCAGTCACAAAAAGAGGAACATGGTATGTACTCACTCATATATGGATTTTAGACGTAGAGCAAAGTATCACCAGCCTATAATTCATACTGCCAGAGGAAATAGGATACAAGGTGGATTCTAAGAGATTCATATAAGGATGCTCACAGAAGGGGGAAGGAACAAGTTGTCCAGAGCACATCAGGAGTTAGGAGGTGGGACAGTGAGGGGAGAGGAAACTATGAGAAAGAGAAGGGGAGGAAAGGAAAGAACGTGGGACTAGGAAGATTGAGTCAGGGGAGGAATAGAAGAGAGAGAGAGAGAGAGAGAGAGAGAGAGAGAGAGAGAGAGAGAGAGAGCATAAAAGAGGAAAATTGAACCTAGAGAAATGTCCAGACACCTACAACACTGACCCACCCTAACAATTTGAGCAGCAGAAAGGCAACCAGAAATGCCTTTCCCTATGTTGATAATGAGATCAACAACTAATTTATCCACCATCATCTAGTACCTAATGGAAACAGAAGCAAGCACCCACTAATAAACACTGAGCCAAACTAGAATGCATATGCAGAGAGGGAGGACAAGACCATGCTGCAGAAACACATAGAGACAGCTTACCTGAACAAGAAGGAGCTAATGGGCTCCCTGACTGATAGCTAGGAATCCAGTATGAGACTGACTCAGACCCCCTGAACATGGGGATCAACTACAAGGCCTGAGCAGTCTAAGGGTCCTCATACAGTGGAACCAGGATGTATTCCTGGTGCACAAAAGGACTTTGTGGGCATATCTCCCATAGAGAGATACTCCCTTAACCTAGATACAGGAAAGAAGTCTTAGTACCTACTCCAAATGACTTGAAAGATTTAGATGACCCCTCCTGGAGGGCATCACCCTACATGTGAAAGGGGGGTGTGTTAAGGGAGGCTGGTCAGGGTGCATGTGTGGGTGGGAGAGAGGGAAAGGGGGACAGAGGGAGGGACAGGAAACTGGGATCGATGTGTAAAATAAAAATAAATAAACAAATAAATAAATAAATGAACTCTTGGGAGAAAGAAATCTATCAAATCATCATCCACCTAAAGCCATTTGGAGTGTTTTATGTAGTTATATTTTTAAATCATTAAATCAACTTTTATTTTTATTACAAATAACTGGAGATAGCTGTCTACTTATGCAGTGTTAAATCATGGACAAAGATGACGATGCTCCCAAAATCTGTGCCAAGTACTGCTTATACTTGGTAATTTTGTCTAAATTCTGTGGTACAAAGGATTCTGTCAGCATTAGACTCATCATCAGAATAAACGCCATGTACCTCCTGAAATTATACTAATTAAAATTGTATGTCTTTTGTAAAAGTCATTAAAAGCTAACATGAATAGCTGGACTTTGATTTCAGTAGACAAGATCTGCTCTTAGAACCAAAGGATTCTAAAAAATAATGTGTTATTCTGGCAAGTGGGAATACACAAATTTCAGATTTGCTGTGGCATGTTGCAGGCACATGGAAATTAGCTTTCAAAGTGGTATGTCAACATCAATTTTCATAGTTTTGTAATATCTCTAATCATAACCAATGGGGTTAGATGAAAACACCTGCTGTTCTTTCTGCTATTTGTTTGGAAAATTAGAGTCAAAGTAGCATGACTACTATATAAGAGATCCCCACCCTGGGATAGAGTGTCCTCAAGTGTACTTGCAATGTCAGCGGTTGGTGTAAACAAAACATTCTTAAGAAACTAAAGACTATTTCAAATGAACACATTTGCATTACCTTTCTTAATAGGTTTTCTGACTCAAAACTCAAGTGAGATAAATATGAGTTTTTATTTATGAAGTAGCTACCTGAATAGAAATTCAGGAACACATTGAAGCCACAAAATATTTGCATGTGAAATACTTTTGATTCTATTATATTCTGTTTATCTTAATGAATTTGAATTCCTTATTCTTTAAATTTCTGTTAAATTATACAAACCCCAATTTTTATACATGACTATAAAGCTGGTGCTTTAGGTACAATGCCATGAAAGTCGTAAAAGTTAATCCAAATTCTAAAAAAATAGTTATTTAGGTAAGTTAAACTACCGTTGGGGATGTGATGTTATTACTTCTAATATTTAAGTTCTTCAAGCCAAATATTGTTGACATTTGTCATATAATTTCATTGCAGAATCTGAAAATCGATTTTTCTATACCACTGTGTAGCATGTTTGAGCTTACCATTTCATGTAATTTAACAATAATTACCTTTTGAGTTTTAAATATATCTGTCAGTCAGCATTTATGTTAAATGTAAATGTGTTATAATCATGTGCCATTATAAATGAAAAGCAGAGTATGTTACAGTATTTATAATTTGTTATTTATTAAATTTTTAGTATTAAATATCTATATGCATATGTCAGCTAAACCTTTATTTTAAAATACAACTGTATGAAATCATCAACCACAATTAGGAGTGATTTTATGAGGCCAGTTTCATTAAGCAGTTTTGTTCACACATATTTCATTACATATACTACCAGCCTTCCCACATTTTTAGTTTTGTAGTTTATTATGCAATGATATGTCTTGATAGCATTTCTCTAGGTATCTTACTGCACCTAATCTTAAAGGGACATTTTAACTCATGAAACCACACTTTATTGTCTATATCAAATAGAAACAAAGGCAATTTATTGGTAAGGATCACTTAATCTAAGGTTACTATTTAAATGTATTTTATGATTTAAAATTAATTTCTTGACTCTTAAAATAAAATATTCAAATGATCATATGGTTTTGTTAGATTGTTATGAACTTTTAGGCTGTTTCCAGTGATTTTTCCTTTAGTCATTTCCTGATATCTTTCTCTTTGAAGAAATGCAATTAGTTTTCTAAAACTGCCCATTTGAAGGTTTAGGTTTTTAAATTCTTACAATTTCACCTGCTTTCACTTTTCTAATTAATACAGAAAGGAGAAATTTATTGGTTCTGAGTACATTGTATTTTGGGGGGAGGTTATGACATGTTCATGAAAGACAATGAATACTTAGTATATATTTTAAATCAATATTGCTACTGTGTTGACACACATGTCATATGAGTGTAGAAGGGGTTAATGGAAATTGTTGTGAAATATTATTTAAAGATGTGTTGTTATATTTCCTTATGCAATTGTTTAATGATGAAAGATGTGTTGCATTCTTCTGTGTTGCATTTGTTTAACTCTGTGAGTCTATGTTATTTTGCCTGTCTAAAACACCTGATTGGTCTAATAAAGAGATGAAGAGCCCATAGCAAGGGAGAAAAAATGCTAGGAGGGCCTGAAAGGCAAAGAGAATAAAAGAGAGAAGGAGCAATAGAAAAAAGGATAGAAGGAACCTAGGGGCCAGCCACCCAGCCAGCCATACAGTAAGAGTGAAAATAAGATATACAACAGTAACTAAAGGAAAACTCCCAGAGGCTAAAGGTAGATGGGATAATTTAAGTTAAGGAAAGTTGGCTAGAAGTAAGCAGGACAAGGTTTAAGCCTCACTGTGTGATTTATTTGGGAGCTCATAGTGGGTCCCCTAAATGGTCAAAAGTCTTAAAACACCAACAACAGAAAATAAAAAGTATTAAGAGTGGTAAGCAGTTGTCTTAGGTTTCTGTCGGGAGGCTTAGTCAAAACTAAACATAAATGAAAATGCCATATTTATGTCATAGTGTAATTAAAACCAAATAATTTACAAGTTTGAGGGGAGTCAAGTGGGTGGATAATTCTGTTCTCAGAAACGATATGGCATTAAATGAGAATCCTGTACATGGGTGAGGTCCAGAGAATTGTGACAGAATCCCTAGGTGTGTCACACACTATAGGCTCTTGCTATTCCCATTGGTTGACCATCAAATAGGATGACAGTTTCCTACTGCTTGAACAGGGATTACAGAACACAGAGATATGGAATTGGAACTGGGGTTTTTATAGGACTAGAGGAAAAATGGAAGTTATAAATCTAAAAAATATAGAAGACATTAATGATCATTTGTTTATAAGCAAGACACATTTTCTTCTATGATACTATTTGATTAAACACTTAAAATCTAATAGCAAATGACATTTTTTACCATATGGGAGAAATATTAAGTTAAGTTATGATCTATAATTGAAACAACATTAAATTTGGGAGATGGCAAAACCCAACCCATTACCATTTTGCTAGGTTCATCATGTTCTAAGTCAAGGTAAAAATTCTCTACAGTGAAATTATATGTGAGCCATGAGCGAATCAGGCAAATTGCCAAATTTGTAAACAATATCTGGAAAGGCCACAGAACAGGCTGGTGCTCTACTTCCCATTGCTCATAGCAGAGAGCTACTAAGTAACAGCCATACTCTTCAAGCTTCTCCTTATAATTTGAGTACATAGAAAGTATTATATCCATAATAATATGAGCTAAAAGATAAAAGAATTTGTAAATAAAAAAACAAGTATAACTTAACAATAACAGACTGAAGTATTACTCATCTAGTGGCACAGAATAAAGTGATTATGAATTTCTAAACAGACAAAGATTTCAGGTGTAGCTCAGGGCGAGGACACTTTACTACAGTAAGAGGAGTCCCAAGCTTGATGTTTAATCTACCTCAGACTCCCTGGAAAAAGGATGAGTCACACATTAAGGGAAACAAACATAAAATCTTATGAATGTTCCAAAACTTCAAAATCAATTTTACACAATCTTCTACAGAAATGTGAATGTGGGACCAAAAAAAATTGCTTTATTTTTTTTTGGTTGTTTTTATTTGTTTTGTTTTTGTCTGTCAGAGTTTAACAAAGTTGAAATATAAGAAAATATAGACAAATTCTGAATGAGTTCAATTAGGGAATACTCAGGCAAGCAAGGTTTGCCAGAAAATGCCTATAAAGTTGTGATTATATATCAGACATCATTTTAGATTGTATTGTAGGCAGATATGGAGAGTATAAATATTAGAACATAAATTAAAACTTTGTGAATTATAAGTTCTTAGTAAAGTATAAATTCATAAGGCTACAATGTATATTAAAAGCAATGCTGAGTTGTTCTAATAAGGACAGAAGTATTACAAATGTCTATTATGTGTACTGAATAAATAACAGTGATGGACCATAAAGAAAATCACTAACACAATACAGATCAGTGGAAAACAACAGCAGAGGAACATTTTGCAGAATCCCATGTGTACAGGTAGTTGGCAGTGAAAGGCTACTGATGCTTCCATTAAGCTTTCTGCTTTCCCATGGATCCTCTCTATATGTAAGCCAACCAACTTTAGCATTCAAAAAAATGAATATTTCCTGTTTTATTTTTCTGCCATATGCCCACTATCTACTTAATACTGAATTCTGAATCTATCATTTTTTCATTACTGTGCAGAATATTGATATCTTACACTTAAATGCAGATATAAATTCAGTACTAGGTTAAACAGTTTCTCTTGTTAAATTTACCTCTAGAATTTCAGATTGTAACTTTATTTGTAAGAATCTTACATATTTGCTAAAGCACAAACGAGTTTGAACTATATTGAGTAAACACTTAATTAAAATATTTTTTACTTATCTGTCAGGTAAGGATAAACAAATATTCTTGGGTAGGAAAACCCCATGATGGTAGAAACATTGGAGTAAGGAAAGTAACGAAGCACAAATTAGCAGCAACTGTATGAAATTTAAAATTGTTGAGATATTAAATGTCTACTTTCAATGCCACACAATTTGTGACTACTACTTCCAGAAGGTGTTCGTCAAAAATTAAGAGAAATTCTGTTGCACAAAAAGATAAATTATGGTTTGCTTTAATCACTGCATATGTGGAGATGTTCAATCTGGAACAGTAGCCTTATCAAGATCAAATTCAAGACACAATCCATGAGTCACTTTGGGTTCCCTTTCTTTTTCTTTCTTTTTTTTCTACATTTTTTTGTGATTATTTTTTTAATTTAAATTTGAAACATGCTTCTTTTACATGTCAATCCCAGTTTCTGAACCCTCCTGCTTTCCCCTGCCCCCCCCTCTACTGACCCCCATCCCATTCCCTTTCTGTTTCCCAGGGAACAGACTTCATTAGAGAGTCTTCAAAGTCTTTCTTATCATTTGGAGCAGGGCCAAGGCCCTCCTCCATGTATCTTGACTGAGGAAGCATTCCTCTATGTGTAATAGGCTCCCAAAGCCCATTTGTATATTAGAGATAAATGCAAATCCATCCTTGTAGACTTCTGAGCTTTGACCTAGTGCCAGATTTCTCCTTAAATCTATAATGTCTCTCTCTATAATGGTATCTCTTTTCTAGTTCATCTCTATTCTTTTTCTGTCTCAGTCTTCCTGTTCTCTCATGCCCACCTCTCCCTTCCTCTTCTTCCCTTCTCTTTCTCCTAACTCCCTTTCCTCTCCATCCATGCTCCCAATTTGCTGAGGAGTTCTTGCCCTTTCCCCTTCTTCAGAGAACAGTACATGTCTCTCTTAGGGTCATGCTTGGTTCCTAGCTTCTTTGGCACTGTGAATTGTAGTCTGGTAAGTAATCCTTTGCTCTATGTCTAAAATCCATATATGTGTGAGTACATACTGTGTTTGTCTAACAATCTAAGCAATAGTGGAGAGGCTAACTTTAATTTCTTCCATGATAATAAGATTGATGAATACC